>CM035161.1:50671482-51281301 GCA_020205615.1 Panax quinquefolius | reverse complement strand
AGAGAATAGAGAATTTGAAGTAGGTTCAGATGTCTTTACGAAAGGTATCTCCTGGAAAGGAAAGATACATTTTGAAAGAAGGGGAAGTAAAGTCCGAGGTTTATAGGACCTTTTGAAGTATTAAAAGCGGGTGGGTGAGGTAGCTTATATGGTAGCATTACCTCCGGATCTAGAACGAATACATAACGTGTTTCACGTGTACAGATTAAGGTCCTTATAAGCGGGATTATAAGCACGTAATAGAGTATGAGCCTATTCATATCGAGAAGGACTTAACGTCGAGGAAACGCCGATTCAAATTGTCGATAGAAAAAGAACAATTCTTTGCAAAATAAAGTCATACCTTCCGTGAAGGTGATATAGAAGAACCACGATGCGTAAGAAGAAACGCGGGGAGTTAGAAGAAATGATGAAAAAGAATTACCCTCATTTGTTTGTGTAATTTTTTTTATAGCGAGATTCTCGGGGACATAATCCTTATAAGGGGAGAGAGTATAACGCCTCGCAGAATTAAACCTTTTAAATACTTTTAATAATGAATAAAATAATATTATTTATTATTATTACGTATGGATAAGATGAATGTCGTTCTATAACCTAGAAACGTTGGAATGTCGTAGTATTTTAACTACGTGGGAGAATTAAAGTGTTTAAATTTCTAAGACGAAAATAAAAGCTTTCAGAGAAATTTTCTAAATAACACTATTCATAGATTTACGCTTTCAAGAATTATTTTTGAACTTCCGAGAAATACGTAATGTTATAATATCAAAGTGATATGGATTATGTAATAATAACCTAAGTATGGAAAACATAATATTTCGCGTGCGGACTTAATTTGGGAACGTTAGGTTTATTAAGCGTTAAAGGAAGAAAGTTGTGATCGTATAATGTGTATTCATTATATGAAGGTAATGAATGTAAGTATAATACGACGTATTGTACTATTATGTATGAAGAATGAGATAACATATATTATGAATTAATATACGAGCTACCATATGAGGATTATACATGGGACAAACCAAGTGAAAAATGGGTAGACTTGATGGGCAAACAAACATTTTGTGTGGTGACCAAGTGTTGTGATGATCAAGTAATAGAAGTGGCTAGCAAGTAGACTTGGTTGATAAGCAATGAATAATAAGGAGGTGTATTAAGGAGGTGATTAAAGGAGGTGGAATGTCTAATTGACTATAATTCCCTAGCTTTTGGTTGCCTATAAATAGAGAAGCCTCACTTCATTTGTTAGTTGTTCAATTTCTCCCAACTCCTCTCAAAGATAAGCAACCTAATTGTTAGAGAGAATAAGCCACATAAGCACTTATAAGCCACTTCAACCTTTGCTAGATTTTCCAAAGTGAAGTGAAGTAATAGTCTTTAAGGAAACGTAGAGACTTAAAGTGTACGCGTGTGTTAATCGATGTTGCGTATCGTCAAGGCAAGTATTCTAACCCTTGTTCCAGATTCGATCCGCACAAGTTTTTGTAATTCATGTATTCTTTCGGATGAAGTCTTGAATGATGAAGTCTAATGCCAACTCTTTCTGGCCAGACCGATATTATGATTCTGTCAAGCATGATTTATGTTTACCGAGTTATATTGGTATGGTTTTCAATCAAAGACCAAGTATGCTAAAATGTTTTTTTCATTTAACGACGCATACACGTGAGGTTGCCACAACTTAAACGTATATATGTTTAATGAATATAGTGTTGATCAACATAGAGTACTATGGGTTGATCACCCGTAAGTGCTCGTAAGCTATGCTGACTTACGGACTTAGTGCCGGGTTGTCCTTTTCAAAAGAAATTATGAACCGCTTCATAGTTTTGAGCCTTAGTTGATATTCTACCATGAATATTGTTGTTGGAAAACGCTTTGAATGAAAAAAGTACTATTTTGAATTATCGATAGTACTTCGTAACTATTGTTCGCTATTGAAGATATATGAGTTCGTGTTTCAAGCATGTTGTTTATTAGAATTGTAGTACTTGCTGAGCTAGTTATGCTCACTCTTGCTTGAACCATATGAACACATAAAAGATCGAGCGGATCGAAGGCTCAGGTAAGGACTAGGGCAAGGCGAAGACGAACCCTTAGATTGCTTATGTAATAGAATAGTTGAATGTCTGTAATATATTTAATATTATGACAAGAACAAACGAGTGGGTTACAAAGAACATGGGGAATGTAATATTATTTTTGATATATAGAAGTTATATTAGTCCTTTTGAGACTATTCAATTGAATGAATGAATGAATGAATGGTAGTACCGTGTAGCACCATCTGTCGAGTTGGAAGAGACCCGGATTTGGGGGCGTCACAGTTTAAACAAAAATATTGCCTTCTAGACAATATCCACTCTCAATGGAATCCTCATTACAATTATTATCACTCTATTTCATAGAATAGTGAGGACTACTAACACCACCATCTAGACCGTCAATCTATTTCCCGATTCGTCTCAAATTTATATTCTCATTTCAAGAAGAGAATAAAGGTGAAAAGAAAGGTGAACTCAACTAGCCCAAGAAGAAATATTATGACTAAGATAATGCGAATAAATTATCCTTAGCCTTCAACAATATAACAACCGATAGAATATAAATGACAACAAGTTTTAGATCAACAATCGCAATGAATAAGCAATCCATTAGAAGAGTCAAGTAGAGCATAAAATCTACTATCTTCTATGATTTAAAAGTTTTCATCAACTTTATCATTTGTGACTCAAATTTAATAAATAAACCACATCATCCTTGCACCACGGCCAAGGATATTCATGTAATCATCAATGGTCATAATTATACCGAATAATCCCTAGTCATAATCATACCAACAACTGTCCACTAATGAACTATAGGCCAATGAGGACTTTTACCACATCATTCGTTACATTACGCTCATGATTATACCGAATAATCCCTAGTCATAATCATACCAAGTACATCTCTGCACGTCAGCCAAAGATGACTTTCATCACAATATAAACATGAGGATGATGACAATAATATAAACATTAATCAAACGAAAACAATGATAAATATTAAAGACTTTAAATTTATCCAAATATTATCCATCACTTAAATAACTCATAATCTAATATTGTTAATATTATAACAATATTTTAATCACTTCTTAAACTTATAAACAATTTAATTTAATTGTTTACACTTTACCAAATAATGCATTTAATCATTCAAAAATGCCATACTCATAAGATTTCATCACCAATGATCAAATCACTCATCAAAAATCTGAATATACCTTATATAGGATTTTCAAGCCCTAAAATCCTATTTACCAATTCTTCAACTTCACATAACATATTAAACTCATATTTTTGTAACTAAACTATTTTCATGAAAAATTACCAAATCAACTTATTATTTTTCTATCCTTTGTCCAAACATATATACATATATTTCATACACAACAAATATTTTTTTTTTTATAATTTTTCAACTCCCTTAAGTATTTTTCAAAAATTAATTTCTAATTAATTCCTTAAGAAATTAGCTACCTCAAGTTTAACTCCAGAAATTCCCAAATCTTGGCAGGATCTTACACATGTTAACATGAGCTTCCAGTTTAAATTTCATGGTCATCGAAGTTATAGAACTCCGGTTATAGCGTTTTTCGTCGGAAAAAACTAAATATTGAAAAAGTCTTAACTTGCTCATTTTAAGTCGGAATGAGCTCATTTTTGGACAAGAGGTACTTTATACCATATATTTCCATGTCCCAAAAGGTCGGAATTTCTCACAAATTAAGTGGCTGAAACAGCCCTTACCAAATTGTGGGCAATAGCTTTTTTTCTTTTTTTTCACTTTTTCATGCTTTATTAAAAATAGTCCATACAAAAATCTACAACTCCTCTTTCAGTGATTCCACTTAGAGATGTAAGAAAACTTATCATAATATCCTCTTTGAATGTCCGAAAAATTACGAAACTGCAAATGGATTTTAACCCGCCATGCGGTAATCAACGTAAACAGATCATTTTCACAATTTAATAAGGAATGAATACGAAGAATCATTCACCATGCGTGTGGCAATCCACATAGATAGGTTATTCCAGCAGAATAAAAAATAATGGAACCATACATAGATATTCCAACAAAATAATAAAGAATGGAATAACAATCACCACGCATGCGATAGAATATGTATAATTCCAATGTAATAATAAATAATGGAACCAAAGTTAGGCGTAATACGCACCGGCGTGATATTCCAAATGTAATAATAAAGAATGGAATAACAATAGAAATCACCATGCATGCGATAAACCGCGATAAACAAAGTTATTCCAATGTAATAATTGTAAATAACCGAAAATTCTGGATCGTCTGAATTTATGTTTAAAGAATTAGTTATTAATAAAATGAATTTTTATTAATAATATTATGTGCTATGTGTTTATTAATCGTTCTAGAACCTAGGATGATTATAAGTCGGGAGGAACCAGGTTATTTCAACAAAATAATAATTAATGGAACTGTGTCAAAGCGAATACGCACCGGCTGTGATATTCCAATGTAATAATAAAGAATGGAATAACAAAAGAATTTCACCATGTATACAGTACTTCACATAGACATGTTATTCCAACAAAATAATAAGGAATGGAATAACAATAGCTCTCTTTATGAATACGAAAAAAATAATACCCCTTAATTTAAAAAGAAACTGGATACTGAAGTAGAGAGGTAGTAGACTTTTCTTCTTCTTTCTCTCTATAATTTCTCTCTATAATAATTACTCTATAGCTTTAGTGAATTGGTTTGAAATGAAGGAAGAATGAGCATCTATTTATAGGAAAATATAGTTTTGATAATTTCACGTTTTGGGGCTCAGAATATTACAGTATAATACCTTCCTCTTTTTTTTTTTTTAATTTAGTCATGCAAGTATTATCAAACTTGCACCACCTCCCCTAATAGTAAATCATGTGAATCAATAGTAAATCATGTGAATCAATAGTTCTAGACATGTGAAAAAAACAATTACAGTATAGTACCTTCAACTATACCTCCATTTTTAACTTAGTCATGCAAGTATTATCAATCTTGCACCAACTCCCCTAATAGTAAATGAATGTGAATCAATAGTACACACATGTGAACAAATAGTTATAATCATGTGAATCAATAGCAATTAATTGCTCATTTATCCGGTTAATTACCCAATTTATCAATATAACCCCCATACATCAATTATCATCGGAATAGATGTTGATTTTCACTAACACTAATAATTCCAACACAATGGAACTATCAATTTCATCTTTAATCAACACGAACTTATTGATCATTCATATTATAATTCAAAATATTTAACAACCAGGTCGTTTCCAGGAAAGAGGGGCTTTCCGATAACGATTTCTCCTTATTGGCGCGCAATTAGATGACCAAACCTCTCCTTAATAGAACTTCTAAACATTGTAAATATTGCAATTTAATAATATGAATAACTTTATCGTCTCAATTATTGATTTAATAATATATAAAATATTATGCAGATGATACTGTGACAATAATTGAATCAATAATATGAGAGATATGATGCAACAATTACTATAGCAATAATTGAGTATAACTGAGTGACTTTTCACGTAAGCATCAATAATCAATACCGTGCGCTACTATGCAACCACGCGTATTACTGTACTTTTACTACCGGGTAGTTCAACAGTTTTAACGGTAACACTTTCGTCGTTATAAAAAGATAATTTTGTCATTTTCTTACTACGACAATACATCAGTTTTGGGGTCCACCAATGATTGTGCCGCCATACAAATATTCCCGGTTAAAACGAATATTCCCCGACCAATCGAATATTATATAACAACTTGCTTATTTTGCAAAATTTATAAATATTATCCACAACTATTATATCAAATCGACACCATAATATTCAAAAAAATATTTTGAGAAATTTAAATCGTTATTCATAAAATTTGGCGTCTCACATAAGGTGATAATAAATAGACAATGTCTATAAAAAGAGAATGACGAAGAAGTTAAGAATAAAAAGTTATATTTAAGTATGGTACAATTGTACTCTTTAATAGTTGATGTATGGTATATGGGCTAAATGATTCCTTCATAGAGTGGAGGTATATACTAACTAGCAACTCTAACCTAGTTTATTGGTTATTTGTGGAAACCACTCAATACGTACCATATTAAAAACCGTTAGAGACTCGATGTGTACCAAGTGTAGAAAGTGGATACGATGATAAAAATGTGGAACTCAAATAAAATGTTGAGCAATGTAAATGAAGCTAGAAATTCTTAAGGAAGAAGTGTTATATAAAACAAGAAAATTCAAAGAAGAATCTTGAAGAGATATAAAGATAAGAAATGGGAGTTGCCTAAGTCCAATAGCCAAGATAACGAATAATGATGTATGACAAAGCCCAGTAAGATTAAAAGCATAAATGAAATCGTAAATGATGAAAAAAAAAAGAAAGAGGATCAGAAAAACAAAACTATCACGAGTGAAGAAAAGAATTTTAAGGGAGATGATTATAGAATAAGATCACGACGTGATCTGTTTAAGTTATAAAAGAAAGATGGTTTGTAATGTTTGAATAATTACAGCTTGATGCTATGAAGATAGTGTACTATAAAATAGTAAGATAAACTCATGAGGAGTTATAGATAATTTGATACGAGGAATTTGTATCGAGCAAAGAGCAAGTAAGAGTAAGATAGAGTTAGGTGGGATTTCAATTGAGGACTCATGTGATGGCTGAGTTGTACAAATCTTTGTATGGGCGAGGGTTTTGTGCTTGCACTGAGTTTATCCCATTGATAATCATTGGAATATTGGTGTCGCGCTATCAATGTATATGTGGCAAAAAGGTGATTCTTTTTCCATGTGTATATTTGATAGTTAGAAAGATGTAAATACAAGAATATTTAGTGTAAAGATTGAAATTAATGGAGAAAATTAGGTATTCCAAATCTGCAACCGTTGCTAGATTTTCAAAATTTATTGACTTCGTGCCGATGGTTATACTTTTTATTTTTGAAAAAAAATGTTGGGTCACACTAGTGAACCAGAGAATTTTTTTTGAAAACAGGGCTATTATTCGCGTATCTATGCTGTTTGTTTGGGCAAGAAAAAAAATTATTTTTAAATATTCAAAATATATTTTTATTATATGTATCGGGTGATATGATAAACGATGAAGTCATCAATGCAATGGAACCTAGTGTTGGATGTGATCATATGATTGTCAGCCCACTATGGTGAGGTGTAGTATGACAACGTCATAATCATGACTCCATAAAAGGATTTTTGAGATTTCTTTAAGATATAAGAATATATATATATATATATATATATATATGTATATTTCGATTGATGTCCGGATTGTTGTAGAGGTCTATGCTATTTGGTTCAGCTAGACGAATATTTAAAGATGTTCATGAAATTCAAGCGTTTCTTGAGAAGTTATGCCAAACCAAATTGTTTAGGTGCAGATTCAGATGTTGAAAAGCTGAGGTGAACAACCCTATAAAAGGGGACCTGTTATCAGAGACAATGGTCCCTAAAGTAACATATATAGTCGGTACGATGTTAAGATGTAATAAGTTATGAACGACGTAGGGGTACGATAGGCTGATCACCTATAGTACTTGCAGAGAGTGTTTTCAGTCTGTGTGATTGCTAAATATTCTGTTAAAGACGGTTTACATTGGTGATGCATTATTTATCCTGGAGAAGAGTTCAAGGTCCGTATAGTGTTATGACTGTTAAAGGTTCATGTTGAGATACTTGATAACTTAGTGACGTAGTTCAAGGTCTTATGACCCCTCGGCATGATTTGGAATCTTTTAAATTCCTGTTATTCATATCGCTTCACAATTATTGAGTAATTGTGGAAGATTCTTATTATTCTAAAAGGTGAAAGTGGAAAGGATGAGAAAATTATGCGAAACATAATAATTTCAGGAAAGAAATGATATTCCAGAAAGAAGAGTAATGTGAAACTCTTAGAAGAGGAAGAGGTGAGGAATATGATGATCTTAGAAATATCCTTAGAGAAAGAATTTGGTTGCAGAACCCAATGAATGAATAAAGTATTAACGTAAAATCTATTTTAATAGATTGAAGGAATAAAGATTAATAAATAAAATTTTGAGGACGAAATTCTTAGAAGAAAGGGAAAATGTAATATCACTAGTGTTTATGATAACGATCCTTAGAAAAGGAAATGAATAGGTTAAAGAATGTATAATATTTGATATATGACTGTGTTTAATTGAAGGTTATGTAATAAAACCTAAAATTTGTTGAAGTATATATATATATATATATATATATATATATATATATATATATATATATATATATATATATGTGTGTGTGTGTGTGTGTGTGTGTGTGTGTAAATTTTTTTGCTATGTTAACATGTTGAAGTTATTCAACGATAATTGTGAAAGTGATTTTGTGAAAACCCGTAGTAAGGTAGGGTTTCGGTGATTAGAGGACGTAATCCTTATAAGAAGGGAATGATGTGACAACCCGAATTTTTATAAGTTATTAGAATAGGAATTTAATAATTAAAATTATTATTATGAGATATTTTGAGTTTGAGTATGTATATATATATACGTTATATATATTTTGAAATATGTGATCCGGTGTGAAGAGAAATACATATTCATATATTGGGAAAGTGAGGTTTAATAGTTGAGTTAACTATTGAAGGAATTAAATGAATTTTGTAATTAATCTTAAATATTTATTGAATTGAATAAATATTTTAAATAATTAATTTATTGAGAAAAATATATAATTTATAAAATTGTGGTATAAAATTTAGTTACGTGTATGATAATTAAGTTAACGAAAAGGTAAATTTTAATCTTTGAAGATTTAATTTAATGACATAATTAAATTAAATGAATTGTTTAATATTAAAGGAAATAAATAAATTAAATAAAGTAATGTGTCTAATTTATTTATTAAATTAGATATATAATTATTTATTATTCATAAATATAATTATAATAGAAATTATTTTAATTACCATTACGAGTTATTAAAATTAATTGAGCTAAAGTTATTTAATTAACTAAAGCTGTGACGTGAAAGTGTATAATATAAGATTATTTAAATAATTTAGTTTGAGGAAATTTTTAGTTAGCCAAACAAGGCCTTGTGGCCTTTGGCTTATTCAACTAAAGTCTTTTATTTTCTTTAACTGATAAGTACGTGGGAGGTGTGGTTCTATCAGTTATATTACAAGTCTTATTTATCCTAATGGCTAACTAAGAAGAACAAAGAGGTAGAGAGAAAGAATACATAGAATTGAGAGTTGGAGAAGGAGTGGGATTGAGAAGGATTTACTAGAACCTTGTTAACATCAAAGGGTTAAGGTATAATCTACCCCTAATTCTAATATTTGATTTTTGTAATTTTTTATTCTTTGGAAATTAGGTTTTGGTTGAATTATTGTAGAAGATGTTGTTTATATATATGTAATCTATTGCTAAATCTGTTAGTTATCCTCTATAAGTCTATGTTGGTGTTCAAATACATGAAATTTGGGTTTATAAGGAGAAAAGTAAATAACAGTGTTTTTTGTTCAAAAATGGCTTTAGAAAGTACAAAATTTTATGCTTAATATGTGTTATAATCTGTTATTTGATGTTAGAATATGTTAGTACGTTAAGAAACAAAAATGGCGTAGTTTGAATCATGTCAATTGGTTAAGAAACGAAGCCGTGACGATCGAATTCGCTAAATGTGTTTAAAACGTGATGCACGAAAACTGTTAGATTTTGCTGGGCTGTCGAGCTCAACCTTGCAAATAACTATTTTTGCAAGATTAAGGATTGAAGGTAACACTATGTGCTACTTGAATGACGTGGATCAGAAATAATATGTAACAACCAGATATTTTCTATACAAATAAATTAGAAATTTTGCATATAAATTTTTTTTTATTTTAAATATGGGGAATATGTGCCAAGATAGATATTGTGTATATGTATTTATGTGATAAATAAAAATATGAATATTTACAAATAATTTTATTTTAGAATTATTGATCATTATAAATTATATTCTTATCATAATTAATTTGATAGTAGAAATGTTTTATTAATTATTTTCCATGAAAATATAATCATATATTATTTATATAATATATGAAATGATTTTTAAAATTATTATAATAATTATTTTATTATATGAATTTTAGTACAAATTATTAAGTTAATTATTTTAACTTAATTAATAATGTTAAGTATAGCAGATAAATCAGATATGGAATCCAAACCCTAATTTTTGGATTTTGATCAAGGCATGAGAATAAAAATATAATATTAATTATATGTTGATTTTTCAGTGCTATAAATATGTACTGTATATGTTGACTTATAAGGGTTGGTCAATTATGATGTTATGTGACAAACCCTTGTATTACTATGTGAAACCCTAATTAAAAATTTTAGGAACTAATTTTATTTTATTTTAAACCCTAAATGAAAGCTTCGTAACCTAATTATACATTAGGTGAGACAATTAAATAACCTAAGGGTTATGGTAATAAGGAAGGGTTAGTATTTAATATGTATACTAACTTAAGTGGATAATCTTGTTATTTCAAGTGACTAATAATTTTAAACCTATTTCTAGTAAACCTAATTAGGTTATGAGCTAAAGTCACATGTATAAGTAATTAAATTTCATAAGTTTGGGAATGGAAACCCTAAATAAACAATTTGGGTAACATATATTAAAATTGTTAGACTATGTTCATTACATAGCCCAAAACAATTAAAGGAGAAGCCCAAAAGAAATAAAATGCAAACCAATACTTAGCCCACTTGATTAAGGGTATTTTAGACTTTTGATTAATCAAATTTGTGCATTAAAATAAAAGCAAAATGGAGGAGATAATGGGGCAAGGGGGACCGGCCACATTAGGCCATTTTAGGCAACATATTATGCTAATCAAGTTCCTTAAATAGTATGTCTTACACACAAGGACAAGTGTTTCATGCTTCCATTGGTTGCAAATCTATTAAGCACCCTTAATCACATGATTAGGCTAATTGAAGAGATAAGTCAAGGCCTTTTTTCCATGGGACAATAAAAGTATGGGGGATAATAATTAATCACCCATTTCATTTGCTAGAACATTTCATTTTCTCTCATTCTTCTTCTTTTATCTTTTTCTCCCAAGCTAGTAGCATACAAGAGAGAAAAGAGAGAGAGAGGGTTCGGTTTTTAGTGAGAGAGAGAGATGTGCTAGTTTGATTATGCACCCTAAGTTTATACTCTACTTTGGTAAGTCAAGGAAGGTTGTTACCAGATCAAGGTATAACCTAATCTCCATCTTCTTCTTCTACTTTGTAATATAGCTTGATTTGTTGGGGTTATGAACTAATATTCAAGATACCCTAGTTCTACATATCATCATGTATGGAACTAAGTATCTTGAGTGTTAGATCAAAGGTTTAGAGGAAGAAAATGAGCATATGTTCTCTTAGGGGTTACACCCTTGTTTTTTTTTTCTTCCACTAAATCTTGTGTAACTCAAGTTTTACAACTTCGATTTGTGATCCGTCAAAGGGGGTGCTAGATACATGAGTTATCTAGTAAACCCAAGTGGTAGAACACAAATCTAACAAGTATTGAAGCCATGGGGGCTGTTTTCCCCAAAATAGTCCACATTGAAAGCTAAAGTTTCAAAACCCTAAAAAAGTTATTGTCCCCATTTTTCTTAGGGCTGTTCCGGATAATTCCAAGTCTTTTAAAAATCTAGAAAAAATCACAAAGGTACCTTAAGAAGTTATCTACGTGTAGGAATAAGAACAGACACGTTTTGATTTACAGGTTGTGCGTAATGGCTATTTCCGTAAAGGAATCCTAAATATTAACATTCAAATATCTCACAGTGTATACAGGGGAAAAATCCGAAAATTTTATAGTAGGTTCATATATGTTATGAGAGCATACCCTTAAAATTTCAGAAGTTTCTGAGCAAAACTCGATTTATGAAAAATGAAGCACGATCCGAGTGTTTTGGGCACTTTAAAATTAGTAAATCATTTTCTAAAATTCCAAAAACATTTGGGGATCATTGTTGGTTCATATATCGTCCAAATCCGAAAAATGAGAATTTTTGGAATCAGTTTGCTATTTTTCCTAAAAATGATGAAGTTATGAATAAAAGGAAATAAATAGTTAAATGATGTCTTAAATAAGAAAAATGTGATTTTAATGCTTGAATAATCCCTAATATATAATATTATGACTATTTTAGGGCATTTTGATAATTTATAATAAGAAATATTATTTATGACCTTTTATGGAGATTAAATAAGTGGTTTTGTAAATGGTGAACAATTAGAATAAATTGTTTATTGATCAAACAAATTATTAAAATGTTATTATGATATTAATAATATTAGAATATGATATTGTTAAGTAAATAAAAATATTAAGATTAAAATTTCATTAAAATATTATTAAATGGTTAATAATATTTGATTTAAGCATTAATAAATGATTAAAGTATTACTAAATGATTAATAATATTAGATTAAAATATTAATCTTAGATTAAAATATTATTAAAAGATTAATAATATTAAATTAAAGTATTATTGGATGATGAAAATATTATTAAGTAAATAATAATATTCGAGATTAAATAAAATGTTATTAAAAATGTAATAACATTAGTAAAGGAATAAAATATTTTAAATGATTAATAATATTAGTAATTGAATAAAATATTATTAAATAATTAATAATATTAATAAATGAATAAAATATTAATACTATTGGTAAATGATTAAAAGTATTATTAATTGATTAATGATACTAAAGCATAAGTAAGATATTATTAATAATATTAATGCATGATTAAGATATTATTAATATGATTAATAACATTAGTAAAGTATTAAAATATTATTAAGATGTTAATAATATTAGTAAGCGAATAAAAGTATTATTAGTGAACTAATAAATGAATTAAATATATTACAAAGATTAATAATATTAAGTGAATTAAAAATATTTGAAGTTATACTTAATGACTTTTAATATTTTAAGAAATAGTACATTAATATTTTAATATTAATGGTAATTGTTTAAAAATGATTTTAAATATTTTAAAAATCATTTAAGGGTAATATAAATGTTTTAAAAATATTTTGAGTTATTATAAATAACTTTAATATTTTTACAATGGTTTCATTAATAGTTAAATAATAATTAAATGATAATAGAATTATTTGTTATTCAATCATTTAATAATGATTTCGGTGTTTGAAAATTCGTGATAAATTAATAAATGTTTATTGAGTCATTTAAAATAATATGATTGTTATTTACAGATATTGAGCTACAGAATAGAGTCTTAGACTCGATAATTACCCGATAAAGTTGTCGGTACACCGGCATATTTCAGAAATTGTTCTGGACTTAGATAGTTTAATTGTATTAATGTTTGTTTATGATGCAATGACTGTTGAACATGTGTGATAATGTGTTTAGGTTATGTGCTGACTGCGAAAAGCAGTACTATATGTTATAATATATTATTCTAATAGAACGAATGATCTGATTAATGATAGGTTGCTATATAAAAGATAAAACTAAGTCATGTTATTAGCGGTAGCGATCGTAAGTATTTTACCTTTGCATTTTCTTTATGCAATGGACATGAGTAAGAATGTTTCAGAATTATATTATTGATGTACAGATTATTAACCCTATATTATATACGCTCATTGATTATCAACATGTTAGTATATGGTAATTCAGATATATATTCTGTTTGATAATTTCTATAAATGGTTATATAAGAGTCCCCACTCATATAATCATTGCATTTAGTCACATGTTGATACACCTTTGTCAATTACCCGTATATATATGTTGAATTATATATTATTGTTGAACAAGATAAAACCTTATCATTATCCAACCGAATTGCTTTGGTTTGGAACCCCGACAAGTATGAACATCCCTTACACGGGAAAACTTTTATGCACCTATGGTGGACAGAGTGAACGATAACATCATTCTTGCATCTAGTATTGCTCAATACAGGGTACAACGGGTTGATCACCCCCGTTCCGTAAGTTATAACGGTTTACAGATGAAGTTCTATTTAACCTTTTCAAAAATGAAAACAATGTTCTTAGTATGTCCCCTTAACCCTATTTATAGTCAGTACTTAGTTTCAAAAATTTGAAAGAGGGTTGTCATATTATTATTATCGATTCAGATTACTTCACAACTATTGATTTGTTGTAGAAGGGTAGTATAAAGAACATATTTAAATTCTTTTAGCTTATATATATATAATTGTTATTACTTGCTGAGCACTCAAATGATCATCCTTGCTTAATTTAAATGTTTTCAGCTAAGTGTGAGCAACCTGAAGGCTATGCTTGAAACAAGGGAAAGGGAAAGGTTGCTGAATGATTTCAATGTTATCTTATGTAATAGTTTAATATTATTAAGACAATGTTATATATTTATTATCATGTATTGTAAGGAATGATTGAAGGTTACATACTTGAGAGCTAGACTCTGATAATTATGTAAATTAAGTTTAATAGTTATATTATTATTATTATTATTAGTATTATTACGCTCATAGAAATGGTATCGTGAAGCACTGAATTCGGGTTTCAAGTACCTGGATTCGGGGGCTTTACATAATACATGAAGATTAATATTTTATCTAAAGTTATTAATTCTTTTTACCATGATTAAGATTCATAAGATGTACTAAATGTTTTATGATGTATAGTTTTATGTTGAGTTGTAAAGCTAATGTTATAGTTATCTGATATATAAAGATTATCGGATTGAAATGTAAAATTTTATAATAACAGTGATAAAGTGAATCGTGAAATAAGATTGATTCAAAGACATGTAGATGATAAAGGTTTTGATTCAGGGAATTAAAGTAAGAAGACATAAAAGTTTAAATTATTTCGCATTATATAAATTTTAACATCGAATAATGATGTAAAATCAGAAGGTAGATGTGTTATTAACGACCGAAGTTAATAATTAAATTGTATGAATTTTGGGGTCGTTACAAATATACTAAGAGAATACGTGAGTTATACGCAAAGAATACGATTAGTTCTTATTGGACTATGAGTTATGGACTTTATAGAATCCAATTGGATTTGGATTATGACAAGCCCAATGTTTTGTGAAATGAAGCCCAATATTGAGTATTACCAAGGCCCAATGTTAGGTTAAATCAAGCCTGATCCAAGAAACCGAATCGCGGATCGAATCGATAGGTCACCGGATGGGTAAAACCCATAGGGCAACACATGGGGGGGCCACAAGGCCATGTTGGCAGGCCACTTGGTGGCCAAGTAAAGCCATTATTTGGTTGTTAAGCCATGAATAGTAAGGAGATGGGACAAATGACCAAAATACCATCCACTTTGTTTTTCTATATAAGGAAGCTTAGTTAGTTCATTTGTTTGTTTACAATATTTAAATAACATATTTTGAGAGAGAGAAAAGTGAGTTAACAAGTAATCAAGTGAGCTTGAAGCAAAGCATACAAGTTTTTAGCAAAAACGTGAAGAATGTTACGGTAATAATTCGTAAAACCTTAGTCTTTGATCCGTTTATTTTTATTTTTCATAGAGAATCATAAATTGGTGGAGCATGTCTCTTCCGGAGTAATAAGGATGGCTATTAGTGAATAAAACATTTACAAGCCATGTATAAGTAGGAATCATAAGCGTTTAAGTAAGTTTAATCGAAGGAAAATCATTAAGTTTTGACTTGGTTGTTGATGGACAAATTGAAAATAATCACATATAAGGTATGTGCTTATTTCTTGGTTAGGATATAGACAATGAATCAATGGATTGGTTCCATTTGATTTGGCGTATAAAACACGAGTAACGAAGTTATGGAAAACTTTATGAAATTAGACATTAAGCGTTGAAATTGTATAATTCTGGATTAGTAGTTAAAACTTGTTGTTTAGTTCAGAAACCCTAGTTTTCAATGGCGTAGCATAGAATAACGTTATTCAAGAGTCGTGGACTCAAGAACGGTCAAATTCTAACTTAGAACGAAGAAAACGAGCTATGAACGCTCACGAGAGTTAAACGAACGCGTAATAGGATGTTAAAAAGTAAATTCATCATTAACAGATTTAAAAAATACTTTTGTCAAGATGAAATTGAAATATATATTACGTGTAAGAAAAACACTTTTGAACGAGCCAATTCCGACTTAAAACGACTAAGTTATGAGTCCGGGAAGAATCAAAGTGGAAAATAGAAAAAATTTTAAGGGCTCAAGGGAGGCGCCGCAGCGTCACCCCAAGCTTTAAATTTCCGCACCAACAAGACCGGTAGGGAAGTTAGCTCTTGGAGTGGCAACGCAGCGCCACCACTAGTATAAAGGGATCTCGCACTGTGACCTTTGAAATCGGACATGGCATCTTTTTTAGTTAGTTGACGCATTGAAATGCCAATAGTGTATTGAAGTCTGGCGCCGCAACGCCGTTAGTGGGAATTTGTTGACCAAGTTGTTTTCTAATTCCAAATTGTTACAAAACTATTATGGGACATGTATATACTTAGTATACATGATAAGATTAATCTTAAGTCACTTATATAGTGATTACTTTAGGAATTTGAACATGGTTTAATAGGAATTAAACGAAGAACGCGAAGTGTAAGTTTGTGAATCGTAGTCTATAGAAGTACTTAACCAATGATGGCTAAGTATGGGTTTAGTGACGTAAGAACGTTAATAAGCCGTAATGAAGAATAGTAAGTCGAATTGACATTTATTAATGAAATAAATTGAATTAAGATATAGAAGAGAAAGAAGTTGGTAAAAATAATGTGATTAGATTGTTTGGTAGCTAATTACAGTGTGCTATGTGAATATATCATGTAGAGACTGTAAAAACCAAGAACTGTGGAATAATTATTTGAAGATGCTTGAAGGAAAGTTTTCTTAACGCTTGTTTAACCTTCGTGTTAGCCAAGTTTTTTGTGATTCATGTTATGAGATGCATGAATTGTTTTACGAAAGGGTCGATGCCAGTTTTAACTCAGCTAGACTATTCTTAAGAGTTAGATTTATTTGTTTACAAGTCTTTCGATATAGAACTATTAACGATATCCTATGCTAAGTATTTGGTACGGATTCAAGGTAAGCTTGTGTATGAGCAAACATATATATTTTTTTACGATTATTCGATGGGCACATGAGGTTGCCAAAACTTAAACGTAAATACGTTTAACCAACGATGAGTGTTGATCAATATAGAGTACTATAGGTCGATCACCTAGAAGTTCTCATAAAATTTATCGGACTTATGAACTTAGTGTCGGGTTGTCCTTTTCATGAATGAAAACCAAAAGAGAATGTTCATGGTCGTTTGTCCAGCTCATAATTCCTAAGTTATTATACATACTCTGGAATTGTGTTATGAAATGAAAAGTGCTATTTAATGTTTCATAGTACTGTGTAGCTACTTGTTCAGTTATTGAAGATAATCATATAATTCTTGACGTGGTATTAATATTATCTATTGCTAGACTTGTTGAGCTAGTTATGCTCACTTCTTGCTTGAATTATATGATTGCAGATAAGGCCAAAAGAATTGAGGATCCCAGTAGGGATAAAGGCAAAGCTAAGATGGATAAGTAGATTATCCTATAATAGACTAGTATGTTTGTAAGAATCATATTATGATAAACGAATAATGTATCGATTTCAGAACCTGGGAAGGATTTATTATTACTAATGTAATAAAAATTTAGTAATTATGTTCATTTTGATGTTGTTTCAATGGAATGAATGTATAGTGATGAGTACCGTGTAGCACCATATCTGTGGGTTAAAAGTAATCGGATATGGGGGCGTCACAGAAATAAATATTTGGCGATTGAATTCTATAAATCGGTTGAAATTGGAAAAAATGGCAAAAACATGGTTTTTAATCATCCAGAATGTGGTTTGTGATGTTAGAATTGCTTTATAGATATTTGGTTTTGAGTTTATAAAGCTTATAAACATTTGGGTTTAGTTAATTGGGTGTTGGGTGAAGAAATTGGGATTTTTGGCTTAGAACAGAGACTGAAATCGTGTGTCTAGAAAACTAATTCTGGTGCCGAGCACGGACGCGCTAGATTCAAAGGTTGCCATGGCGCGGCCGCACTAGTGTTCTAGCAGACCTATTAATGAACAATTCACAGTATAGCTTGGGAAATGTTAACTTAATCTACATTAATGATTGTAGAGGAACCTAAAACATGTTATAAGATGTAATAACATATTATAATTGCAACGTTGAAACTATAAATTATTAATTAATAAGTTGTGAAGGTCCATGATGAGATGTCATGGGAATTAAAGTTGCTTTGTAATCGTCATGTCGTGTACTCAAAAATAATTGAGAGTTCAGATTCGTGGTACGTGAATGATTAGGATACTCAAGTCTTACGTTAAAGATTGTAGATTTGACTAAAAGTGAAAAGTAAACCAATGAAGTTAGTGTTAATATAACTAATTGGTATTTTGATCTTAATGGTATGTGTAGGGCATATTTGGCGAACGTTGTAGTAATTGTGTAGCTTACACACAAGTCAAGTTTCCTAAACCCTAATCTTATGTTGAGCAAATTCCTTGGTTCTACCATGTTTACGATTATGCAAACTGTTGTATTCTAATTCTTTTACATTGAGCAAATCCATAACTTTTATTGCTTGCTCTACAAAGCATAAACTGTTCAAGTTCATTGTTTCAAATGAGATTTTCGAATTCCTTTGAATGTAACACTTTGTATATACCATGTCTATTTAATCATAAATTATTGATATTCAATCGTTGACTTAGTTATTGTTGTTCAAACTTATGTTGTTGAGTTAAACCTTCAAATAGTAAGCAAACTCTTATTGATTGGACTAATCTATATGATGAGTGTTCTAAAATTCTAGAACCATTGCTAAGCTAGTTCCAAACTAAACTTTCTTTAGTGCGGAAATCCTAAAGTCAAACTGAGATGAACAACCCTAATATAGGGGACTATGTACGCGTTAACATTTAGATGTTTGTGCACATTACATGGTACGAAGGGTTGATCCCCCTAAGTACGAAAGTTAAGGTCTGTATAGTCTAATGATTGTTAAAGGTTGTAGTAGAACTACTTAATAACCTCGGGACATAGTTCATGGTCTTAAAGACCCTCAGATATAAATCCTGAGCTTGTTTTCTATTCTTGATTCATAGAACAAGTTCTCTATTATTTAGTATTCAATGCTTAACCTTATGTTGTTGCCATTATCATACTTTATATTAGTGAGCAATTTTTTTCTCACTCTTGCATTTAAACACTACAGCTAAAGTTGAGAAAATGGATGAGCCGTCTTCTAGCAAAGGAAAGGGTAAGATGTCCAAGTGATGAAGACTTATTTGAATTTATTTAAATGAATTATGTTATAATACTTATGTTATATTGTGATGTATTCTGCAGACTTATGTAATAGTTTAAGGTTAGATTACCTGCGATTGATTTAAGTTGATGTAACCCTTTAATGGGAAAAATTATGGTTTAAGTTATTTAAGTTATGTCTTTATCCTTTATTATGGGTAGTTAGATATAATTGTTTTAGATAATGAGCACCAAATACTGTGGGAATGGAGTACCGTATTTGGGGGTGTCAAACAATCGCTCTTGATTTCTTTTCTCCGTGTCACTGGTAGAGTCCCTTGCTGTACATTATTCAATGCTAAGACCAATTGTCCCATCTCGATTTTCTAAATTTTTGATGGCCACTGCTTGTGATTTCATTATCGCCTCGTTTCTCAATATATATTTCAACAACATCTCTTTCTAAGTCTGCTTTCTTTTCTTGAAGTGGAGCTACTTGTTGATGCTGATTTTGGAACCTCGGGGGATATGAAGGTCATGGAGCTTGCTAATTTTGATTGTTGCTCCATGAAAAGTTTAGATGGTTCCTATTCCCCGAGTTGTAGGCATTTTAATACATGTTTTGTGGGATCCTATTGTAGCTGCCCATAAATTGAACCGATGATGGGTTGATGGCACACTGCTCTGTAGGATGTTCTCCTGCACATAATTCATAAACATATGCCACCTGTTGTGGTTGTGCACTACTCAGAGCATCCATTTTCTTCGACAAGGCTGAAATCTGTGCCGCCAATGTTGTGACTCCATCTACCTTTAATACCCCAGCTACCTTCGGCTGTGACATCCTCGCTGTAGGCCACTGGTAGTTATTAGCTGCCATAATTTCTATCAACTCATACGCCTCCTCATAACTCTTAGCCATAAATGCTCCACTCGAAGCTGCATCTACACTTGTCCTGAGATTCCCACTTAACCCGTTTTAGAACGTATTCATCTACAACCATTTAGGTAGTCCATGATGAGGGAACTTTCTAAGTTGTTCCTTGTACCGTTCCCATGCCTCATATAAAGAGTCTCCATGCTGCTACTCAAACATGATGATCTCATTTCTCATCTTTCCAGTTTTGGTTGGTGAAAAGAATTTAGCCAAGAATTTATGAGCAAGATCTTCCCAAGTAGTTATCGATCTCGGTGGTAGAGAATGTAACCAACTCTTCGGCTTGTCCCGCAGGGTAAATGGGAACAAACGAAGTCTGATTGCATCGTCTGACACCCCATTATATCTGAAGGTGTAACATATCTCCAAGAGCTGACCAAGTGTTCATTCAGATAATCATTAACTAGTCCCCCAAACTGAACTGAGTTCTGAATCATCTGAATAGTCCCAGGCTTAATCTCAAAAGTATTTGCAGCAATCGCTGGCCTGGTGATACTTGACTGAAGCTTAGTTACCTTAGGAGTAGCAAAGTCCCTTAATGCTTTTTGATCTTATACATCCATTATTTCTTCTTCTTACTCATAATTCTCGAAGTTTTTCCTTGTGTCTTTAATCCACTTACTTAGCCTTTAAAACTTTTTTTCAAATCATCCTCGAAAGAAAGCAAGTCCGCTTCTTAAACCGAGTTTGCATAAACTAACTCCAAGAACTCAAGCGCGAAGAATAAAATAAAATAAAAAATGTTTAAGTAAAATCTGGACTAATTAAACCGATATTGAAAAATATTAAAGTATATACTAATCCCAAAGAATGGCGCCAAAAACATGTTGGTCGAAATCTAATTACACACAATCACACACGTAATCAATAAGTAATATAATGATAAATCAAGTATCGTTCCCACGGAGATTAAATATGAAATTAATCCTCACAATTATCAGCTTTATATTAATCCAAATTTTATTAAGCTATCCAATTCAGGAATTATAACTATTAAAAACTAAAAATATTAAAAATACTCAAAATCCCAAGCAATCAACAACTTAAAAACTATAATTTCAAGCAAATACTGGTGAATTAGGCTTACAACTTCACTTTAAGTATCACTCCGATTATTACACCTTATTCCAGTTTAAATCACTATCCCAATTTATTAATCAAGAACACTCAAGTAGAACTTCTCTCGTGCAATAATACCATATTAACTTAAATCCACAAATTAGATAGAATTTAGCTAAACACCTTAATCAACTAATTCACTATATCTCTTTGCGAAATACAATCAAAGAAGGTTTAAGTTCAAGTTCTCTATCCGATTACATGCGATGCTAGGCATATCTCTACCCTAACATTCATCAAGATTCCATTCAATTACAGAATTCAAAAACACATGCTATAGTGACTAAGTCTAGATTCATATTTCATCTCTTGAATCCATAAAAATCCACATAGAATTTGTGATCAAGCAATTCATAAATTCAAGCTCAAATCATAATAGGTAAACTGAATGATATCTTATTAAACTGAAATTCAAAGTTATATAATCATCGTTCAACCATCAAGATCCGTTATAAGCCTAACAAGTAAATTAGTTCATCACCAATGAATTAAAAACTGAAATCATCAAAGTAATCATCATCCCAATTACAATAATTGAATTAAATAAAAAGAACTAATATAAAACCACCATTTTTCTCTGCTCCAATCTACAATTATCGTGACTCAAACCTTCAATCCTTCCTCCAATGCTTTCTCTCAAAATCAGGGCTTCCAAATTGCTAATTGATTGTTATATAATATCTCCCTTCTTGTTTCTTGTTAATATCCAGCCTAAGATATGTATTCTGACCATAACTCGATGCCTAATACAGTTTCAAATTATGTCAACCTCTCTTCTTTACACCTCTGCAGCATTACAACCGAAACAGGAGTCTTTGCCTTTCCCGTACCCCCGCCTCGGCAAGGGTTTTCCTTCTTTAAGTGCCCTCATCGGCGAGGGGTGCTACTATTTTTGATTAAGTACCCCCGCCCCGATGGGGTTTTGCCTTCATAATATCCGCCCCGGTGGGAGTCCTTTCTGCAGCAGTCCAACTTTTACTCATTTTCTTGCCCACTTTAGCCACGAAACCACCATTTAAGCCATACACGCTACGCCACCATACCTAAACATCAAATAGCACAAAACAAGTAAAATGAATCACAAAAATAATGAATTAACACAGTTTAAGCTCGAATTAGAAGCCAATTCGTAGGTATAAAACCCACTTATCATCTTACAGTGATCTTTTCCAGAATATGACCGATCATCATCAGGTCTCATACATTTCATTGTATACATGATAGTTACTAATACGATCTCTCTTTTCAGTAGTATGTGAGGACTATTATATCTCTTAGAGTTTGCCATGCTAAATGGTTTAACATCGAATGAATATATGTTCCTTGAGTTTAGTGAGCATCCTTTTAAATCTATCTATATAGATTTATATCACCAATTAAGATACTCTTCCAAAATCATTCATGGAGGAATGGTTAGACAACTTTATATTTATTAATTGTAGCATTGGTATGTCATTCCTTATCTGAAGTATATCAACATATAATACTAGGAATGTCAAGATGCTCCCACTGACCCTTTTGTACACACTAGGTTCAATCCATTTCTTTGAGTGTCTACAACTCTTACCTCATCGTATTTAACTAGATCATCAGCTTCTATGATGCGTACCTTGTTAGGTTTGCTAGAAACGAAAACATGCAATCAAATCACATAAACCAAGATCGTTCTTGTGCTTAGATTATTAGTCAATAAAAGAAATAGGAGAATCAGAATTATACCATTGAAGATCCGAGCTTCCTCAGGTACGAGTTCAACTCCTAATCCTTGTGCTCTCCTTCAATACACGAGTTTGGTTCTTTCTTTTGATCAATGTCAACCACCCAAGTGTTTGGCCTCTAGAGATGATCCACCAAGGAAGAAGAAGAATCAAGAAGAAGGGATATTGGCTCAAACCCTAGTTTTCTATCTATATAGAAAAAGGGGCGTACTCTCCAACTATTGGAATCACGTCTATTTTTCCCACACACTGATATCTAATATAAGACTCTTCGTATAAAGATATTAGTTAACCTATTTTAATATAATTAAAATAGAGTATTTGTGACGCCCCCAAAATAGGTATACATCACCTATTCTGAGTCGCCAAATACATAGTACAGAATACAAATACAATCTTAAATATACAACATGAGTTGTGAGTTTTAATATAAATATTGTCTTCTAGACAGTATTCAAACTCAAAATAAGTCCTCAATACATTTATTAACACACTATTTCATAGAATAGTGAGGACTACTATTTCTATCATCTAGACCGTCACTCCGTTCCCCGACTAGTCCTTGCTACGTTCTCATTTCTGAAGAGAACAATGAAAGTAAAAGGTGAGCTCAACTAGCCCAAAGATGAAATAGTATGACTAAGATAATGCGTAATAAATTATCGTTAGCCTTCAAATAAAGTGTTAAAACGATACAATATAACAAACATCAAGTTTAACTGCAGCGGAATAAGCAATCCATTAAAAGAGTCAAGCAGAGAATAAAAACTACTATCTTCTATGAGTTAAAAGGTTTTTCATCACTTTTATTGCTGAGACTCAACTTAATAAATAAACAACATCATCCCTGCACTACGGCCAAGGATATTCATTAGTATCACAACCACAAATTATCTATGCACTACGGGCCAAGAATATTCATTTATTCATCAATAGTAATGATCATGCCAACAACTGTCCATCAATGCACTACGGGCCAATGAGGACTTTTACCACATCATTTGTAACATTACGGTCATGATTATACAGAATAATCCCTAGTCATAATCATATCAAGTCCATCTATGCACTACAGGCCACAGATGACTTTCAACATAATATAAACATGAGGATGATGACAATAACATAATAATTCAATAAAACAAGTTCAAAAATTAATTTATCTAGAAACCAATAACGTCCAAATTGTCAACATGATACTGCTTTGTGGAGTAAAATTCAAGAATACTGAGAAGAATATTTTCATGAAAAGATACTGGATGAAGCACAAATATCAAAGATATTCCACTAATTTCATGGACTATAAAAGCCAAAACTTTAACCAACTGAGTATAATGAAGAATGGAATAACAAAAGAAATCATCAGGCATGTGATAAACCGCACAGACAGGTTATTCCAATAGAATAATAAATAACGGAACCAGGTTATGCTTAAACGCACAGACGGGATATTCCAATAGAATAATAAATAATGGAACCATGTCATGCGTAAACACACAGACATGATATTCCAACAGAATAATAAATTTTGGAACCAAGTCATGCGTAAATGCACGAGCGTGATATTCCAACATAATAATAAATAATGGAACGAGTCATCCAGTAAACGCATTGCGAGACATGATTCCAAATGAATAATAAATAATGGAACCAGTCATGAGTAAACGCATTGCATACGATATTCCAACGAGAATAATAAATAATGGAATAACGTAAGAATTTCACCATTTATGCGGTACTTGGCATGACATGTTATTCCAATATAATAATAAAGAATGGAATAATGAAGAATTTCACCATGTATGCGGTACATGATAAAGTTATTCCAACATAATAATAAAGAATGGAATAACGTAATTTTTTACCATGTATGTGTATGCGGTACTTGATGTATAAAGTTTATTCTAACATAATAATAAAGAATGGAATAATAGAAGAATTTCACCATATATACGGTATTAGCAGACATGTTATTCCAACATAATAATAAAGAATGGAATAATGTAAGAATTGCACTAAGTATAGGGTAGTCCACAGATACAAAAGTTATTCCAATGTAATAATAAAGAATGGAATAATAGAAGTTCTCTTCATGAATACAAAAGAAATAATACCCCTACGAGTATTGAAAGAAAATAATTCTCTTCATGAATACGAAAAAAAATAATACCCTTACCTTAGAAGAAATTGGATATAGGAGCGGTGAAGTAGCGAGAATACTTTTCTTTTTTTTCTCTATAGTTTCTCTCTCTCGAGTTTCAGTGAATTCGTAAGAAATAATGAAGGAATGAGCTTCTATTTATAAGAGAATGGACTGAATAGTAACTAATTCATGAACGGTCCAGATTGATTTACTTTTAAATGGACGGTCCATATTCAATTTCTATGCAAAGATTAATAAAATATTCTAATAAAACAAAATCTTTTAAATAAAATATAATATATTCTATTTATAATCTAATAAAACGAATAACTTTATAAAAGTATTTTGTTTTATATAAAAAGATTTTACTATACAAACACTATGCAAACACTATGCAAACACTATGCATAATAGAATATTATATATTCTATTTATAGTCTAATAAAACGAATAACTTTATAAAAGTATTATGTTTTATATAAAAAGTTTTTACTATGTAAACACTATATCTTGGCACTATGCAAACACTATATGCATAATTGAATATTATATATTCTATTTATAGTCTAATAAAACGAATAACTTTATAAAAGTATTCTATTTTATATAAAAAGATTTTACTATACAAACACTATGCAGGCACTATGCAAACATTATTCATAATAAAATATTATATATTCTATTTATAGTCTAATAAAATGAATAACTTTATAAAAGTATTATGTTTTATATAAAAAGTTTTCTATTTTATTACATTTATAATAATAATAAAACAAAACTTAACACCTTTATTATAATTCACAATATTAATCGACCAGGTCTTTCCTAGGAAAGAGGGTGCTATCCAATAAGAATTTCTCCCTATTGGCGAGCAATTAGGTGACCAAACCTCTCCTTGACAGAACTTCAAGACATCGTTAATATTGCAAATAATAATATTAATAACTTTGTCATCTCAATTATTGATTTAATAATATATAAAAAAATATCGACAATAATTGAATCAAATAATGTGAGATATTATGCAACAATTACTATAGCAATAATTGAACAAAACTGAATGACTTCTCACGTAAGCATCAATAATCAATACCGTGTGCTACTATGCAACCACGCGTATTACTGTACTTTTACTGCCAAGTAGTTGAACTGTTTTAAAGGTAAAATTTCTGTCGTTATTTTCATAAAAATATTTTTGTCGTTTTCTCAATTCGACAATAATTCCATAGTGGGGTCCACCAATGATTGTACCGTCGTACGGATATTCCCCGATCAATTGAATATTATACAACAACTTGCATACTTTTTAAAATTTATAAATATCACCCACAACTATAACATTATCTCAAATCTACACCATAATATTAAAAAATAAATATTTCGAAAAAAATTAAATCTTTATTCGTAAAATTTAGGGTTTCACAATCTTCCCTCCTTATGAAATTTTGCCCTCAAAATTTACGTATGTACCTGGTATGCCGAACAAATGACGACACTTCATCAGATTCTAGCTCTTGAGGTATAACCTTGGAGTGTTAAATACGATCCTTCTTATCCAAGATTTTAACACGTATCTCCTCATCGTTAAATCTTCCGCTATCTCGCCTAGTTTTAATTCAATAATGTGGTTCGAGTCGTCCACATATTTACGTAACATCAATACGTGAAAAACGTTATGAACATGCGACATACTTGGCGGTAAAACAAGTCTATAAGCCACGCCTCCTACTTGATCGAGAATTTCAAATGGGCCAATTAAATCGAGGGTTGAGATTTCCTCTCTTCATCGATTCTTGCTTCTAGAATAACCCCTCTTGAACCTTCTTCTTCACATTCATCACCGAGGTATGTAGCTTGAACGGCTTTTAACTTTATCGATTAAAGTCGGTTCTAATCTTATATTCGTTATCTTCACGTGGGTCCTTAGAGTCTTTAACTCTATCTTCATTATTTGTAAGTTATACGAAATGGATTTTTGTGTTAACAACATCGCACTCATAAACGCATACGATCTTATACTCAACGCGTCAGCTACCACGTTCTCTCTTCCATGATGATATTGAATGGTATAGTCATAATCTTCAACAGCTCGAGCCAACGTCTTTGGCGCATTATACGTTCTTTTTGGTTGAAGAAATATTTAAGGGTTTTGTATTGGGGTTAATACAAAATTCAATTTCACGCTCTGGGGGTAGGCCAGGAAGTTCTTCAGGGAATACGTCAGGAAATTTATTAACAATAGAAATATCATTTAAAACTGACGTATTTTTGTTTAGATCCGTGACATGAGCTAAGAAAGGTTGACATCCATTTTTCAATAAATGAATAGCTTTGTCGCTTGAGATGACAGTGATTGATTTTAATGGTTTGGTTGCTTGAATTTGCATAATAGGTTGGTTAGGAATATGAAAGCTAACAACCTTACGAAAATAATTAATTTTTGCATGATGAGTAGTTAACCAATCAATCACTTGAATCACATCAAATGCAAGCATTTTCAAAGAAATAAGATCGACAGGTAACGTGAAAGTGTCAATTTGAATCAACAAGATTTATAAACAGTGGAGGTAACGAAGGTTTCTCCTAACGGAGTTTCAACAGATATGTCAAAGTCTAATTTCTCTGGAGTCAAATTTAAACGTTGAGTGTAAGTAGGAGAAATAAAAGAATGGGTAGAACCGATATCAAATAAGGTATAGACTTCGTAAGCTTTTATGATTAACTTACCCGTGATAACTTCGTTCGGGTTCCTCGACAAATGCTCTCACTTAAACTACCGACTTTGACTTATCTGAGACATCCTTTGGCATCACTATCCCAGCTGGACTTGACTTCACTACACGACAAAATCGAGCTAGGTGACCTTCTCTTCCGCAATTGAAACACGCTTTGTATTGCTGCGTACATTTTGGACAGATGTGTCCCTTCAGTCCGCTTTTGAAACATACGACCGGTGGTCGTTCTTCTTCCTTTGAAATAGGTGTTGATGCTGCTGTCTTTCCATCATTATTGAACCTCCTCTTCTTGAAATTTCCACTTCTATTATCTTGGCCATGATTACCACCGAAGTGGTTACCATTCTTGGCATGATAATTTCCCCCACGATGGTTATCATTGTTTCGATGGTCGTTGCCACCGATACGATTATTATCGTGTTATTGGTCGTTGCCTTTTGGTTATACTAACTCATTATCGCACTCCAATAACTGAGCCCTATTCACAACATCTGAATATAAACAAAGATTGTGAGAAATAAAGTATTGACGTATATCAGGTTTCAAACCTCTTAGAAACATTTGCGTCATTCGCTCCTCATTATCAACCAAATGGGACACAATCCTGGATAACTCCGCAAATTTAGCTTCGTATTATGACACGGTCATATTGTTTTGCTCCAACTTGATAAACTCCACCTCCTTCATGTGATAAATACTTTCAGGAAAGTACTTGTCGTTGAATATCTCTTGGAACTTCTCCCAAGACATCTTGAGTGCATCAAGCTGGGTACATTTACAGATTCCCACCAGTAATCTGCCTCTTCACGCAACATAAAGGTGGCGAAGGAAACATTTTTCTCCTTTGAACATTCCAAGACATCAAATATCTTGGTAATCTGCTTTATCCACGTCTCCGCCTTAAGTGGTTCTGGCTTTCCCAAAAACTCCGGTGGTCCCAACTCCTTGAATCGCTTAAGGTGACCAAATCATGGGTTACCATTATTTCCACCTATATTATAAACAGGAGTCTCTCTCGTTTGGTGTTGTATGAATTCTAAAAAGCTCCTAAACGTACCGTCGTTTGTCATTTGATCAGTGTTGTTGTTATAGGAGGATTATCGCCTTCCTATTGCACATTGTCCTGATTATTGATCTGTAGAGACTCAACGGTCTCCCGTGCTCCATTGTTATTCTCAACATTCTCGAATGTCATTTTCAAATACTGCTACAAAACAAGGGTTAATTAACATATCACATATTATCCCTATACTCTGACCGACCAATTAAATACCAAATAAACTTAGGTAGGTCATACCAGCGAAGGAACTCCCCGTCTCTCCCCTCCTAGTTCTTGTCTCACATATCAGCCAGGGATCATATCCCTAAGCTTTGATACCAACTGTGAAGCCCCCAAAATAGGTATACATCACCTATTCTGAGTCGCCAAATACATGGTACACAATACAAATATAATCTTAAATATATAACATGAGCCGTGAGTTTTAATACAAATATTGTCCTCGATACATTTATTAACACACTATTTCATAGAATAGTGAGGACTACTAATGCTATCATCTGGACCGTCACTCCGTTCCCCGACTAGTCCCTGCTACATTCTCATTTCCTGAAGAGAACAATGAAAGTAAAAGGGTGAGCTCAACTAGCCCAGTAAGAAATACTATGACTAAGATAATGTAGAATAAATTATCGTTATCCTTCAACAGTGTTAAACTGATACAATATAACAAACATCAAGTTTAACTGCAACAGAATAAGCAATCCATTAAAAGAGTCAATTAGAGAATAAAATCTACTATCTTCTATGATTTAAAAGGTTTTTCATCACTTTTATTGCTGAGACTCAGCTTAATAAATAAACCACGTCATCCCTGCACTACGACCAATGATATTCATTAGCATCACAATCACAAATTATTCATGCACTACGGGCCAAGGATATTCGTATACATCGTAGTATCCTGAAACTAATGGGTCGGCATCAGCGACTGATGGGCCAACGAGGATTTAATTAAGGGACTCGAGATGATTATCATATATCCACAATTCGATTATACCAACAACTTGTTCACATTTAAAAAAGTGTCACATTTGGTCGGCTCAATATTTATCCATCCAATGTATAATGTCATACAACTTTTCCGATAAAATAATTCATTTAAATATATTATTATATTTTAATAATATAATAATGGTGATAAATACGAGGAGGAAGAGTATTTTGTTGCAATAAATGTTTAAAACATGTTAAATATGCTCTGTGGACCCCATTTATTGATCGAAATTTGATTATAACTTTGTAAAATCGCCTGGCTTTATGGATTTTGGTCAATTTTGTTTGGAATTTGGAAAAACATTCTTCGCAAAGTTGTAGAAATTGAATTTCCTATAATAGTTACGAGATTCAATTTTCCGCAAAAGGGCTATTTATTATGAATTATTGAAGTTCAAAATAATTGATTTACGGAAGTTTAAAATATTTAAAATTAAAAACGTTTTTTTTGTTGTTAGTCTTGTGTAGTAGTTTGGTGATGTTGGGAAAATTAAGTGTGCGTTGAAAAAAATATATATATATTATTAATTTATTAAATGTGTTCTAAGAATTTCCTATAAATAGGTGCTTAGGTTAGAATTGAAAATCACACCGTAAATCAAGTTTCTCTCTATATTATCGAGCGTATTCTTGTGAGTATTTTGAGTATACTTTGAGTATTGCTTTACTGTTGCAAGTTCAAGTCATAGCCTTTATATCCTGTTTCAACTAGAAAGTACCTTTGTGAGGTAAGGATATTATTTTTTTCAGTAATGATATTATTTCTTCAATATCATTATCTTTGAAATATCGATCCTGAGTTTTTATCAAATTTGGAACTTTTGGTGTCTGAGTTACTATTCACGATATATAGCACTTATTCACGATAATCGACACTATTTACTTAATCTCGCACTATTCATAGAAAATGTAAATTTTCCTTTTCATCTAAAATATCTATTGTGGATACTAGCTTTGATTGTATCCATGTTTTGATCATTCTTGAATTTTACACCACTATAATTATTTTTGAGGTATTTTTGGACATGGATAAAACAAAGTACGAATCCTTAATCCTTATTGTCATTTTGTTTCACTTTGGATTCGCTTTCTTTAAAAATATTTTTCATCATCCTCGATCTTAAATGATGATATTATTGAATATCTTTGGCCCGTAGTGCAAAGATGAATGATTTCTCAAGAATATCTTTGGCGTGAGTAAAGAGATGAACAGTGTTTAGATGAATTAATCGATGAATATCTTTGGCTGTGAGTAAGTAAAAGATGAATATTTGATTCCAGATATATATTGGTTGATGTTATAGGGATAAAAGATAGAGCGATGAACTTTCAATTCATACATAGAAGATAGTAGTTTGCATTCTCTACTTAACTCTTCTAATGAATTATTATTTCATTTCGAATATTGATTTAAAATTTGTCGCCTATTGTTCTATTAGATTTTTCCTCTGTGAAGACTAACGATAATTTGTTGTATATTATGTTAGTCGTAATATTCTTTTATCGGCTTGGGCTAGTTGAGCACACCTTTTCCTTTTGTTCCATTTTTCTTCTTAGGAGGCGAGAATATAAGCGAGTACGAAGTTAGGGGTATGGAATGAAAGTTCTAGAGAGAGTTATTTAGTAGTCCTCACCATTTTTGTAAAATAATGTGTCAATAAATGTGATGAGGATTTATCTGAATTCAAACTCACCGCTTTTATTGTTGTAATAATAAAGTTGTAGTTGTTTCGTACCATGTATCGACAACTCGAGAATGGGTGATGTATACTATTTTGGGGGCGTTACAATGAGGACTTTTACCACATCATTTGTAACATTACGGTCATGATTATACCAAATAATCCTTGGTCATATATCGGCGTCTGGATTTTTAGAAAAAAGTTACTTGTTCTTTGGTGTTCTCATGTTAATGTGAGATTTGTTTAAAAAAATAAGTGAAAAAAGACTGACATGTATAATGTCAACGATTTGACTTTAAGAGTCGTCAGTTGGTGTATTTAACTGGTTGCACCAACGCAACCAAAAAGGTTTGCACATTAACCCAGTGTTTTGAAACTGCTAGACGGGTTTGTAAAACTGAGATTTATTTTGGGTCCGGGGGCTTGATTATACGGAGGGAAGGTGTTAGGCACCCTCGACATCCGTGTTACCACGGTGACCGCCACTTTTCAAAGAAATTGTTATATGAATGTCTGTGTTTCTGTGTGTGTGTGTGGATAAATGTGCAGTTATTTGAAAGTAGAGTGAGGCCTCGTTCGCACCTATATACACAAGGTTTGAATTTTATAAGAAAATTCAGTTTTAACCAAGATATAACAGTGACGTTTTATAAAAGAGGTTTTTCAAACCCTGTGCTCAATAGGAATTGAGACCTTTTCATACTTCCATTTTATTATAAAATGTTTGGCTTGTTTGCTTTTATTTTCGAGATGCAAAACATTCTTGAGAAAATAATATACAGCAGTGCCGAACTCCTCATGGGCATGACAGGCATCCAAGAAAATTCATACACTGTAAAATAATGTACAGGATACTTACAGCTGAAAAATGTCCATCATAGGAACCGAATCTAGATTCAATAAACTGAACCTATGATCACATGATTCCTAGGCTCAAATGATACTGCAATTTGTATGGAAAGCAGTAAGCAGTTATATATATATATATATATATATATATAAAAGCTGTAATTATATATATATAAACATGATCAACCGCCACGAAGTAAACTCCAGGCGGGACAAAATATAAATAAAGCTCTAAAAGCGATCAACTGCCACAAAGTAAACTCCAGGCAGGACGGAATGTAAATAAAGCTGTAAAAGCGATCAACTGCCACAAAGTAAACTCAAGGCAGGACGAAATGTAAATAATCTTTGTAAAAGGCCACATAAGTAAACTCTGTGCCCGACAGAAATGTAAATATATATATATATATATATATATATATATATATATATATATATATATGTACAGATATATATATAAAAACAGTAAACGCATTGGATGTGAATCCAGGCTCATCGGATATGTTCGACAACAATTATATATATGTATATATATATATATATATATATATATATAAATGCGATTAAATGCACTTGATATAAAATCCAGGCTCATCATATATGTCTGACAACAATTATATATATATATATATATATACATATTTATATAAGCAATTAAACACACCAGATATAAAATCCAGGCTCATTAGACAGAGTTTGACCATAGTTTATATATATAAGTATATATATATATATATATATATAAACAATTAAACACTCCAGACCGAAGTCTATGCTCAATCGAGGCATAACTCGATAATGTTAGTCCATATAAAAATATATAAATATATATAAGTATATATATACAGACAGAAATGAAAACCACGAACCGAAGTCCGGGCAACCACACTCACACGACTCTCAATGTGTACAACAATGTGTGCTAATATGAGAAGAAGGCTTTATAGAATATAAGAAGGCTTACAGTGGACAGCCAAAGTAGACTTCTATTGACTTTAAATGGATAAACAATCAGCTCCCGCCAAATAAAAGATAGCTATATGTGAGCTAACTAGTGTTTAGAAGTGAGGAAACACTCAAAAGATGTGTATGCAGAGTAAAATGGACAGGGCTTCCATGCCTTTTTCCCTCCCTCTTCTTCTCAAACGGCTGACCCCAAGGCTTGTATATATAGACGGATGGCCACAGGTACACCTGCGGCTGGTCGTGATGCATCTGAGCCTCGCGGGTCCTGACGTCTCATAGTACATGCGCTCATGCACTGTAATGTCCGTTCGAACTTGCAGAACTTCAATTCGATCATCCGAACGAGGTATATTTGACCTTCTTCAGACCGCTTGTGTCGAGAGTTACGCAATGACATGGATTAGAGCTTGTACGAAGACAGGAAGAGGGGTTTATGCCCATGGTCTTCAAGCTTCAAATTCTATCCAAAGTACTGTCACACGTAATAGTTACTCGGGATTGTTACTCCTCGGTTCTTGTGGGACATTATTGTATGTATGTATGTATGTATGTATGAAGTGTTGAGACGACGTGCCATTGTTGAAGGAATAAGATGACGTTTGACTCCTCGCCGGGGTTATCGCCAGTTTGAGTTGAAAGTAGACGTTGCTCAGGGTTATAACTGAGATTGAACTACTTGGTGGTATGCCACGATATCATCTTGTTGAGATGGTAAGATGATGTTGTGACTCCTCACCGGGGTTATCGCCGGTTTAAGCAAAAAGCAGACGTTACTCAGGGATACATCTGAGATTAGACTGCTGCTTGTTTGTATGTCTCACAGTCATCTGTGGGTGTTCTTGTCTGCCAGTTTTTATCTCAGAGTCTGGGGTGTGTGTGCCTTGACAGGATGTCTGTGGTTGAATTTGATTGCATATGTTAGAAGCAAGCATTTTTGGGGTTATCGCTAGAACTGCAATGACATCTCTAGGGGCTATCAACAAGGATGGGGTTACTACTCCCAGTGTTATCTCTAGGACTGGAACTGAGTGTCGCGGTGTTATCGCAGAGACAAGAATTGTCCTCTTTCGGTGTTGTTCCCAGTCTTTTGATCTTGTAAACCTTGGGGTTATCTCCAAGATTGGAAATGACATTCCTGGTGTGTGTTCCGGGTTTGAGATGAAGTTCCCAGTTTGTGTTCCGGGTTGGAGCTGAACTTCTGGTAGTATCCGGAATGGATGTAAGCTATCTTTCAGGGTTATCTCCAAAAGATGAATCTACCCTCCTGCAATGTTAGTAATAGGAGAGCAGAAAATTTTGAGTGTCTACAGATGCCCCTCTTTATCATATTTATGCAATGCAAGGCATGATAGGATAAAGAATCCTAGACACTTGAAATGCAAGAAAGATAAATATGATGCAAATGTATATAGAATGCATGAATAATTGTCAGGTAATCCTATTGGGATGACAATCAGCGATGGCTTGGATATGCAACTCAAGTTTCCAAGGATGTTGACTTTGGGGCTATAACCAAAGTCTTGAATCCTAGACACTGGCTTATATTCCATAGAGGTACCTCTTGTGTGTAAGAGATCTGTGGGGATAAAGCTTCGTCTGTTTGAGGATGTGTATAATATATTTCCTCATTCTGTCGGAGTTACTGCCAACAGTTTTGTTGTTATCAGGGTTGCCTGATCTTCGCTGTTGTGTGTATCACCGGATAAATCCCTGCTGGATGCATTTTCAAGGCTGCTTGACCTTCATTGATGTATGTGTCAATGGTAGCATTACGTTGTGGCCCCCGTCGGGAAAGGTTGCTTCGATGGGTTTACTTGCCATCGGCTAACATGACGTCAAGGCTGCTTGACCTTCATTGATGTGTTTATCAATGGTTGCATTGCGTTGTGACCCCCACCGAGGATACTTAGATGCTTAAAAGATGTGCATTGTGACCCTCGCCGGGGATACGTAGATGTTGATAACTTCGGCGTTGTAACCCCCACCGGGGAGGTTTGATATGTCGTGGTTTTGCGTTGTAACCCCCCACCGGGGAAGTTTTTAGGGTTGTAACCCTGTAAATGATGGCATCGAACCTTTGTGGGGTATTGCCAAGAAAGATATATGAAAGCTAAGCTCATTGGTATAGTATTCCCTACATTCAGGCGAATACGTTTGAGACGATGGGAGTTTAACTCTGACAGACAAGAAACCAGGATTTCAGGCTATTCCGCTCAATCGTGTAGCACTTTTATTCCAGATTGGGTCTTTTCAGCTTGTGAGACCTCCTTTGCAACTCTAACTAGAGCGAGTCGGAGGTGTGGGACCCATGTAGAAGAGCCACAGGTGCCAACCGTGCCTATGTATAGGCAGCTGATTGCTTTCACAAGTCATTTTCAAGTTGCGCAGCGAAGGAAATTCGAGAGCTCTTCTTCAGATCTCCTGAGTATGGGCAACTTTCTGCATATTCTACCACCGTACAAGCATTCTTCACTGTCCTAGTAACACATGCATGTATTTTTTTCCAATTTCTGTCCGTTGGAAAATGACTTATCGCATGAAATGCATTTAGACACATAGTAGTGAATATGCATGCTGATATGACTTGATAAAAAATATTCAACATAGTAAATGTTAGTATTAAACCATCTTTGAACATATTGATGTGAAAAATTTGACTTTTAAGCAATCAATTGGCCCCTTTTATCGTCATTTCTTATCCTATATGAGGACAAATGAGTAAAGGTAGACAAGCAAAATAATCCCGTAATTAGACTACACTTACGAAATTTTTACTGCAATGTATTGATGCATACAAGATGTATATGACTGTGTATAGGTGTGCTACTGAATGGCCACCTAGTCATGCCTATGTACATGTGGATAGTCCCATTTTCAAAGGGCTATGGCAAAATTTTCCCAAAATGTAGGTATTGGGTAGTCATGCATTTTTAACTCTCATCAGAGATGTTTGTTAAAACAATGCATGCATGCATGTAATCATAGAATGCATTTTGAAAAGACTCCAGGTAAGAAATTACCACACCTTTTCTGAGGTGATTTGGAGACTTTTTATCCAGATATCATGGATCTGGATCAGTCGAGTAGTTCCCACAGGACCACTTATGGTGCACAGAGGAGGGCTTTTGAAGAGCCTCTTGCCGCTAGATTACATTAAACCCTCGCTGCGTTTGGTAGAGGCGGTGATACGTCCTATTCGTGTTGAAGTGCCGAATGTCGAGGACGAGGATGAGGATGCACCAATCGAGGTTCCTGCTCCTGCTGTACGTGTTCCCCGTAGGGAATTACCATGTATTCAAGTGGCGAACCCAGATCTTCTGGGTGACTTAAGTAGGCATCCTTCAGTATACCTGCACGTAAATGAGGTATGAAGTTAGATCTTTAATCTTCCTTATTTCCTATTGATGAGGGGTCAAGGAGTCTGATGTTGATCTGTATTTGATGTAGGTTCTTGGCTTCACACAGCCTCGAGGGAACTGGTTTAGCATCCCCTCTATGTATCAAGCCTTGCATGATGACTACAGAGCGATCGTCCATGGCTGGGGATTTGGGAGGTTCTTCTCCATTCTACCCCATCGTTGTCCCTGGGGTTACCTCAGGGCATTGTCTGAGCGGTGGTTTCACCAGACTCAGTCACTCCATTTGCTGGACTGTGAGGTGATGATGACGCCGATGGATTGGCCATTTATCACATGTATGGAGTTTGGAGGGGAGTCGGTGCCTTGCACGGTGGATATCACCCCTACTGCCGTCAGATCCTTGTTGGAAGTTCCAGCGGAGGTGCTCAAGGGTAAGACTGTTCGCCTTGCTGTTGAGTGAGCCCATACTCGATGATGTGAGAGTCAGGGATCGCATTCTCTGGTGATTGTTCCTGATGATCATTAGGGGCTTCTTTATAGCAGATAATTCCTCTACGGTGTCCTTCACTTTGATCAGTGCCACTCAACACATGGACCGTATAGGATAGTATGATTGGGGTTCCTACACCTTTGCCTACTTCCTCAAGGGAATGCACATGCGATCGTAGGGCTTAACCGAGGTGTGGTTAGGATTCTACCCGTTTCTGTTGGTGAGTGTTTCTCTTATCTTTTCCTATGTATAGGTTAAGAGTGTAGACTGACAACAGATGTTTGCCTTTGTGTTGGCAGTTTTGGGCCTATGAGAGGCTTCCTTGTTTGCGTGTTGTGAGTGTGCTAGGTTTAGACACCTATCCATGAGGACGGAGATGGAATCATTCCATACTGGCGAAGGTTCCTGTTTCTAAGGGTTTCACTCATTGTCGCCTACAGCTGGAGCTATTGACAGCCGATGTCATCACATGGATTCCCTACTCTGGAGAGCATTTGGGAGTTGGTTTTATGGATGGGTACCCGACTTGAGTAGAGTACGTCATTTCCACCCGCAGGATTCCTCTCTTCACAAATGGAGGATGGGAGCTCTATTTAGGAGAGCGTGCTATTAGGAGCACTATAAGAGAGATTCATATGCCAATCTTGCCTCCTGCCAGGCGTTATTGGCCTGTTTCGCAGTCACCCGTCATTAACATCCCATTTATGGGGATTGACGATTTTACATTGTCAAAGGGCTCCTGTTCTCAGGAGATGATCCAACATTGGTGGATCCCTCGTATGATTGGAGCTCAGACCCATGCCACACAGTTTATGGGGTATATGGTTCCAGGATCCGTGATGATGACGGATTGGCTAGCCTGTGTCAGAGACCCGACTCATGTGACACAGATTGACAGATTGACTCGGCAGCTAGACCGGTCACATCTTTTCATTCGGCATTTAGGCAGAGATCCTGCAGAGGTAGATACTTTTGATCCTTCCAGCTCTTGCACTGGTCCCTCAGGTGACCCATATGGTTTTGCCGGTGCAGATCCTCCCTTGTATCGACCTGACATCCCCATAGATAGAGATCTAGTGACATCAGGTAGATAGGATCGATGATGTAGACATCGACACTCTTGACTTTTTCTGATGTATTTCTCGTTATCTCTTTTGATAGGCTTCTGTTGTACGTTAGGTAGCTTCGCCCCATTTCCCTGTATTTTAGTTGTACAGAGATGTATTAGATGATGATATACTTAGGAATGTATGTACAGTTTTCCATTCTCTATATCATATTGCCATCTATTGTATCATGCATGTTATTATGTTATGCATATGTATGTATGTCTAGAGATATTCAACATTGACCCCTGGATGGTCTTATGACACGGCCGTCATGGATGTCTTCTTCGACGAGCTTAGTCATATTGATCATACCCCACCATTTGTGGTGGTAGTCAGATCTTGCCATGGTATGATAGTATACCACCATCAGACAGGGTGATCGTAGATGATTTGCTACAGCATACTATGACCCTGTTGATGTTTCAGGTTCCTAAAGGATTTGTAGAGGGAATACTAAAGCACTGGGTATCACAGAGGCAGGTTTTCCGATTTGGGACCCAGGAGTTGACTCCTACTTTGGAGGAGTATACACGGTTGACGATGTTGCCGCTGGATAGACCTTGCGTGCATATGGCTATTGGAGACATGAGCAGACAGTTCATGACCCTCACCGAATTGAGACGTAGAGTGGTCCAGACGCGATTACATCCGCCACGTGATATCCCAAATATTCTGTTTTGATGTATGGCTCTGAGGACAATTATGCACGGCATTCCGGGGATTTCACCACACCGGAGGACCATTGACGCTTTGCCATAGTAGATGTACTGCTTCTATGCGTATTGTCATACATCTTCATGTCGCGGTACATGGATGAGCTAGATATCGGCGTCATTATTGCAATGAGAGCTCTCAGGGAGGGTCGTACCATTATACCAATGATTATCGTAGAGACACTGAGGTCAGCTACATACTGCTGCACTTATCCGGCAGGAGTGTTTATAGGTAGCTCGGTCATGATGTATGTGTGGTTTATGTCACACTTGAGACCGATTGGCACACTTAAACAGTTGGGGTTTTGTTTCACCCATGAGATAGCCATGTAGTACTCCTTTCAGCCTGCAGAGTGTACAGATGTTGCATCATGGTTAGCTTTCCTGGCATGGATTAGGGATCCGTTTTCCATATTGCCGTGTTCAGGGCTTAGTTCACCCTACAGCTTCATTACTCATGCTCCGGGCATGGATTATCTTCCTCTGGCTAGATTGAGGGGAATGATCACTTACCAGCCACTGGTCGTGATGTGTCAGTTTGACCAGTTTTAGAATTTTCATTCGTATAAGGGGGCAGTGAGTCAGTGCTTCGTGTCATACCATTTATCGATGGAGGATGATCCGGGTTATATACTGTTGGGATCGGCGAGAGTTGGTGAAGTTTTCTCGTCGATCATCCAGTTGTTCTGCAGAGTATTCCGCATGGATGGAGACATGAAAGCGCGATCGCTTTCTGGCGATATCCACACTGCATGGGATTGATTCTGACGATGAGGAGCCTATTGAGGAGGTTGTTATTCCCATCGATTATTTGATCTGGCTGGGTCACCAAAGATTTGTGATGGATTCTCCCACCACGAAAAGCCATCATTACTCAAGATTCTTGAAGACAACATTTGGAGCAGAGCTTACATCTGATGAATTATGATAGAGATCAGGCTAGGGCCGCGATGTTGACAGCTCTTGATGAGAGAGATATTGTTCTGTTAGAGAGGGATGAGGCTAGATCAGCCAGGGATGCATTGATAGTGGAGCGAGATGCCGCCTTATCTGCTAGGGATGTGGCCATCGCAGATAGTACTTCAGTTAGATCCCAGATAACTGTCAGTCTTGCCGACATGAGTGCTTACATTGATGAGCATTATGCCACCATGTAGTTAGCCTCTGGTCTGCTAGCCCGTGTAGATAATATTGGGCAGGAGCTTGCAGTGCTTCCTCCGTCGTCAGAGAGGGATGCTATGTTAGATCTGATAGTCTGCATACACATAGATCTGCATATAGCTTTGTATTTTCCTGCACAAACTAGCTTAGCCATTTTGTCATGTACAACACAGATGTATATATCAAACATTATTATGTATGGCAGGGAAATATATTTTGATTCACTTCCCTTTTAGTTATGCCTTGATACTTGCTTGATGTTTACCTATTTCTCCAGGGCCTTGTGATCTTGATGCATTCTGAACTTATCTTTGATAGATGAACATTGAGACATAGCAAGATCTCTCATAACGGATCACTGATTTTTGTAAATCCCTACCATCTTTGTTGTCTTGGGACTGGTATCTGTATGGAATGTGGAGAGGAGGGTGGTTTCTTCCTCTCTGAGATTGACTGCACCACAGATGGTCACCAGTACTTCTATTTGGGAGAAGCCTAGTTAATTCCATTTACTTATGGGTTGGTATTGCTCTTTGAGGCATGATCGCAGCTTAGATGGTCACTGAATCTTTCTATTTGTGAGAAGAGGTTAGGTAATTCCATCCCTTTGATCTAAAACCGATGAAATGGGGAAAATTGAAGGTAGATCCTGGTACCGTGTGACAAATATGTTGTTCTGGTAGGGGTTAGACTGCACAATGAATGGCTACCTACGTACTCCTATTGAAGAGGAGATCAAGTCTGCGTAGTTCGAACCTAGTGTAGGAGGTTCAACGCTGAATGCGTAAGGCAGATGGGTGTGGAAGTATTTTTGTTGTTTTGTAGAGAAAGGGCAGAAATGTTTTTGTTGTTTTTCTTTATTACAATCGGGCCATATAGAATATGGTTGTTTACGTACCCCCGGGTATCAGGGAGATCAGGTCGACATAGTTCGCCCTTCAGGACGAATTGAAGGCGAAGAGAAGTGTGAATCCCATGTGCAGGCTATACTGCGGGGAGGAGAAAGTTTGATCCCATAATGGGGAGAAACTGCAAGTGTGTAAAAAGATTGATCCTATCCTCAGGACAAACTGCAGGCGTAGAAAAGTTTAATCCCGTCTTCAGGATAAACTGTAGGTGTGAAAGGTTCAATCCCGTCTTCAGGATAATCAAAATTGTGAAAGGTTAAATCCCGTCTTCAGGATAACCAAGATTGTATGAAAGGTTTGAAATGAAGTAAAACTAGGCTGCTGGCTTGAAGTGTATGTTTCCCTGAGGGGCAGAAGATTATTCAAAAGGAAAGGGTTCAAAACCGGAATGACTGGTGTTTTGATGATCAAAACTAGGATGTTTATTTGATGGTAACTTCAGACATAGTACCGTTTCATGGTGTCCGAGTTGATAAGCTGTGAAAATTCATCTCCATCCATTTCCTGCAATCTGAGGGCACCTCCTGTCAATACTTCATTTACAACAAATGGGCCTTCCTAGTTAGGAGCAAATTTTCCCTTAGATTGATCTTGGTTGTCAATGTTCTTCTTCAAAACCAAGTCATGTCGTTTGAATTGCCGTAGTCGGACTTTTCTGTTGTAGGATCGTGTGATCCTTTGCTGATATAACTTACCATGGAAGATAGCCGCGGATCGCCTCTCGTCTATCAGAGAAAATTGGTGATACCTATCTTGTACCCATTGGTCTTCATCCAACTGACCATTCATCAATACTCTAAGGGATTCCATTTCCACTTTTATGGGGAGCACTGCCTCCATCCCATAGACTAATGAGTAGGGGGTTGCCCCAGTGGAAGTTCGCATGGAAGTTTTGTTGGCTAATAAAGTTAGAGGCAAGAGGTCAGGCCATCCTTTGTGATTGGCGGACATTTTCTGCATGATCTTTTTGATGTTTTTATTAGCGACTTCAAACAAACCATTCATTTTTGACCAGATGAGATGACGAGTTGAGATGTTTGATGTGGAATTTTCTGCATAACTGCTCCATCATTTTGTTGTTGAGGTTCTTAGCATTGTCTAACACAATGACCTCTGGTTGTCCATATCGACAGATGACATTATTTTTGATGAAAGCAATGATAACTTCTTTAGTAACCCTGGGGAAGGATGCTGCTTCTACCCATTTGGTGAAGTAGTCGATCATGGTGAATATGAATCAATGTCCATTACTGGCTTTGGGCTCGATGGGCCCTATCACGTCCATTCCCCACATTGAGGACCATGGCGAACTCATATTGTGGAGTTCCTTTGGAGGGTTATGGATGGGAGGTAGTTCATCCGATACTTCTCCAACGTAATTCCCATAGACTGGGGCTATTTGCTGAGTAAATGTGATGCTTGGCAAGCTTTCTTTGTCCGGTATGTAAACCAAGGTGGCCAACGTTGCTAATGCATCTGCAAAATCATTCTTATTATGAGGAATGTGTATAAAGGAGATTTCTTCGAACTCCAAAGCCATCTGTAGAACTTGTCGATGGTAAGGCAGCAAATGTAATTCTTTGGTTTAATAGATTCCTGTGGATTGCTTGATTACAAATTCAGAATCCCCAAAGATAGTTAACCGCCTGATGCCCATTGAATGGGAAAGTTTTAGCCCCACGATATGATCTTCCTTCATACTCACCATCTTTGTTGGTGCCGATAAACCGCAATTTGACGCATGACGGATATTTGCTCCACACCGCATCGGATATTAGGACTGCTCCAGCTCCAGAGCCTTCTATGTTAACAGCTCCATCAAAATACATTCTCCACGTACGGGATGTATCGTACTGATGTTGTGGTTGAATTGTCATTACTCCTTCGTCAGGAAAGTATGTTTCTAAGGGTTTGTAATCCCATGCAGGTGTGGCAGCTAGTTGATCCGCAATTCCTTGACCTTTGACAGACTTCTGCATCACATAGACGATGTCAAATTATTGTAGTATCAACTACCATCTGGACAGTCGATAATTCAGTATGGGCTTGCTGAACACATACTTGAGAGGATCCATTCGGGATATGAGATGGGTTGTGTGACCATGGAGGTAATGCTGTAACCTCATGGAAGCCCATGTTAAAGCACAACAAGTCTTCTCAATTATAGTGTACTTGTGTTCACTGATGCTAAATCTTTTGCTGAGGTAATAGATAGCTCATTCTTGGCCTCTATTGTCCTTTTGCCCCAGCATGCGGCCCATGGCATTGTCATTTATGGACAGGTACATGAACAAGGGAACATCATCCCTGGGAGGTACCAAAATAGGAGTGTTAATTAGTTGCTCTTTGATTGTGAGGAAGGCTTTCTAACACTCATCATTCCATTTCACGGAGGAGTTCTTCCTTAACAGCTTGAAGATAGGGTCACAGGTTGCTGTGAGTTGAGAAATGAATCTGCTAATGAAATTGATTCTTCCCAAAAATCCCCATATTTCTTTCTCTGTCTGAGGAATGGGCATCTCCTTGATGGCCTTGATTTTGGTAGGATCTAGTTCAATCCCTTTGTGGCTGACTAGGAAACCTAGCAACTTGCCTGAATTAACACCATAGGAGCACTTGGCGGGATTCAACTTCAAGTTGTACTTATGCAACCTATTGAAAAGTTTTGTGAGATGGTATAAATGGTCATCCTCTTTCCGGGATTTGACAATGATTTCATCCACGTAGATCTCTATCTCCTTGTGCATCAAATCATGGAAAAGAGCCATCATAGCTCGTTGATAGGTTGCCCCGGCATTGATGAGGCCGAATGATAACCGTCTGTAGCAAAAGGTTCCCCAAGGCGTGATGAAAACAGTTTTCTCACGATCTTCCTTAGCGACCATAATTTGATGGTACCCTGCAAAGTAATCAGTAAAGGAGTACATGCCGTATTGAGCAGTATTGTCAATAAGAATGTGGATAAAGGGCACGGAAAAGCTATCTTTAAGACAAGCTTTGTTCATATCCTAATAATCCACACAAACTCGCACCTTTCCCCCGGGTTTAGGCACGGGAACAATGTTGGATATCCACTCCGGATATGTAGATCCCATGATGATGCCAGCTTAAAATTGTTTCACAATTTCCTCTTTGACCTTTAAACTCCATTCAGGTTTCAATCGCCTGAGTTTTTGCCTAACTGGCTCGAATCCTTCTTTAATGGGAAGGTGATGAAGAACAATGTCAGTGGACAAACCCACCATGTCTTCATAAGACCATGCAAACACATCCTAGAATTGGGTTAATAGTGCAACCATGTTATTCAGTTGATTTGTGGTAAGATCAGAACCAATCTGGATTAGCTTAGGGTTGTCTAAGGTTCCGAGATTGAAAGGAGTGGTTTGATTAAGATTGGGTTTGGGTTTGTCTGCGACCCATTCCTTAATCTCTTGAGGTGTCTCAATGTCCTCTTGGATGTCCATCAAGTCTGAGTCCAACTTTGCATTAAAGTTACAGCCCTTGTGGAGAGAAGGCATGTCATCAGCAAGGACAAACACATCTAAATTTAGAGTCCTGAAACAAAAGATGCTTTCACTTAATATATGTAACTGTTCGATCATACAAAAGTGTTAGCATGTACTTGATAAAATAACTGTTAGTACTGTAAAGGAAAGTAAACAATTAAAGTTATCTGCAGGGCAGAGGGTTTTTCTGCCCATTTTACCCTTGTCGACCAATGAATGGAGTGCTACTCCAATTGTCAAGGGCAAAGTCCTAATGCACTGCAGTGATGGAAGGATCGTCATTGTCTTCCTTCTCCCAGATGATAACCATGACATCTGGAAAATCATCGTCTGGGGTGTATCTGTTTGTATGTTCATCATGAATAATGACGCGAATGCCTGCCATCATCAAGGCAAGGTCATGTTTATGTTTCTGTTCCTTTTCTTCCGCCTCGGGATCAGGAATCAGCACCTCTTTTGCTTTGATTGACACTGGTTTCGGAAATAGCATAGCCACAACATGGGCTGGAACCTTTACTGGAGATTGCATTAACTCATGAGGTAAAGGTATAGAAAATCATCGTGCGGCGGAAGTTTGAGGAACCTGTTTGTGCTTATGAGGATTCCTGTAACTGGAACTTCCAGAATAGCCTAGTTCGGCTGTTCTAATTTGACTGGATATTTGGATAGGGAGCTTAATACCCTGTTTATCCTTACCAAGCCATTGTCCAGGTTGATAACCCAATAATATCATTTCTTGAGTGGCCGACATAACTTCGGCAAAAATCTTGGGTACGGGAAGTGGCGCTCCAATAAAATGGTATTATGTGTTACTCACTTCTAGAGTATGGAAACTGGTCGGTTCAACTTCTGAATTAAAGCTGATAATTGGTAGATTATCTTGTTCAGGACAATCCGGCTTAGCGTTGACAGTGACTAGACTGTTGTTGATAATGTATTTTAGTTGTTGATGTAAGGTGGAGGGAACAGCTCCAGCCATATGTATCCATGGTCTCCCAAATAGCAGGTTGTATCCTGAGTCTATCTTGAGGACGTGGAAGGATACATTGAATTTATTTGGACCAATCTCAATTGGCAATTCAATCTTTCCGATGGCATTTTGTTGGGATCCATCAAAAGCTCTGATAACCGTATGGCTGCTTTGGATCCGCTTGAAATTGATATTCATCTTTACCAAGGTGGCATAAGGACAGATATTTAGAGATGAGCCTCTATCTATCAATACTCCTGCTAGCATGTACCCGAAAGACAAAACTGCAATATGCAAAGGCTTGCAATGACCGGTCCCTTCGGGAGGTATGTCATCATCAGTGAAGGACATAACAGTGTTGTTGAAAATGTGATCAACCAAATGTTGAAATTTTTCCACATCCACTAACTTTGGCAAATAGGCTTCTTCTAAAACCTTCATTAAGATCTTCCGATGATCCTCGGAAGAAAAAAACCAAGTCCAGTATCGAAATCTGGTGTGGAGCTTCTCTCATGCTTAAAACCACTTTGGCTTCATTGTGGCCCATAGTGCGGAGGAATTTTTCAATCTTCTCCACGGGCAAATTCCCCTTTACTTCGCACGTAGGTTTAACAACCCATTGAGGAAGGTACAGTGGATTCTCCTTCGACACTGTAGGAGCGATGGTATGAGACATGGATCCTTGACTTCTCCATAATTCCATGGAACTTTGTGTGTTTCGACAACGAGATGTTGTAGTCTGAAAGGTAAAGGAGTTGGCTCGGTGCGGCCACTTTCAAAGGATTGTCGACTCCTTTGAGTTGAATTGGTTGTATGGGAAATACTTTGTGATCTCATCATCCACTTTGGATATAACTGCCATCGATCCCTTCCATTTAGTAGGGCGTGCATTCCCACCCTTGAGTCTGCATGTAGGTAATCATCTGCTATTTGCGGACACACCGCTATCAATAAGATTACGAATAAGGTGGCGGAGTGCCCAAATTCTTACATCTTTGTGATCATGAGAATGTGAATGATATTGACACATTTCATCAGGATTGAACCGCCCTGAGCGGGGATTGATGGGAGGGAGAAGGAAGGTAATTCTTCCTTTGTTGATCAACATTTGAAGTATCTCATCCATAGATTAGCCCAAATAGGTGAATTTCCTCTAATTGGAAAAATCCCTACTGGCTTTAGCATTTGCTCACTTCAAAACCTTATCCTCCATAGCTTCGCTTTCTGAAGGTGGTGAGGAGGCATTCATAACAAAAGGAAGGAGATAAGCATGCTCCTGCCTGATTAATTGGTGTGTGATTTGATGCTGATGGGTCACCAGTTCTGCCAATTGTTCAATTTATTTGAAAAGAGCTTTCATCTTTCGTTCCATGGTAAACTGGAACTTTCCATAATCCCATTTGTCAACACCGTCTATGATGGGTTGGGATGATTCGCCGTTAGAATTGGAACCTTGTACAGTGCTCCAACTGATTATGTTGACCTCTTCTTCTTTTTGTTGAGGAAGAGGGTTGTCTTACACATGAGGTTGATCTGGTTTGGTGACCACGATCTCACCATTGTCTATTAGATCTTGAATCTTATGCTTCAAGGCCCAACAATCTTGAGTATCATGTTCAGGTGCTCCGGCATGATAAGCACACTTCCGAGTAGCATTAAAACCCCTCCCACTAGGGTTGGCTGGTGGAAGAAGATGTGTAATTTTCTTCTAAGCAATCAGAAGAGCAAGAATATTCTCGAGCGAGTCTCCTAAAGGTGTGAAAGTTCGAGATCGCTTTACTTCTCCACTTTTAGGCAATTGAGGGTTTGAAGATTGTGCTGGAAAAGGGGAGTAGTTTCTCCTCTACATAGGCATGCTTTGATTGCCTTTTTGTCCTTGTAGTATCAAGGAAACATCCTCCTCTTTCTTTTTATGGACCCTCCGAGGGTTGTTTCCATAAGATTGAATTTGGATGTGCTCAAAGACGCTTTTAAGAATGGTAGGTCTTGAATTTTGCCGGACTTCAATCCCATCTCGCCGTGCTTGATTATTTTAGAGAATGGTTTGCCAATACCAGCTAGAACTCTTTCATAGAAAGGAGCTTCCTGAACATATATGAAAGTCATGACCATTTCTGATTCTGTCATGGAAGGAATAACTTGAGCAGCAAGGCACCTCCACCTTTGAGCGTACTCTCTAAATGACTCATTAGACTGTTTCTTGACCTTGGTAATTTGGTATCGGTCAGGAGCCATCTGAGATTGAAAACTGTATTGAGTAAGGAAGGCGTGAGCCAGCTCTTCCCAGCTATGGATCTTAGAGTTGTATAATCTGGTATACCATGAACGGGCTTCTCCAGTCAGACTTTTCTGAAACAGCTGCATTCGGAGCTTTTCATTTTCTGCATAAGACCCAAGTTCGCCGATGAACACCTTTAAATGTGTATAAGGATCCCCTAATCTGTCATATTTCTCAAAATCAGGGGTCTTGAATTTCTTTGGATATTGAACACCAGGAAATATGCAAAGGTGCTCATATATGAAACATCAACGCCATGGGTTCCAATCCCTTTGAGAACGCGAATGGTTTCCTCCATTTGGAGGACCTTTTTCCTGATATCACCGGTGTCTGGATCTCCTTTGATATGGGTGTTTTCAAGGTCTTTGTTGGTTGTATCCAACTGATGTTATGGAACTGTTTTTTCCAGACCATGAACTCCTCCTTGTGTAGAGGATTCTGTATGTGTAGGTATCTTCATAACCTGAGTAGACTGGTGTAATTCTTTTAGTAGAACAACTAAGTCTGTGATTTGTTTACTTAATTCGTCAAATTCTTCTCAGGAGACAGTATTAGACTGGCCAGAAGAAGACATGATTGGTTGTAGGCTTGCGACCTTTTTGGACTTTGAGTGGGTAACAGGCCCAATTGCTTCCCTACAAAAGACTTACTTAGTTTAGTCTTTGGGTAATGTAAATGTTATCATAACATGTCCGTTTAGGAATTTTGTCCTGCAAAATTGGTTGTTAATTGATAACATGTCATGCATGCACAGATATTCTTCATATTTTCCATTACATATGAATGAGCATGGAATAGAATTACAAGTAAATACTTTTACAAGTAATTAAAAATGGAAAGTATAATGAGACTTTCCTCCGCGTTTGGTTTATCAGAGGTTGACCTATCTTAGGGTTACTCTCGCGGCTTTTTGGCATGAAGGTTCCCAGATCATCGCAATCTATTTGACGAGAAGTTAATCCGGTCGTTCAACTGGAGTGAATCTGAGTGGTGCCTTTCCTGAGCCCCGGGGAATCATTCTTCCCACGAGTCCAGTAATCAAACACCGACATGATAGCCTCCTGGTGGAGGGACCACACCATATACATTCACATACAACGTGTCTCACCGTTTATGCAAAATGATGACATGTGCGAAGCACTAATATCATAGATAGATATTTAGTAGTGCAGTAATTAAAATGCATTCGTACACATTCATCATAAATGTAAATGCAACATTCACACACAAGCATATAATAATTTTGAAAAGCTTGAAATAGCGGCTTAAGCCCTCTTACTAGAGTCCCCAGCAGAGTCGCCACCTGTCGACGTCGGGATTTTTGAGTGTCCCTTTTCGTTACTTGTTCTTTGGTGTTCTCATGTTAATGTGAGATTTGTTTGAAAAAACAAGTGAAAAGGTCCGACATGTATAATGTCGACGATTTGACTTTAAGAGTCGCCAGTTGGTGTATTTAACTGGTTGCACCAATGCAACCGAAAAGGTTTGCACATTGACCCAGTGTTTTGACACTGCTAGATGGGTCTGTGAAACCGAGGTTCATTTTGGGTCCGGGGGCTTGATTATGCGGAGGGAAGGTGTTAGGAACCCCCCGACATCCGTGTTACCACGGTGACCGCCACTTTTAAAAGAAATTGTTATATGAATGTGTGTGTTTATGTGTGTGTGTGTGTGGAATGTGTGCGAGTTATTTGAAAGTAGTGCGAGGCCTCGATCGCACCTATATACACAAGGTTTGAATTTTATAGGAAAATTCAGTTTTAACCAAGATATAGCAATGACATTTTATAAAAGTTGTTTTTCAAACCCTGTGCTCAATAGGAATTGAGACCTTTTCATACTTCCATTTTATTATGAAATGTTCGTCTTGTTTGCTTTTATTTTCGAGATGCGAAGCATTCTCGAGAAAATAATATCTGCGCCCAAACTCCTCATGGGCATGACAACCATCCAAGAAAATTCGAACAATCGTAAAAAATAATGTATAAACACTTACAATTTGAAAAATGTCCATCATAGGAACTCAATCTAGATTCAATGAACTAAACTCGTGATCACATGATTCCTAGGCTCACATGATAATCTTGCAATTTGTATGGAAAAATAGCGATGGCGATATATATATATATATAGCTATAAATATATATATATATATATATATATATATAAACATGATCAACCGCCACGAAGTAAACTCCAGATGGGACAAAATGAAAATAAAGTTGTAAAAGCGATCAACTGCCACGAAGTAAACTCCAGGCATGACGAAATATAAATAAAGCTGTAAAAGGCCACGAAGTAAACTCCGATCTGGCGAAATGTAAATATATATATATATATATATATATATATATATAAAGTAAGTAAACGCATACCGGATGTGAATCCGTGTTCATCGGATATGTCCGAAGCTAATTATATATATATATATATATATAAAAGCGATTAAATGCACCGGATATAAAATCCAGGCTCATCAGATATGTCTGACAACAATTATATATATATATATAAGCAATTAAATGCACCGGATATAAAATCCAGGCTCATCAAACAGAGTCTGACCACAGTTTATATATATAAGTATATATATATATATATAAGCAATTAAACGCTCCAGACCGAAGTCTAGGCTCAATCGAGGCATAACTCAATAATGTTAGTCCATATATGAAATATATACATATATATAAGTATATATATACAGACAGAAATGAAAACCACTGACCAAAGTCCGGGCAAACACACTCACACAACTCTCAATGTGTACAACAGTGTGTGTTAATATGAGAAGAAGGCTTTATAGAATATAAGAAGACTTACAGTGGGCTGCCAAAGTAGACTTTTATTGACTTTAAATGGATAAACACTCAGCTCCCGCCGGATAAAAGATAGCTATATGTGAGCTAACTAGTGTTTAGAAGTGAGGAAACACTCAAAAGATGTGTATGTAGAGTAAAATGGACAGGGCTTCCTCGCCCTTTTCCCTCCCCCTTCTTCTCAAATGGCTAACCCCAAGGCCTGTATATATAGATGGATGGTCAGTAGGTACATTTTTTCTGGCTGCAGCTTGTACTCTCTACGGTGGTCGTGATGCATCCGAGCCTCGCGGGTCCCGTCGTCTCGTAATACATGCACTCATGCACTGTAATGTCCGCTCAAACTTGCAGAACTTCAATCCGAACATCCGAACGAGGTATATCTGACCTTCTTCGGACCGCTTGTGTCGAGAGTTACGCAAGGACATGGATTAGAGGTTATACGAAATCTGGAAGAGGGGTCTATGCCCATGGTCTTCAAGCTTCAAATTCTACCCAAAGTACAGTCACACGTAATAGTCACTCGGGATTGTTACTCCTCGGTTCTTGTGGGACATTGTTGTATGTATGTATATATATATGAAGTGTTGAGGCGACGTGTCATTGTTGAATGAACAAGATGACGTTTGACTCCTCGCCGGGGTTATTATCGATTTGAGTTGAAAGTTGACATTGCTAAGGGTTACAGCTGAGATTGGACTACTTGTTGGTATGTCGCGATATCATATTGTTGAGATGGTAAGATGATGTTGTTAGGTTTGTAATATTCATGTGCGCAATCAAATTGCATAAAAGTGCGGAAACGTGTAAAAATCAGAGTTTAAAAATTTTACAAACCATATACCCGGATCACCCTTTATGCACAATTATTAATTAAACGAAAAAGATGAATAAGAATCATACCCTTGAAGATTGAGCTTCCTTAGGTACAAGTTCACCTCCAATCCTTTTCGCGTTCAACTTGAATCCACCGGGTTTGGTTCCTTCCTTAGATCAACGTCAGCCACCCAAACGTTTGGCCTCTAAAGGTGATCCACCAAGGAAGAAGATTTTTCAAGAAGAAGGGGTATTGGCTCAAACCCTAGTTTTTCCTATCTGTATAGAAAAGAACGTACTCTCCAACTATTGGAATTATGTCGTATGTTATAAAAGTCAACAACCCCCCACCTATAATAAGACTCCTCTTATTTATAGATGTGGGCAACCCATCTTAACAATTAAGGAATTGGGTTTTATTTAATTAATTAAATTCTTTTAATTAATTAAGCTCCCTAATCTTATTAGGGATAATTAATTAAACTCCTTTAACTAATTTTCCTTCCTAATCCAATTAGGAATAAATGAGAGTACTTATATTAAATTAATTCCTAAACTCTTTTAGAAATTAAAATAATAATAATTGTAATAATATTAATAAGACTCTCTTATTAATTTATATTTAATATTTCTAAAATATTAAATAATAAATATTAAGCTATTTAATTTATTCTATCACTATAGATTAAATTAAATATATATAACATATTATTACGATTATGCCATTAACTTCTTAAATAATTATTCTTCCTTTTATGGTGTGACCCTTTAGGTTCTCCATATTAAACCTAGGTTGTGAATAAATCAATTAGAACAATTCTAATCTTATTTAAATAAATAAATTAAATAATTAATTTATTTAAATAATATTTATTCTACAATAGGGATAAGCCTCCTAGCGATCAACGACTTTCCGGATAATATAGATTTCAACATTAATCATTAAAGAACCTTTGAGTAAATAGTTACCGTACAATTCAATCCTTCCACCATACAATGTCCCAATTAAATATAAGACATGGAATTTCTGTCAAGTCTTATTTTATTTAATTATATGTATTTCGACTCTTAAATGCACAACTCCAAATAATGCAAATTAGAAACTCCTTTCTAATTTCATTACGCCTTAACCAAGGACTCTTGGGTTGTCATTTATCGAATCACATAGGACATTTCTCTTCTTTTATTAGAAGTGGTAGATTCTTTATTGATCATACATTATCTCCATGTACAACTTATTATACCCAAGCATACCCTTTGATATACCCTAAGGGTCTTAAGGAATAAGTCAAAGTATAACTCATCATACACAAGATACTATGATGATCTCAAGTCCAAGGATTACTTGTACTACTATCACTACAGAATTCCTATTGACGAGTAAGTAAAACTCCATTAGGTATTCCTTAGCGAGCCAATGTTCATGAACTTATTCTCTAATAAGCACCTATATACTTGCTTTAGTGTCTCCACACAAATGATCATGAGATCAATCATCCTCATCCAATGAGCAAGCAACGTATGTACCAATCTATCCGGATTCACTAATCCCCAATTTAGTAATCCAATGATTGGGAACTATTTTAGTTTTAAGCTTTCTAAGAATTTAGATCTCATTAGAATGATCATCATCATTATTCTAAAAGCATTGCTTAAAACTATGGGTTTATCACATATTATAAAACAGCATCATGTAGATAATTAAAAGCCTTTAATAAATTAATACTTTTTATTAATAAATGAATAAGATTGTTACAAAGTATATGCTTTATCATCAAACATGATTGGCTTGTGTGCATACTACTTTCAATCTCCCACTTGCACTAAAGCCAATCGTCATGGTATCTCATACTCTTCTTCTCTAAGTGGCGATTATCCTGCTGTTGGATAAGCTTTAGTTAATGGATATGTAATGTTGTTCATGAGAGTCCACTATCTCTATAGTGATTTCCCATCTTTCAATGATTCTAATAATCAAATGAAAGTGCCACAACACATGTTTAGATCCAAGATGAGACTTAGGAACTATTCCTAGTTCTGTAATGAACTTTTAATCCAAACAATCAACTTGCGACTTCATTTAAAGCTATATACTTTGTCTTTATCACTAAACCAAAGAACTCTTTTCTTTGTTTGGAACCTTTCCAATTCAACTGCGCCACTTTATTCAAGATAACGCTTTACCTTAAAGTGGATTTTTCATCATCTTGGTGCATCTGAAAAAACTTGAGTATGTTAAGCCCTCTAGTTTTAATTTAGACCCACCATGAATATGATCACATCCTTAGTGCTTGGGTTAAGCACTTTAAGATGTTTTCAGCGACTCATAGTGAACTTCTCCGAATATGACCGATCAACATCGGGTCTCATATATTTCATTGCATACATGATAGTCACTCATGCGACCTCTCTTTTCAGGAGTCTGTGGGGACTATAAAGAGAGATACACTCCATTGCTCATCAACATGAGACATCTCTTGGAGTTTGCCATGCTAAACGACTTTAGCATCAAATGAATATACGTTCCTTGGGTTAAGTTGAGCATCCTTTTAAATCTATCTATATAGATTTGCATCCCCTATTTAGATACTCTTCCAAAGCATTCATGGAGGAATGTTTAGACAACTTTATCTTTACTGATTGTAGCATTGGTATGTAATTCCTCATCCGTAGTATATCAACATATAGTACTAGGAATGTCACGATGCTCCCACTGGCCCTTTTGTACACACTAGGTTCATTTTTATTTTTGATAAAATCAAACTCTTTTGATTGCCTCATCAAAACGAATGTTCCATATTTGAGAAAATTGCTTCAATCCATTTCTCTTAGTGTCTACAACACTTACCTCATCGTATGTAACTGGATCATCATCTTCTATGATGTGTACCTCATCATCATCATCTATGATGAATCCATACCTCCTGTATCTTGATACTATTCCGCATTTCTGATTCGGTTTGTGGTATAATAGGTCTATCTACGAGGTTCCTCTTATTTGACTTATAGTATTTTGTGGTTCTTGAACTTTTTAAGATCTATTATCCTCCCACTAGCCCCTTTTAATGATAAACACCTTTATCTTAGAAGCGTGTTTCGTAACAAACACCTTTTGCTAAGTAGGATTATAGAACATATACCTAAACTTACTTTAGGATGTCCCACAAATCGACACTTATAAAATCTTGTCCCAAGCTTATCCTTTGAAACCTTTTCACATAAGTTGGACAACCCCTTATCTTAACATACTTAAGATTAGGAATCCTCCCTGTCCATAACTTTTATGGAGTCTTGGGGGCGGATTTTGAGGTTACCTTTTTAATAGAATGTCACGACCATTTCTAGGACATTATCCCAGAAGGATATTGGAATGTCGGTAAAATCATTATGGACCGCACCATGTCCAACAAGGTACGATTTTTCATTCAGATACATCAATCAATTATTGTGTATCAAGATGTGTCCATTATGAGAAAACCATTTGAGATGATCTAGAAACTTATTGCACAAGTATTTATTCCTTGATCTAATCAAAGAATCTTAATACATTGCAAATTTGTTTCACTTCTGAATTCTTTGAACCTTTCAAATAATTCACACTTGTATTTTAGCAAATACACACATTCAACTCTTTGAATGATCATCTCCTTTTCTCATACTAATTTGTTCAATATGCAAAATTATTTTCATGTAAGTCAAGTATACTAAATCTATTAAGTAATCTTTCAGTTCTATATGAAACATTATTATTATAAATAGAACAACAATTGTTCTTAATTATAATACCAAAGATTTCATTGTCCAACAATAAAATGGAAATAATATTTTAACAAGAACTGGAATACAATAACAACTTATTGACTTAATAGATTTTCCCGTAGGCATTGCTAAACTATAAGTTTCTATGGCTAATATGGCAACCTTTGCTACATTTCCCGCACATAGGATTACTTATATTTGTTTAGCTTTCTACTTCTGTTTGGTCCCTTCATAAATCTATATTTATGAAAACCAAAGTCGGTATCCAATACCCAAGTAGAACCTTGACTTAAAGAAAAATTTATTTTAAATTATGAACAAAATTGTATTTGTAACCGAAACTTCACTAAGCTTCTTTGGTTAGCCTCTGCAAGATGCTTCTCATGATTTCTTTCCGATTATCTGGGCTTATAGCGGTGGAAGCAAACTCCTTTGCTATCCAAGTATCGAGTTTTGTTCTTATTATCCTTTATTTTTGCCTTTCTATATACCTTCTTTGAATCATTTTTCTTTTCAGAAGATCCTTTGGCCCCTACCAGTAAGACATGGTCTTTCTTGGTTGGAAAGTGACTCTCATCATTTTTCAACATATTAAGCAAATCAACGAAACTGATATCTAGCTTGTTTATATGAAAAATTCACAACAATTGTGAAAGGAGTCCGGGAGTGAGTGCAAGATCAAATCTTGGCTCAACTCTCCATCCATGACAAAACCAGTTGTCCTAATTGATCAATCAAATTGATTATGTTAAGAAATTTTTGTATGTACTATAATGTCATTGGCCATTTTAGATCAGAAGAGCTCCTTAGATATCTGATATCTATCAGTCCTACTTTCCTCACCATCAACTACTTGATGTGCAGGAATATAGTAGGAGCATCCATAGTTTCATCTTGTGTGTTTGAAGCTCGTTACTCATGGATGCGAGCATGATGTATTGAGCCAACTGTGCATCATTTTGCCACTTTCTAAAAGTAGAAATCTCTTCCTCAGAGGCATTGTCTGCAACTATTGCAGGGATAGGCGTATTAAGGACATAAGATAGCTTTTCAACTATGAGAACTATTCTCAAATTCTTTAACCAATCCGCTTTAATTGATTACGGTTAATTTAGCATCTAATATACTTCGCAGTGATAGTAATTTTAGACATTGTAAAATTCTTTAAATGAATTTGTATTTAACAACATTTTAACATACATTCTTTTATTAATTACCAAAATAAATTAGGTCTTGTTTTAAATTGGTATCTCCCACTATTTTCTTCAAACTATATTACCCCCACTTATATAGTTCGGCAAAATCTAATTAAAGATTTGCTAGTGAGTATAAGGATCCCATTTCAAATGTATATAGCCTTGTGGTGACACAAAACAAACTATATATAAATAAATAGGTAGACAACTTTTGTCAATTACATCAACTATCTGACTCCTTTTCTTTTGCCTCTTAGATTATTTTGATCAAGTGGTGGCACATCCGAATCAAAATTATCCAAGTTAAGTCCGACCTAGTACTCCATATATTCAAAAAAGAAAAATATCATCCTTGTGGTGACACAACAAAACAATATTGTTCAATTTTCTTTATAAGCATCAAATGTGATAAATTAACATCTTAAATACTTAATACTTGCCTTGTGGTGACACAACAAACTCATATTAAATATTTAATACTCTATTAATTTTATCATGCTAGAAAAGCAACGTTCGATATTCCAAATATCTTTGAGCGCTTAGGACTTAATATAAAAAATTGAGGGGTTTGTTATTAATTTGTCTCATCTTGTTTAGCGCATTTATATATATATATAAAATACGCGTCATATTAATGAACATGCGAAGCATGTTTGCATAATATATAATATATATAGTATAAGCATGCACATATAGAATACTATATTCTACCCGAATTGATTATGGACTTTTATTCTAGTTTGGTTCATTAGAGCCACCAAGTGAACCAAAAGGTCAAATCCTAGGGGTGCAAGAAATAATATTTAAATATAACTATTATATTTAAACCCGGGCTCCATTACAAACGGGTCTTCAAGCGCTCCTTGTTCCTTGATCTCCAATTCTTCAAAATTAATTCTAATTATTCCTATTATAAAACTATTTAAAATAAATAGAAACCTTAATCAGCAGTTAAGGGGAAGTACATAGGAGGGAGATAGAATTTACATTCGGAAAAATTAGAAAGGCGAGTGCATGCAGACCCCATTTAATAAAACCCATACATTCATGCATCCAACTAAAATAAAATCCAATCATATTGGTCAATAGTCCATAATCAATCCCATTTATTATCATACACATCATCATATGCATCAATAAATAACATTCATCTTATGAATAATAAACATTTAATATATATATTGATATCATTTAATGGGCAAATTTAGTTAGTATAAAATCTATTTTTGAATCAAAATAAACTCCTTTATTTTAATCAAAATAAAACTATTTTATTTTAATTTATCTAATTTTGAATAAAATAAACTATTTTATTTTAATCAAAATCTTTAATCAAAATAAACTCCTTTATTTTAATTAATTATGGAATCCAATTCCATGTAAAAAAAAAGTATTAAAGGAAACACGGATTATCTTTCCTATTCACAAATAAACTCCTTTATTTTGAATAATATGAAATCTTATTTCATATCTAAATAAACTCCTTTATTTAAGGAAAGAATGATTCTTTTTCCTATTCACAAATAAACCTTTTATTTTGAATAATATGAAATCTAATTTCATATCAAAATAAACTCCTTTATTTAAGGAAACATGGAATCCAATTTCAACTCCAATTAGTTATCATGGAATCCAATTCCAACTCTAATTAGTTAGCATGAAATTTAATTTTAAAATTATAATAAACCTATTATTTTAAAATTAAAATAAACTTTTTATTTTAAAATTAAAATAAACCTTTTATTTTAATTATAAAATTATTGAGAATAATATATTATATATATATATATATATATATATATATATATTATAAAATAAATCATAATATATATATATATATATATATAAAATAAGAAGCTATTATAATATAATATATATATATATATATATATATATATATATATATTATATCCGTGCCTTTTAAACTAAAAAACTCCTGCAACCATTAAATCCTGCTCCTGCCAAATCCCACTAAACTACTTAGCTTGCATGGCTCACGGAAAATCAAAAAAACCATACATAAACTTTACCAAAACTTGTAACTTTTAACAAGCAGTTGGCCACGGTTTTTAAAAAAAAAAAATAATCAAACTTTTTTATCACATGGACCATGATCTGGATTACTACTTTAGTTAGTAATTCTATATATCCGTGACACATATATATTAGTTAGTAATTCTTTAGTTAGTAATCAATTTATTTTGAAAAATAAACGGGATTCGCGAATTTTTTTTTTTTATTTATTTTTTTTAATAAATTTTATACAATAAAATTATGCCCAATTAAATTGTTCTAAAAAAATATCAATATACATATCAAATTAAAACAATTAATAATTTTCATAAAGGTTTGGCTCTGATGCCACTGTTAGGTTTGTAATATTCATGTGTGCAATCAAATTGCATAAAAGTGCGGAAACGTGTAAAAATCAGAGTTTAAAAATTTTACAAACCATATACCCAGATCACCCTTTATGCACAATTATTAATTAAACGAAAAAGATTGAATAAGAATCATACCCTTGAAGATCGAGCTTCCTCGGTACAAGTTCACCTCCAATTTTTTTCGCGTTCAACTTGAATCCACCGGGTTTGGTTCCTTCCTTAGATCAACGTCAGCCACCCAAACGTTTGGCCTCTAGAGGTGATCCACCAAGGAAGAAGATTTTTTAAAAAGAAGGGGTGTTGGCTCAAACCCTAGTTTTTCCTATCTGTATAGAAAAGAACGTACTCTCCAACTATTGGAATTATGTCGTATGTTATAGAAGTCAACAACCCCCCACCCAAAATAAGACTCCTCTTATTTATAGATGTGGGCAACCCACCTTAACAATTAAGGAATTGGGTTTTATTTAATTAATTAAATTCTTTTAATTAATTAAGTTCCCTAATCTTATTAGGGATAATTAATTAAACTCCTTTAACTAATTTTCCTTCCTAATCCAATTATTAATAAATGAGAGTACTTATATTAAATTAATTCCTAAACTCTTTTAGAAATTAAAATAATAATAATTGTAATAATATTAATAAGACTCCTCTTATTAATTTATATTTAATATTTTAAAATATTAAATAATAAATATTAAACTATTTAATTTATTCTATCACCATAGATTAAATTAAATATACATAACATATTATTACGATTATGCCATTAACTTCTTAAATAATTATTCTTCCTTTTATGGTGTGACCCTTTAGGTTCTCCATATTAAACCTAGGTTGTGAATAAATCAATTAGAACAATTCTAATCTTATTTAAATAAATAAATTAACAATTAATTTATTTAAATAATATTTTATTCTACAATAGGGATAAACCTCCCTAGCGATCAACGACTTTCCGGATAATATAGATTTCAACATTAATCATTAAAGAACCTTTGAGTAAATAGTTACTGCAATAATTCAATCCTTCCACCATACTGATGTCCCAATTAAATATAAGACATGGAATTCTTGTCGAAGTCTTATTTTATTTAATTATATGTATTTCGACTCTTAAATGCACAACTCCAAATAATGCAAATTAGAAACTCCTTTCTAATTTCATTACGCCTTATAACCAGGACAACTAGGGTTGTCATTTATCGAATCACATATGGCATTTCTCTTCTTTTATTAGAAGTGGTAGATTCTTTATTGATCATACATTATCTCCATGTACAACTTATTATACTCAAGCATACCCTTGATATACCCTAAGGGTCTTAAGGAATAAGTCAAAGTATAACTCATCATACACAAGATACTATGATGATCTCAAGTCCAAGGATTACTTGTACTACTATCACTACAGAAATTCCTATTGACGAGCAAGTAAAACTCCATTAGGTATTCCTTAGCGAGCCACGTTCGAAATGAACTTATTCTCTAATAAGCACCTACATACTTGCTTTAGTGTCTCCACACAAATGATCATGAGATCAATCATCCTCATCCAATGAAGCAAGCAACGTATGTACCAATCTATCCGGATTCACTAATCCCCAATTTAGTAATCCAATGATTGGGAACTATTTTAGTTTTAAGCTTTCTAAGAATTTAGATCTCATTAGAATGATCATCATCATTATTCTAAAAGCATTGCTTAAAACTATGGGTTTATCACATATTATAAAAGCGACATCATGTAGATAATTAAAGCCTTTAATAAATTAATACTTTTTATTAATAAATGAATAAGATTGTTACAAAGTATATACTTTATCATCAAACATGATTGGCTTGTGTGCATACTACTTTCAGATGTTGTGACTCCTCAACGGGGTTATCGCCGGTTTATGCGGAAAGCAGACGTTGCTCAGGGTAACATCTGAGATTGGACTACTTCTTGTTTGTATGGCTGATTGTCATCTGTGGGTGTTCCTGTCTGCCCATTGTTATCTCCAGGTCTGAGGTGTGTGTGCCTTGACAGGATGTCTGTGGTTGAAGCTGATTGCATATGTTTGAAGCAAGCATTTTCAGGGTTATCGCCGGAACTGCAATGGCATCTCTTGGGGCTATCACCAAGGATGGGGTTGCTACTCCCAGTGTTGTCTCTGGGACTGGAACTTAACGTCGCGGTGTTATCGCCAAGATAGAACCGTCCTCTCCGGTGTTGTTGTCGGTCTTTTGATCTTGCAAACCTCGGGGTTATCTCCGAGATTGGAAATGACATTCCCGGTGTGTGTTCCGGGTTTGAGATGAAATTCCCGGTTTGTGTTCCGGGTTGGAGCTGAACTTCCGGTAGTATCCGGAATGGATGTAAGTTGTCTTTCAGGGTTATCTCCAAAAGACGAATCTACCCTCCTGCAATGTTAGTAATAGGAGCGCAGAAAATTTTGAGTGTCTACATCATAATCATACCAAGTCCATCTATGCACTACAGGCCACATATGACTTTCAACATAATATAAACATGAGGATGATGACAATGACATAATAATTTAATAAAATAAGATCAAGAATTAATTTATCCAGGAACCAATAACGTCAGAATTGTCAACATATATGATACTGCTTTGTGGAGTAAAATTCAAGAATGCTCAGAAGAATATTTCCATGAAAAGATACTGGATGAAGCGCAAATATCAAAGATATTCCACTAATTTCATGGAGTATAAAAACCAAAACATTAACCAACTGAGTAAAATAAAGAATAGAATAACAAAAGAAATCATCAGGCATGCAATAGACCGCATAAACATGTTATTCCAACAGAATAATAAATAACGGAACCAGGTCATGCTTAAACGCACAGACAGGATATTCCAACAGAATAATAAATAATTGAACCAGGTCATGTGTAAACACACAGACATGATATTCCAACATAATAATAAATAATGGAACCAGGTCATGCGTAAATGCACAGACAGGATATTACAATAGAATAATAAATAATGGAATAACATAATAATTTCACCATATATGCGGTACTTTGCATAGACAGGTTATTCCAACATAATAATAAAGAATGGAATAACAGAAGAATTTCATTGTGTATGCGGTACTTCGCATAGACAGGTTATTCCAACATAATAATAAAGAATGGAATAATAGAAGAATTTCACCATGTATGCGGTACTTCGCATAGACAGGTTATTCCAACATAATAATAAAGAATGGAATAATAGAAGAATTTCACCAAGTATAGGGTAGTCCGCGTATACAGGTTATTCCAATAGAATGATAAAGAATGGAATAATAGAAGTTCTCTTCATGAATACAAAAGAAATAATACCCCTTACGAGTATTGAATGAAAATAATTTTCTTCATGAATACGAAAGAAATAATAACCCTTACCTTAGAAGAAACTGGATATAGGAGTAGTGAAGTAGCAGAATACTTTTCTTCTTTCTCTCTATAGTTTCTCTCTCTAGAGTTTCAGTAAATTCGTAAGAAATAATGAAGGAATGAGCTTCTATTTATAGGAGAATGTACTGAATAATAACTAATTCATGAACGATCCAGATTGATTAACTTTTAAATGGACGGCCCATATTCAATTACTATGCGGTATTAATAGAATATTCTAATAAAACAAAATCTTTTAAATAAAATATAATATATTCTATTTATAATCTAATAAAATGAATAACTTTATAAAAGTATTCTGTTTTATATAAAAAGATTTTACTATGCAAATACTATGCAGGAACTATGCAAATACTATGCATAATAGAATATTATATATTCTATTTATAGTCTAATAAAACGAATAACTTTATAAAAGTATTATATTTTATATAAAAAGATTTTACTATGTTGGCACTTATGCAAATACTATGCATAATAAAATATTATATATTCTATTTATAGTCTAATAAAATGAATAACTTTATAAAAGTATTACATTTTATATAAAAGTTTTCTGCTTTTATTACATTTATAATAATAATAAAATAAAACTTATCACCTTTATTATAATTCACAATATTAATCGATCGAGTCGTTCCCAGGAAAGAGGGGCTTTCAATAAGAATTTCTCCCTATCAAGCGTGCAATTAGGTGACCAAACCTCTCCTTTACAGAACTTCTAGACATCGTTAATATTGCAAATAATAATATTAATAACTTTGTCGTCTCAATTATTGATTTAATAATATATAAAAAATATCGACAATAATTGAATCAAATAACGCGAGATACTATCAAAGTGAATTACTTGTAATAATAATTGAACAAAACTGAGTGACTTCTCACGTAAGCATCAATAATCAATACTGTGTGCTACTATGCAACCACGCGTATTACTGTACTTTTACTATCGAGTAGTTCAACAGTTTTAATGGTAAAACTTCCGCCGTTATTTTCATAAAAATATTTTTGCGTTTTCTCAATCAGACAATAATTACGTTGTCGGGTCCACCAATGATTGTTCCATTGTACGGATATTCCTCGACCAATCGAATATTATACAACAACTTACATACTTTTCAAAATTTATAAATATTTCCCACAACTATAACATTATCTCAAATCTACACCATAATATTAAAAAAAAATATTTCAAAAAAAATTAAATCTTTATTCGTAAAATTTGGGGTTTCACAGTATTATTTAATTAATTAAACTCCTTTAATTAATTAAACTCTTTTAATTAATTTGCTTCCTAATCTTATTATGAATAAATGAGAGTACTAATATTAAATTAATTCTCAAACTCCTTTAGAAATTAAAATAATAATAATTGTAATAATATTAATAAGACTTCTCTTATTAATTTATATTTAATATTTTCAAAATATTAAATAATAAATATTATGCTATTTAATTTATTCTATCACCATAGATTAAATTAAATATACTTAACATATTATTATGATTATGCCAATAATTTCTTAATTAATTATTCTTCCTTTTATTGTGTGATACTTTAGGTTATCCATATTAAATCCATTGTGAATAAATCAATTAGAACAATTTTAATCTTATTTAAATAAATAAATTAAACTATTAATTTATTTAAATAAATAATATTTATCCTACAATAAGGATAAGCCTCTCTAGCGATCAACGACTTTCCAGATAATATAGATTTTAACATAAATCATAAAAGAACCTTTGAGTAAATAGTTACTGTACAATTCAATCCTTCCACCATACAATGTCCCAATTAAATATAAGACATGAAATTATTGTCAAGTATTATTTTATTTAATTATATGTATTTCGATTCCTAAATGAACAACTCCTAATGAATGCAAATTAGAAACTACTTTCTAATTTCATTCCACCTTGGTCAAGGATTCCTGAGTTATCATTTATCGAATCACATAGGATATATCTCTTCTTTTACTAGAAGTGGTAGATTCTTTATTTATCATTCATTATCTCTATATATAACTTATTACACCCAAACATACCGTTTGATATACCTTAAGGGTCTTAATGAAAAAGTCAAAGTATAAATCATTATATACAAGATATTATGATGATCTCAAGTCTAAAGATTACTTGTACTACAACTGTGACTCCCCCAAATCCACGTACTTTCAACCCACATATATGGTGCTACACGGTACTCATCACTATACATTCATTCCATTGAAACAACATCAAAATGAACATAATTTGTAATAACCTAATATTTTCAATAATAAATTTTGCGATTTAATATTTTTTTTTTATATATAAAGGTGGGAATATGTGCAAAGTAAAGTATATGTATATATGTGATAAATAAAATTATTTATTACATGAATAATTATAAATAAATTCTTTTTAAGAATTATTGATCATTATAGATTATATATATTCTTATAATAAATAAATTTTGTAATAAAAATATATATTATTTATTTTCCATGAAAATATGATTATTGCATATATGATATGATTATTAGGATTATAATGATATGTATTTTATTATATTAGTTAAGTTAATTATTTTAACTTAATTAATGATGGTATGTATGAAAGGTTATATCAGATATGAATTCAAAACCCTAAGTTTGGATTTTGAATAAGAAATGAGAATAATAATATAATATTATTTATATTTCAATGATAAACATGTATGGTATGTGTGTAATGTTAATTTGTAGATCGGGTTATAGTAAAAGCAAAGACAAACCTTAGCATTAGTGATAAACTATAATACATAAGTCGATTATAAACTCGTAATATTTGTTAAGTTGTGTGTTATATAATTAATGACCATTATTATGTTTAATGTTAATTAGGTAAACCCTAATTAATATCTAGAAACCATAATTACTAAATTAGAACCCTAACTATTAAATTATAAACCCTAATTATTAATTTAGCAAGGTTAATGGTAATTAATATATTATAAAGGCTAATTTACAAATCCTAGGTGATTAGGAAACCTAGTGTAATTAGGGAACCCTAATTCATATTTTTAGAAACTATGATTCCTATTTTAGCCCTAATTACATAATCCTAGAAATTAAGCTTATGAAACCTTAGGGTTAAACCCTAAGGGTTAAAACCTAATGGTTGTGAGAAGTTACCAAGTCGCCATTCACTTTATAAGTTAAATGACCAAACTACCTTTTTATTATTTTAAAAAGGTGGAGTGTAGATCTAGCCCTAATAAGGAGTTGTTGACCAACTCTAGCTAGCCACATGGTCTAGTATGCAACTTTAATCATCCAACTTGCTAGATTATATACATTGCACCATGGATTGAAAGCATACAAGTAAGGAAATTCACTTACTTTACTTCTCAACCTAGCCAAACCTTCTCTCTCTCTCCCATCCGAAATTTTAGAGTGAGAGTGAGTAATAAGTTAAGTCAAGATCATGTGTTAGCTTGCAAGGATAAAACATCAAGGATCTGATTCAAAAATTTAGCATTCATAAGGTATAAACCCTAACTATATTTTGATCTTGATTGATATTTAAATGTAGTGATTTTATGTTTAAATGTGTAGTATGTAGCGTATATAAGTGATCTGGGTTGGTATCTTGTAGATCCATAATATCTAAGTATTCAAAATTTGAAGTTTTCAAAATCTGGAAAAAGTTTAAAACTGAGGTCGGACAACGAATGTCAGTGGCTCTAGATTCTTTCTTGATCATGCTTTTTGTTGTTTTATGTTTTAGAGATGTAAATTGATACGTGGTCTGTGATCTGGAAGTGTAATAACAGTCATTACATGTCTAGGTTTCATGTTATTCTTGGTCAAAACCCATTAATCGAAGGCATGACCAAGAGTTTCGGGCAACCTAGAAACTTCGTTTTTCGATGCTGACGAGTGATTTTGTTAGCATGAGATCTGTCAAGTGCTATGTTGTTTGATGATTTTGTTATATCTAGATTATAGTTTGTTATATGGTCTTTATATCCATGGTTTTAGATCCCATAAACAGTTAATACACTGAATATAGTAAATGGTCAAACTAGACCATACGATCACGAAGTACACTTTCTGGAAATCCTAGAAATGGGAAGAACACGCCTTTTGACAGCGTTTGACCAGGCTAGATCTGGAGGATAAGATGTATTTGGACTGATATATTGATGTGTATGTGTTGTTTTACATGTGTACTTTATGTTAGAATCATGAGATTGACCAGATAATTACCAGATCATAGGTTAAAATGAGCTAGAAAGTAGGCACTTTCGAATCGCACTGGGTTTACGGGTTACCTGAGAAAACCAGGCGACCCTCGACACTTCGATTTTCTGAGGCTTAGATATTTCTGGTTAAGGATGTTTAGACTTGACTATTGTTCAACACATGTTCTATGTTAGTTTTTCTTCATATCCCGACGTCTAGAACACATTTACCATGAATAGATTTCACGATATAAGGTCAACAAAAGCTTTGACCGACCATGACTTATGATTATGGGCGTTTGTAATCATGATGAACACGTCGACGTGAAAAAATCTAAGCCACTAGATCTTACAACTATGTTATGTTTTGATCCTATTTATGATTGATGCATGTAGTATTACAACAATACTACATGATCAATGTCTTACCATACCCAGAAACAACTTAGACAGGGAATTATTATGAGTCAAAGTAGGTACCTTTATCATCGCTATGAATGTTCTTGAGCCTCAAGAACACCTAAAAACGACGCTTTACGTCGCATGAAAAGCTTTGTGACAGACTTATTTAATTCTAATTAATTAATTTCTAAAATCATTTAAAATAGAAAATAATTTCTAAAATTACAAAATTAGTTTTAAGTTATAAAATTAACTTTTGATAATTTGGCATATTTTCCATAAATATTAGTAATTGTTTGAATATTATTTATTTAATGAATGCATTAAATAGATTAACTAAAAATAATTTTAATATATTAAAAATCATTTTAAATGATAATATGGTATTTAATAATATTTTAAGTTATAAAATGTAAATTTCAATATTTTAATGTAAATTTAATTAATTATTTAATATTAATGATATTAGATTTATTTAATAATTATATTAAATAAATTAGTTTAAAAATGATTTTAATATTATAAAAATCATTTTAAATGAAAATAAAGAGTTTAAAGATATTCTACGTTATAAAATATAACTTATAATATTTTAAGGTAAATTTCATTAATTATTTAATATTAATGATATTAGATTTATTTAATAATAATATTAAATAAATAGTTTAAAAATGGTTTTATTGATTTAAAATCATTTAAAAGGGATATAAATGGTTTAGAAATATTTTAAGTTATTATAAATGACTTTTAATATTTTAACAAATAATACTTTAATATTTAAATATTAATTTTAATTATTTAAAAATGATTTTAAATGTTTTAAAAATTATTTAAGGGTAATATTAGTACTTGAAAAATATTTTGAGTTATTAAAATAACTTTAATATTTTGGCAATGGTTGCATTAATATTTTAATATTATTTAAATATTAATTATGATAGAATTATTTAATAATTAAATCATTTAATAATGATTCTAGAGTTTGAAAAATTATGATAAATTATAATTAATTATAAATTATTATAAGTCATTTATGAGTCATATGATTGATATTTAAATTATTCATAATAATATTTATGTAGAGATTAGAGTTTTAAACTAGATAATTACAAATAAGTAAAGTCGATTGTAAGGCCCTTTAATTTTATGAAATAAAAGTATTCAATTTTTCTTATAATTACTATTCAAGAAATGGTTAAATTGATAAAAGTTAAAGTTAAAGGTGATATATATAATTTTTCAAAATAAGTAAGTGGTTATAAAATACTCATTATTATTTGGAGAATATTCGTTTGGTGGTGGAATATTCTTTACGTAGAAATATTCGCATGCGACCGCTAGCAACCATTTATGGGCCCCATAATAGAATAAGCTGTTGGATGAAGAAAATGACAAAAGGGAGTTTTATAAATAACGGTAGTAATTGTTACCTTTAACATCATTAGAATACCCTTGGGTAAAGTAAAGTGTACGCGTTGTTGCCTTGAGTGGAACACGGTATTACACAATATTTTTGAATTATTGATTCTTACGTAAAAAGCACTACTCAATAATTATTACGATAATTCTTGCTTGATATTATATTTTATTGATTCAATAATTGTCATATTGATATTTTATATTACTTGTTGTTTCAAGAATTGTCATTACACGCATATTTCCCATTATCGAACAATAATTCATATTATCTGAATAATATTATTGGATAACATTATTGGCAATGTCTAGAAAGTTCTGTCTAAGGAGAGGTTTGGTCACCTAATTGCGCGCTAGTAAGGAGAGATCCTTATTGGAAAGCCCCCTCTTTCCTGGGAACTGCATAGTTGTCAATATTGTGATTATGTAATATTATTTGTGAATAATTAATTATTGATTTTTATGATGAGAAAAATATTTATTTTATGTGGACATAGATGGAGAAAATTTTTAATGTGACAATTGTTGAAAATTAATATTTTGTCTTTTCTGATAAAATAATTTATTTAAATATATTATTTTAATAATATATTAACTGGTGATATTTTTATAATGAATGTGGGATATATGAGTATATGAGGAGGAAGAGTATTTTTGTGGTAATAAATGTTTAACACATATTTTGTGTGTTTAGTGGACACAATTATTGGCCAAAATTTGATTATAAATTGTAAAATCACCCGTTTTTGGATTCTCGTCAATTTTTGTTTGGAATTTGGAAAAATTTCTTACGCAAAGTTGTAGAAATTGAATTTCCTATAAAAACTCGTGAGATTTGAATTTTCTGATAAAAGGCTATATTTATTATGAATTATTGAAGTTCAAATAATTGATTTTTGAAAGTTTTAATTATTTTTATTTACAAAAAATGTGTTTTTTTCATTTTGTTTTCCTCATTTAACATGTGATAGGGGCTGAGTTAAGATGGTAAAACATGCGTATGAAGTTTTGGAAAAATATAATAATATTTAATAAATTTTACGCTTTGGTGTTCTAAAGATTTTCCTATAAATAGGGTGCTTAAGTTAGAATTGAAAATCACACCGTAAATCTGAAGTTTTCTCTCTATATTATCGAAATATTCTTGTGAGTATTTTGAGTATACTTTGAGTGTTGCTATACTCTGATGTGAAGTTCGTTCGGCGTTATTCTAATTAAATCTTTGCTCTTTTGAGGTAAGGGATAGTAAGGGATTTTAAGGGGTTATTATGTTTTTAGTTTCAAATTTTTTCAAACCTTCAAAATTCTGGAAAAATTTGAAATGATATTTTGATGAGTTTAGTAGAGTGTGTCAAAAAATGGTGATTTTTGGATGTATAGATTAGGAGTTATGGATTTTATGAGAAAAGACTATTTTAAAAGTAACTATTTATACCTCCTTGTGATTAACTCCAAAATTGATGAAATTTTTTATTGGGAGTACATCTATATAATATCAGTATACCATGTAAATTTCAGAATTTTGGGACAAAAGTACAATTTATGATAAATGTCTAACTATTCGGTAGTTTTGGCCATATGGAAAATAGTAAATGAATTTTAAAAATTCTAAGAAAAATATATATTCAATATGGGACTATATTCTTCTAAATCCCGGAAAATAAATATTTTTGGGCCGATTTGGTATTTTCATGAAAATGTTCTAGTTATGAGTAAATGAATTAAATATGTTATGTGAAGTAAGAAAATTGAAAAATATGATTTATTGGCTTGAGAATCATATATGAGGTATATCTGATTTTTATGAGGTTTTGGTTAATGATGATGAAATCTTATGAGTGTGGCATTTTAGATGATTAAATGCATTAATTCTTAAAGTGTAAATAATTGGATTAAATTATTTATAAGTTTAAGAAATGATTAAAATATTATTATAATATTAATAATATTAGATTATGAGATTTCTAAGTGATTTATAACATTTGGATTAAGGTGTTATAAATATGGATATGAATTTTATTATGAAACTTTATCTTTACGTGTCGAGGTTACTTACTACACGATATCTATGGTACTATGTGCGAATACGGTACTATTCACGACAAATTGGTTTCTTCTCGACCAAATTATCGTTGATTTATAAATCTTACTCTTGAAATTAAAACCAAGTTTTGATTATATTATTTTTATATAACATTCTTATAACCCTATTGATGATATTTCTCTTTGACTTGAGTGTAAAGATGGGTAGATTATTGGTATGATCGTGACTATAGGTTCTCTTTGGCCAATAGTGCAAAAGTTGAATTGTTGACTGGTATAATCATGACCATTAAATTTACAATTGAATATTTTTAGCTTAAGTGCAAAGGTGAATTGATCAACATGGTTATAATTATTGTTATATAACTTCTGAAATGATTATGTATTTCTTTGATATATGAATATCTTTAGCTTTGTGGTGCAAAGATGAATTATTAATGAATATCTTTGGCGTAGTAGTGCAAAGATGACCTATTCTTTAAATATCTTTGGCTCAGTAGTGCAAAGATGACTTGTTGTTAAATATCTTTGGCTCGTGAGTGCAAAGATGACTTGTTGTTGAATATCTTTGGCATGTAGTGCAAAGATGAATCGTTGATGAATATCTTTGGCCGTGTTGCAAAGATGAATTTATTAGTATGATTATGAGCGAGGCTGTGATTTGGTATAACCATGATCTTTGATGTTTCGGTAAAAGACAAGTGATGGAAATTATCTTTGTCTTGAATGAGGAAAGGAATTTAGAACTACAATTACGATTATGAGTTATACACGTGATTGTGGGACGAGAATTGTTGATTGATGTTACGAGGATAAAACATTATTGGTGGACTTTTAACATGGAGAAGATAATAGATTTTATGGTCTATTTGACTCTTCTAATGGATTGCTCGTTCCGCTGCAACTATGGTTGAAAAGTTTTATCATCTACCATATGTTCTAAATCTCTGATTTATTACTAATGAAGACTATTGATAATTTATTTATCTTTAGTCATAATATTCTTTACTGAGCTAGTTGTGCTCACCCTTTTGTTTCATAATTCCTTTCAGGTAATAAAAGTGTAGCTGGGTCGAGTGGGGGATAGCGAGGGAATAGAATGGTGGTCTATAGATGTTGAGGGTGAGGTGAATTTAACTTGGAAGGGTGTTTTGCAACTATCATACAAGATGTCTAAGGACATACAACCTCGTGTCATCATAAGACATGGTTGTGCTCATCCACTTGCTGAGTATATTTACAAGCACTACCTATATAATCTTGGTGTTTGTTTGGAGTATAATACCCAATTAGAGACAGTGGAGATAATGATATGTCAAGAGAAGAATCACCATTGGGAAGAATATGATAGTAATCTTCTCGTTTTTCTTTGGGGGTCTATTAGATTGACTAAGGATAATTACTGTGGCCATATGATATCTACCATAACCTAAAAGCATGGCCTCCCATGTACGAAGGTTTCCTTGAGCACTTCCCAAAGATTCTAATTTCTAAAACAGTTTTTGACTATACCTTTATGTAAGGTGTCATTGTGACGTGCTACAGTTGGTATATATTTGTATCCAAATGCACATCATATGTGTTGTTGTATTTTTGCACGACAATTGTTGTAATAAAGTTGTAGTTGTTTTCCGTACCATATATTTGGCGACTTCGTAATGGGTTGGATGGAATGGACCTATTTTGGGGTCGTTACATTTGGTATCGAGCTTAGGGATATGATCTCCGGCGGAGATCTGGATTAGAACTAAGAGGGAGAGATGAGTAAATCCTTCGCTAGTGTGTCCTACCTAAGCTTATTTGTTGGTCGTACCATAATATCGGGATATTATGTGATATATTCATTTGTTAAATTAACCCTTGTTTTGAAGTTGTATTCTAGAATGATATCTAAAATACGGGGAGATGAGCAATGGAGAAATCATGATGACAGGGGAGATAGAATCTGAAATGAAAGCAAGGTATTCTCAACTCTTTGAAATACCAGGTACGTAAATTTCGGGGACGAAATTTCATAAGGAGGGGAGATTATAAGGCCCCGAATTTTATGAAATAAAAGTATTCAATTTTTCTTATAATTACTATTCAGTAAATGGTTAAATTGATAAAAGTTAAAGTTAAGGGTGATATATATAATCTTTTCAAAATAAGCAAGTGGTTATAAAATACTCATTATTGTCGGGGAATATTCGTTTGGTCGTGGAATATTCTTTTTGTCGGGGAATATTCGTACGACGGCGCAGCCATTTGTGGGCCCCATAATAGAATAAATCGCTTGATGAAGAAAACGACAAAAGGAGTTTTATAAATAACGGTACGTAATTGTTACCTTTAACATCATTGGAATACCCTTGGGTAAAGTAAAATGTCTGGCGTTGTTGCGATAGAGAACACGGTATTGCACAATTATTTTTGAATTATTGATTCTTACGTAAGAAAGCACTACTTTCAATAATTATTACGATGAATTACTGCTCAATATTATATTTTATTGATTCAATAATTGCTGCGTTGATATTTTATATTATTTGTTGTTTCAAGAATTATCATTACATAGTATTTTCCATTATCTGAGCAATAATTCATATTATCCTCAATAATATTATTGGATAACATTATTGGCAATGTCTAGAAAGTTCTCATCTAAGGAGAGGTTTGGTCACCTAATTGCGCCACCAAGAAGAGAGAGATCCTTATTGAAAGCCCCCTCTTTCACAGGACCTAGTTATCAATATTGTGATTATGTAATATTATTTGTGAATAATTAATTATTGATTTTTATGATGAAGAAAATATTTATTTTATGTGGACATAGATGGAGAAAATTTTAATGTGACAATTGTTGAAAATTAATATTTTGTCTTTTTTCCGATAAAATAATTTATTTAAATATATTATTTTAATAATATATTAACGGTGATATTTTTATAATGAATGTGGGATATATGAGTATATGAGGAGGAAGAGTATTTTTGTGGTAATAAATGTTTAACACATATTTTGTGTGTTGATGGACACAATTATTGACTGAAATTTGATTATAGACTGTAAAATCACCCGTTTGTGGATTCTGTTCAATTTTTGTTTGGAATTTGGAAAAACTTTCTTCTGCAAAGTTGTAGAGAATTGAATTTCCTATAAAAACTCGCGAGATTCGAATTTTTTGATAAAAGGGCTATTTATTATGAATTATTGAAGTTCTGAAGTTCCGAAATAATTGATTTTTGAAAGTTTTAATTATTTTTATTTACAAAAACGTGTTTTCATTTTGTTTTCCTCATTTAACATGTGATAGGGGCTGAGTTCAGATGGTAAAACATGCGTATGAAGTTTTGGAAAAAATATAATAAATTTTAATAAATTTTCTGCTTTGGTGTTCTAAGCATTTTCCTATAAATAGGGTGCTTAGGTTAGAATTGAAAATCACACCAGAAACTGAAGTTTTCTCTCTCTATATTATCGAGCGTATTCTTGTGAGTATTTTGAGTATACTTTGAGTGTTGCTATACAATTGTCTAAGTTCGTTCGTTATTCTAATTAAATCTTTTCTCTTTTTGAGGTAAGTGGATATAGTAAGGATTTTAAGGGTTATTATGTTTTTAGTTTCAAAATTTTTCTGAACCTTCTAAAATTCTGGAAAAATTTAAAATGATATTTTGATGAGTTTTGTAGAGTGTGTCAAAAAATGGCGATTTTTGGATGTATAGATTAGGAGTTATGGATTTTATGAGAAAAGACTATTTTAAAAGTAACTATTTATAACTCCTTGTGATTAACTCCAAAATTGATGAAATTTTTTATTGGGAGTACATCTATATAATATCAGTATACCGTGTAAATTTCAGAATTTTTGGACAAAAGTACAATTTATGATAAATGTCTAACTATTCGGTAGTTTTGGCCATATGGAAAATAGTAAATGAATTTTAAAAATTCTGAGAAAAATATATATTCAATATGGGACTATATTCTTCTAAATCCCAAGAAAATAAATATTTTTGGAACTGATTTGGTATTTTCATGAAAATATTCTAGTTATGAGTAAATGAATTAAATATGTTATGTGAAGTAAGAAAATTGAAAAATATGATTTATTGGCTTGAGAATCATATATGAGGTATATCTGATTTTTATGAGGGTTTTGGTTAATGATGATGAAATCTTATGAGTTTGGCATTTTAGATGATTAAATGCATTAATTCTTAAAATGTAAATAATTAGATTAAATTATTTATAAGTTTAAGAAATGATTAAAATATTATTGTAATATTAATAATATTAGATTATGAGATTTCTAAGTGATTTATAACATTTGGATTAAGGTGTTATAAATATGGATATGAATTTTATTATGAAACTTTATCTTTACGTGTCGAGATTACTATGCACGTATACGGTACTATGTACGAATACGGGGTACTATTCACGACAAATTGGTTTCTTCTCTGACCAAATTATCGTTGATTTATGAATCTTACTCTTGAAATTAAAACCAAGTTTTGATTATATTATTTTTATATAACATTCTTATAACCCTATTGATGATATTTCTCTTTGACTTGAGTGTAAAGATGGGTAGATTATTGGTATGATCGTGACTATAGGTTCTCTTTGGCCAATAGTGCAAAAGTTGAATTGTTGACTGGTATAATCATGACCATTAAATTTACAATTGAATATTTTTAGCTTAAGTGCAAAGGTGAATTGATCAACATGGTTATAATTATTGTTATAACCACGAAATGATTATGTATTTCTTTGATATATGAATATCTTTAGCCTGTAGTGCAAAGATGAATTATTGATGAATATCTTTGGCCCGTAGTGCAAAGATGACCTATTGCTGCATATCTTTGGCCTGTAGTGCAAAGATGACCTGTTGTTAAATATCTTTGGCTCGTAGTGCAAAGATGACTTGTTGTTGAATATCTTTGGCATGTAGTGCAAAGATGAACTGTTGATGAATATCTTTGGCCGTGGTGCAAAGATGAATTTATTAGTATGATTATGAACAGGAACTGTGATTTGGTATAACCATGATCTTTGATGTTTCAGGTAAAGACAAGTGATGGAAATTATCTTTGTCTTGGATGAGGAAAGGAATTTAGAACTATAATTATGATTATGAGTTATACACGTAATTGTGGACAGGAATTGTTGATTGATGTTACAGGGATAAAACATTGTTGGTGGACTTTTAACATGGAGAAGATAATAGATTTTATGGTCTATTTGACTCTTCTAATGGATTGCTTTCGTTCACCACAACTATGGTTGAAAAGTTTTATCATCTACCATATGTTCTAAATCTACGATTTATTCTTGATGAAGACTATTGATAATTTATTTATCTTTAGTCATAATATTCTTTATTGAGCTAGTTGTGCTCACCCTTTTGTTTCACAATTCCTTTCGGATAATAAAAAAGTGTAGCCAAGTCGAAGCGGGGATAGCGAGGAATAGAATGGTGGTCTATAGATGTTGAGGTGAGGTGAATTTAACTTGGAAGGGTGTTTTATGACTATCATACAAGATGTCTAATGACATACAACCTCGTGTCATCATAAGACATGGTTGTGCTCATCCACTTGCCGAGTATATTTACAAGCACTACCTATATAATCTTGGTGTTTGTTTGGAGTATAATACCCAATTAGAGACAATGGAGATAATGATATGTTAAGAGAAGACTCACCATTGGGAAGAATATGATAGTAATCTTTTCGTTTTTCTTTGGGGTCTATTAATTGACCAAGGATAATTACGTGGCCATATGATATCTACCATAACCTAAAAGCATGGCCTCCCATGTATCGAAGGTTTCCTTGAGCACTTCCCAAAGATTCTAATTTCTAAAACAGTTTTTGACTATACCTTTTTGTAAGGTGTCATTGTGACATGCTACAGTTGGTATATATTTGTATCCAAACTCACAGCATATGTGTTGTTGTATTTTTCACGACAATTGTTGTAATAAAGTTGTAGTTATTTTCCGTACCATATATTTGGCGACTCATAATGGGTTGGATGGAATGGACCTATTTTGGGGTCGTTACAGTCGGTACATCAAAATGTTACCGAAATTGATCTGAACCTATATAGTTTGACTATATAAGTGTTAGTTTTTGTCTTAATGACTAATATAACTATTTGACAATGTGATTAGGTTATGTATTGACTATAAATAATAGTATGATGTGTTATGATATGTTATTCTAATCGATAGAACAATTTTATAAATGATAGGTCGTTGAATAAAAGATAAAACTAAGGTACGTATTGTAAGCAGCAGATTAGGCAAGTATCTAAACCTTACGCACTACCTTTATTTTGTACAAACAGGTATATGTTTATGAAAGTTTTCTAAACTTACTCCAATTATTATTGAGCAAGTATCCTAACCTTTGCATTTACTTTATGCAACAGACTTGAGTAAGAAAGTTTTAGAATTATATTAACGGTATGCCTGATTATTAACTCTATTGTTATTGATTATGTATCCAATCATTCATATTCATGCAAGTTCTCAAACTTTATTTGTTCATTGTTTATTAGTACAGTATTATTGTGTAATCCAGATATTTATTCTGTTTGTTAATCTCTAAATATGGTTATACAAGTGTCCCCACTTGGATAATCATTGTATTTAATCACATGTTAATATATACCTATTGATTTCTGGTATGTATATATTAATTAAAGGTCGTCTAAGCTATTTCACTCAGGTAGACACAGATTTAGAAATATCGTTGAACGTGATAGAACTTTTTTGTATCCAACTGAATTGTTTTGGTTCAGATTCCCGACTAAGTATGAACATCCCGAATTTGAGAAAATTTTATGCGCCTAAGGCGGATGTGTTGAACAAAAATATCGTTCTTGTATGTAGTATTGATCAATACAGGGCACATTAAGCATATCACCCTCGTGCCCATAAGTTATGACGGTTTGCGGATGAAGTTCTGTTAAACCTTAGCGAAAATGAAAAACAATGTTCATAGTCTGTCAATTGATCTTCATTTATAGTCAGTACGTAGTTTCAAAAATTTGAAATAGAATTGTTATGTTGTTTAGTGTTGCTTCAGTTTACTTCACAACTATTGTTTCATTATAGAAGTGTCATTTAAATAAAATATTTAATCCTTTCAGCTAATGTTTATTGTTTGCTATTACTTGCTGGGCACTAAAATGCTCATTCTTGCTTAATTTAAATGTTTTCAGTTAAGTATGATCAGCCAGAGGGCTATGCCAAGAACAAAGGGAAAGGAAAGTTGATAGTATAGGCTTATGTTATCTTATGTAATAGCTAGACTTAAATAAGATAATTATATTTATTATCTATCATGTAATGAAATGTTTTGAAGGTCGCGTACCTGGGATTTAGACAACTCTGATATGTAAATAAAGTTTGATATTTATGATAATATTATTATTATTTCCGCTCATAGAAATGGTATCGTAAAACACTGAGTTCGGGTTTCAAGTATCTGAATTTGGGGGCATTACAATTTGGTATCAGAGCTTTAGGGTTAGAAACCTTAGGTGGGGGTAGACCTTAGGCTATAACCTTAGAGTGGAGGAAAACGTTGAAAGTACAAATTACTCACATAGTGTTTAAAAGGAGATGAATCGAATAAATTCATCGTCAAACAAAATAAAAGATAACTTAAATAAAATTATTATTTGCTGTGTGTATATATTATATGCTAATCAGGATAATTTATGTGTATAGATGTCAGATAAAAAAGGATTAGGATACCCTTAGGTCGTAAAGAAGAAGTCAACCTCCATAGCGGAGCCAATATTAAAGCTATTAGCTGAAATAGAGGCTCACATTGAAAGCAACCCTGATGGGGTGATTGTACTGGAAAAATATAGTATCGGACCCATAAACGATAGTATAACTGATAGGTAGAATATAGTTAAAGAATATAAGGACAAGCTCGAGTTCTTAAACTCATATGTCTGTGGTGAGTTCTTAAATTCATAATGTGTAGTAAGTTTGACGAACTTGGTATAGTTAGGTGTGAATGGATTATTGAGGATAATGGGAATATATAGAATACTAAGCAATTGATCCTTAGTGAAGGCGTAAGAAATAAGTAGTATTAGTATTACTTGAATATTTATGATTATATGATGCGTATATGATAGGTATGTGGGTATAATGTAATATTCTTAACTTTTGTATAAGTTATGGCAGCGAATCCCAACTTTCGAGTCACAAGGGGATAACGGATGTTAAAGCAATATGTGTTATGGTGTGTCAAGTGCTATGAATATAAATCTATGTCGGATTAAGGAAATAAGTTGGTATAAAGATAGTAATTATGTATTTGGACACTGATTAATATAGTAACCAAGTTTTCAAAATATAATATTTTGAATATATGATTATTTGAGTAGAAAATTTTGCGTTATAGAAGGTAAGTTGATAAAAGATAAATTATGATTAATTAGATAATGTCGCCAAGACGAAAATGAACCCAAATGGCAGAATAACCTGTCAACAAAGCTGGAGGACAACCAGACCCGATGCAGAATTTTGTGAATATGGTCGCTCAAGATGTGCAGAATGGAATGCCTGTCGCGAGAAATCAACCAGACAATCGATTTGTGAATTTTAAGGTCGTAGGACCGCCAAGATTTATAGGGTAAACTGACCCTATAGAAGTGGTTGTGATTACTAGGGTAATGGAGGGACAAATGTGATAAGCCGAAAATTCCTAAAATCTTGAATGATTAGAATAAAGGTTAAAGAATAAAACCTAGATGAGAATTTGAGGATTTATTTAAAATTTTCAAGTAAAACCTATATGGTTTGCTATTTGAATGAGAATAAAGAAAATATGGGTTACAAAATTCCAAAACCCTTGAGATAAATTAATATGTACATGAAGAAATATCAATAATAAGGTATTACGATACCTGTAAATTCGATGTGAACTGAATAGTCTAAGAAATGTTATACAATTACATATGGAAATTTTCTTAAAGAGATAAGATTTCACATGAAGAGATGCTATGAGGTTAAACGAAGATGGGTATATGTATAGAAATATATATATATATATACTTAGTAAGGTGCTATATATATTTTAGCAAGAGGAATGATGAATTAAGTTAATGATATAAGGATCAAGATAAAACTATGTAAGTAATTAACATAGCTTGATCGTCGGCCTTGACTGACAAATAATAATTTGAATAAGTATAAATTCGTTAGTTAATACGATTAGCAATAAGAAGGGAGTAATTTCAAACTCAAAATCTGAGTTAGAGATAGAATTTTGAAGCATGGATTGCTCGGTTGCATCCAGAGCGTCAAGTTTAGTCAGAATGGACAGTAAACACAAAATGTGTAAAGGTTGACCCAATCTATTTAGGGTTGAAAGCCCAAGTTAGTTTTGTAAGTATTATAATGACCCAATCTATTTAGGGTTGAAAGCCCAAGTTAGTTTTGTTAGTATGTAAAACAAATAAAATTGTTAGCTCAATGGAATTAATTAAGGGCCCAAACTAAGCCCACTTGTGGGAGAATAATAATTTTAAAAATTATATTAAGTTAAGAGATATATTTTTATTATCTCAAGTTATTAATAACTTAATTAAAATAAGTTTAATTGGGTTATAGAATTTAATGTACAAGAGTGATGATTTAAATTCTAAATATTTGGAATGGATACCCTAATTAAATATTTAGGGTGGGATAAGATGGAAATGATTTGACTATGTATATATTACATGGCCCAAAGGATTAAGTGAAAGCCCAAAAGATGAATTAAATTGTCCAATTTTAAAACAAATTAATGATGGGCATTTTGGACATTCAATAAAGTAATTAAATAAAAAAATATAAGGGAGATAGAAGGCCAAATGGCCAATTAAAATGTGAGGTAGAAAAAAAAAGAAAAAAGAGAAGGATCGGTTATTAGAGAAAAGAAGGATAAGAAAAGAAGATAAGGATAAAAAGGAAAGAGAAAAAGAAGAAAGAGAAAGAAGAGAAGAAAGAGAGAACGGTAGAAAGAGGGAGAGAAGGGGAAGGGGCGACATCCCTAGGGAATGAAAGTAGGAGGAGAAATCCTCCATGAAGAAGAAGAAGAACAAAGGTCTTTTCAATAAAGAATAAATTAAATTGCGTAGAGGTAATCGACTATGCAGGCAAGTTTCTCTAACTCAAACTTGAGTTGTATGTTCAAAGCATGTTAGTGAATAAATGTTGTTGATTATTCACGTCTATACTAATTATTGATTCGCACTTAGTGCATGTTGCAAATGTTCATCAGGTATAAAAGGCTGATCTCCTTCATTACAATAAGGTTCAGTTAAATTGTTCATGGTCATTGTTGACCTTAAATCATTATTGATTCAGTCCTGAAGTTATTGAAACTTGATTCATGTTATTTCACAATTATTATATTGTTGAAAACTTGAAAGCTTATTAATTCTTTTCAATCAAGATATATCTCCATTGTATTTAAAACTTGCTGGGCAAATTTGTTGCTTACCCTTGCTACATCATGATAAAATTTTCAGATAAAGGCGAAGGCTTGAAGAATGTCATAGACAAAAGAAAAAATACAGTAATAGATTGTTATAAGGATAACTATTTAGTTATCTTATTGTAAACCTTTGTAATTTTGAAGGTATGTATTCAGTTAAGGTTAATAAACATGGGGAAATGTTATAGAATTATGTAAAATAAAAAATTTATGTTTATTTGTTCCGCATTAGATGATAGAATATGTATGATGATGAAGTATCGTAACGTACCAAGTCCGAGGTTCATGGGACCCAAATTTGGGGACGCTACAACAAAAGACATCTTTTGCCACCTATACGATGAAAGTGGAGACAAATTTTTGGTGGGAGTCAAATCAAGCTAGAGTTAGAGAAGGGAGTAGTGGTAGTAGGACTGGAAGAAGGAAAGGAGATAATTTCGAGAATACCAAAATTAGGCTAAGAGGTGGAAAGAATCAGGTTGTGCAGTGTGGAAGTTGCGAAAGGAATCACTCAGGAGAGTGTCTCAAAGGTAGGTTAGTGTGTTATAAGTGTGGGTAGAATGGACATATCTCTCCCAACTGCCCCAATCCTAGGATGAATAGTTGGTGTTTTAGGTGTGGATCAACGGAGCATAGGGTGAAGGACTGTCCGAAAAGGAGAAGGGATGCATGAAGTGTGACTATGGAGAAAAGTAGCGGGACACTGGTGACAACGGGACCAACTTCAACAAACAAACCAATAGAATCTACCGCAAGAGTCTTCTACATGACAGTTCAAGATACTGTGGCAGATGGGGATGCAACTCCAGGTATTATTCGAACCAATTTTATTTTCTTATATATGATTTTCGTATATATATAGTAAATTATTTTATAAAGAAATTTTGAAGGAGGAATTTGAGTTCTATTAGAAATTAAAATTCTGTTTAAGCAGATAGACAAACTTTATGCTGAATAGTTAAAGATTAGTTCGATCGAATTCGATCGAGATCTACTTGAAATAACCGCGTATGCTATTTGCCCTAGTGTCTATAAGTTTTAAAGCGGAGGTTCAGGGGACGAAATCCTTATAAGGGAGGGTGGATGTACTAACCCAATATTTTCAATAAGAAATTTGGCAATTTAATTTTTTTTATATATATAAAGGTGGGAATATGTGCAAAGTAAAGTATATGTATATATGTGATAAATAAAATTATTTATTACATGAATAATTATAAATAAATTCTTTTTACGAATTATTGATCATTATAGATTATATTCTTATAATAAATAAATTTTGTAATAAAAATATTTATTATTTATTTTCCATGAAAATATGATTATTGCATATATGATATGATTATTAGGATTATAATGATATGTATTTTATTATATTAGTTAATTTAATTATTTTAACTTAATTAATGATGGTATGTATGAAGGTTATGTTAGATATGAATTCAAAACCCTAAGTTTGGATTTTGAATAAGGAATGAGAATAATAATATAATATTATTTATATTTCAATGAGAAACATGTATGGTATGTGTGTAATGTTAATTTGTAGATCAGTTATAGTAAAATAGTACAAACCCTTGCATTATTGATAAACTATAGTACAGAAGTCAGTTATGACTGTAAGATTTGTTAAGTTGTGTGTTATGTAATTAATGACCATTATTATGTTTAATATTAATTAGGTAAACCATATATAATATCTAGAAACCCTAATTACAAAATTAGAACCATAATTATTAATTTAGCAAAGGTTAATGGTAATTAATATATTATAAAGGCTAATTAACAAATCCTAGGTGATTAGGAAACATAGTGTAATTAGGGAACCCTAATTCACATTTTTGGAAACGAAGATTCCCATTTTAGCCCTAATTACATAATCCTAGAAATTAAGCTTATAAAAACTTAGGGTTAAATCCTAAGGGTTAAAACCTAATGGTTGTGAGAAGTTACCAAGTTTTCATTCACTTTATAAGTCAAAAGACCAAACTACCCTTTTTATTATTTTAATAAGGCGGAGTGTAGATCTAGCCCCAGTAAGGAGTTGGGGACCAACTCTAGCTAGCCACATGGTCTAGTAAGCAACTTTAATCATCCAACTTGCTAGATTATATACATTGCACCATGGATTGAAAAGCATACAAGTAAGGAAATTCACTTACTTTACTTCTCAACCTAGCCAAACCTTCTCTCTCTCTCCCATCCAAAATTTTAGAGTGAGAGTGAGTAATAAGTTAAGCCAAGATCATGTGTTAGCTTGTAAGGATAAAACATCAAGGATCTGATTCAAAAATTTACCATTCATAAGGTATAAACCCTAACTATATTTTGATCTTGATTGATATTTAAATGTAGTGATTTTATGTTTAAATGTGTAGTATATAGCGTATATAAGTGATCTGGGTTGGTATCTTGTAGATCCATAATATCTAAGTATTCAAAATTTGAAGTTTTCAAAATCTGGAAAAAGTTTAAAACTGAGGTCGGACAACGAATGTTAGTGGCTCTAGATTCTTTCTTGATCATGCTTTTTGTTGTTTTATGTTTTAGAGATGTAATTTGATATGTGGTCTGTGATCTGGAAGTGTAATAACAGTCATTACATGTCTAGGTTTCATGTTATTCTTGGTCAAAACCCATTAATCGAGCATGACCAAGAGTTTATGGGCAACCCAGAAACTCGTTTTTAGTGCCTGACAGGATTTTGTTAGCATGAGATCTGTCAAGTGTTATGTTGTTTGATGATTTTGTTATATCTAGATTATAGTTTGTTATATGGTCTTTATATCCATGGTTTTAGATCCCATAAACAGTCAATACATTGAATATAGTAAATGGTCAAACTAGACCATACGATCACGAAGTACACTTTCTGGAAATCCTAGAAATAGGAAGAACACGCCTTCTGACAGCGTTTGACCAGGCTAGATCTGGAGGATAAGATGTGTTTGGACTGATATATTGATGTGTATGTGTTGTTTTACATGTGTGCTATATGTTAGAATCATGAGATTGACCAGATATTTACCAGATCATAGTTTAAAATGAGCTAGAAAGTAGGCACTCGAACTGCCTGGGTTTCTGGGTTACCCAGAAAACCCAGAGCAGCCTCTGACACGATTTTCTGAGGCTTAGATATTTCTGGTTAAGGATGTTTAGACTTGACTATTGTTCAACACATGTTCTATGTTAGTTTTTCTTCATATCCCGACGTCTAGAACACATTTACCATGAACAGATTTAACGATATAAGGTCAATAAAAGCTTTGACCGACCATGACTTATGATTATGGGCAGCCCAGAATCATGATGAACATGTCTGACAGAAAGTCTAAGCCGCTAGATCTTACAACTATGTTATATTTTGACCCTATTTATGATTGATGCATGTAGTATTACAACAATACTACATGATCAATGTCTTACCATACACAGAAACAACTTAGATAAGGAATTATTATGAGTCAAAGTAGGTACCTTTATCACTACCTATGAATGTTCTTGAGCCTCAAGAACACCTAAAATGACGACTTTACGTAAGCCAAAGGCTTTAATGACAGACTTATTTAATTCTAATTAATTAATTTCTAAAAATCATTTAAAATAGAAAATAATTTCTGAAAATTACAAAATTAGTTTTAAGTTATAAAAATTAACTTTTGATAATTTGGCATATTTTTCATAAATATTAGTAATTATTTGAATATTATTTTTTTTAATGAATGCATTAAATAGATTAACTAAAATCATTTTATTATATTAAAAATCATTTTAAATGATAATATGGTATTTAATAATATTTTAAGTTATAAAATATAAATTTCAATATTTTAATGTAAATTTAATTAATTATTTAATATTAATGATATTAGATTTATTTAATAATTATATTAAATAAATTAGTTTAAAATTATTTTAATATTATAAAAATTATTTTAAATGAAAATAAAGAGTTAAAGATATTCTAAGTTATAAAATATAACTTTTAATATTTTAAGGTAAATTTCATTAATTATTTAATATTAATGATATAAGATTTATTTAATAATAATATTAAATAAATAGTTTAAAAATAGTTTTATTGATTTAAAAATCATTTAAAAGGGATATAAATGGTTTAGAAATATTTTAAGTTATTATAAATGACTTTTAATATTTTAATAACTAATAATTTAATATTTAAATATTAATGGTAATTATTTAAAATGATTTTAAATGTTTTAAAAATCATTTAAGGGTAATATTAGTACTTGAAAAATATTTTGAGTTATTAAAATAACTTTAATATTTTGGCAATGGTTGCATTAATATTTTAATATTATTTAAATATTAATGATGATAGAATTATTTAATATTTAAATCATTTAATAATGATTCTAGAGTTTGAAAAATTATGATAAATTATAATTAATTATAAATTATTATAAGTCATTTATGAGTCATATGATTGATATTTAAATTATTCATAATAATATTTATGTCACAGATTAGAGTTTTAAACTCGATAATTACCCGATAAAGCTATTGGTACACCAAAATGTTACCGAAATTGATCCGAACCTATATAATTTGACTGTATAAGTGTTTGTTTTTGTCTTAATGACTGATATAACTATTTGACAATGTGATTAGGTTATGTATTGACTGTAAATAATAGTACGATGTGTTATGATATGTTATTCTAATCGATAGAACAATTTTATAAATGATAGGTCGTTGAATAAAAGATAAAACTAAGGTGCGTATTGTAAGCAGCAGATTAGGCAAGTATCTAAACCTTACGCACTACCTTTATTTTGTACAAACACGTATATGTTTATGAAAGTTTTCTAAACTTACTCCAATTATTATTGAGCAAGTATCCTAACCTTTGCATTTACTTTATGCAACGGACATGAGTAAGAAAGTTTTAGAATTATATTATCGTTATGCCTGATTATTAACTCTATTGTTATTGATTATGCATCCAATCATTCGTATTCATGCAATTTCTCGAACTTTATTTGTTCATTGTTTATTAGTACAATATTATTGTATAATCTAGATATTTATTCTGTTTGTTAATCTCTAAATATGGTTATACAAGTGTCCCCACTTGGATAATCATTGTATTTAATCACATGTTAATACATACCTATTGATTTCTGGTATGTATATATTAATTAAAGGTCGTCTAAGCTATTTCACTCAGGTAGACACAGAGTTAGAAATATCGTTGAACGTGATAGAACTTTTTTATATCCAACTGAATTATTTTGGTTCAGATTCCCGACTAAGTATGAACATCCCGAATCTGAGAAAATTTTATGCGCCTAAAGCAGATGTGTTGAGCAAAAATATCGTTCGTGTGTGTAGTATTGATCAATACAGGTACATTGAGCATATCACCCTCGTGCCCATAAGTTATGACGGTTTGCGGATGAAGTTCTGCTAAACCTTAGCGAAAATGAAAAACAATGTTCATAGTCTATCAACTGATCTTCATTTATAGTCAGTACGTAGTTTCAAAAATTTGAAATAAAATTGTTATGTTGTTTATGTTAGGTTTTGTGAAAATCAAAGTAGCAATCAAATTACAAAATTTAGCGAAAGCGAAATAAAATTAGATTTTAAAATTTTTCACAAACCAATTACCCGGATCATCCTTTATGCATATTATTAATTAAACGAAGAATAAGAAATTATGAAATCATACCCTTGTAGAAACGAGCTTCCTCAGGTACGAGTTCACCTCCTACTTCTCCGCGATCTCCTTGAATCTCCGGGTAGATTCCTTCCTTTGATCAATGTAAGCCACCCAAGTGTATGACCTCTATAGGTGATGTGACGCCCCCAAAATAGGTATACATCACCCATTCTGAGTTGTCAATACATGGTACAGAAACAACTACAACTTTATTATTACAACAGTAAAACTGTGAGTTTAAATACAAATATTATCTTCTAGACAATATTTATACTCAAATAAATCCTCATCACATTTATTGATACATTATTTTACAAAAATGGTGAGGACTACTAAACAATCCTTTCTAAAACCTTCATTCCATACCCCGACTCGTACTCGCTATATTCTCGCCTCCTGAGAAGAAAAATGGAACAAAAAGGAAAAGGGTGAGCTCAACTAGCCCAGTAAAGAATATTATGACTAAGATAATATACAACAAATTACCGTTAGTCTTCAACAGGGAAAAATCTAATAGAATACAATAGACAACAAATTTTAAATCAATATTCGCAGCGAAATAATAATTCATTAGAAGAGTTAAGTAGAGAATGCAAACTACTATCTTCTATATATGAATTTAAAAGTTCATCGTCTATCTTTTATCCTTGTAACATCAATCAATATACATCTGGAATCAAATATTCATCTTTGCACTACAGGCCAAAGATATTCATCGATTAATCATGTTTATCTAAACACTGCTCATCTTTGCACTACTGACCCAAAGATATTCTTCGAAATCATTCATCTTTACACTACAGGGCCAAAGATATTCAATAATATCATCATTTAAGACCGAGGATGATAAAAATATTTTTTTAAAGAAACAAATCCAAAGGAAACAAAATGACAAGGATTAAGGATTAAGGATTCGTATTTTGTTTTATCCACCTCAAAAAATACCTCAAAAATAATCATAGTGGTGTAAAATTCAAGAATGATCAAAACATGGATACAATCAAAGCTAGTATCCGAATAGATATTTTGGACAAAAAAAGAAGAAATTTTATTTTTCTATGAATAGTGCCGATATCGTGAATAGTAACTCCACACCAAAAGATAGAAATTCCACAAAAAACATCTTCACGCTTCATGAATAGTACTACGTGATGAATAATAGTAACTCATGAATAGTAACTCATGAATAACTCGTGAATAGTAACTCATGAATAGTAACCCCGACATGAAAAAGTTCTAAATTTGATAAAAAGTTCCAACCAATATTTCAGCATAATGATATTGAAGAAATAATATCATTTGAGAAGAAAATAACATCCCTTACCTCGAAAGATCAGTACTTCTAGCTGAAACACCGGATATAGGCTATGACTTGGACTTGCACCGTATAGCAATACTCAAAGTATACTCAAAATACTCACAAGAATACGCTTCGATAATATAGAGAGAAAACTTCAGTTTACGTGTGATTTTCAATTCTAACCTAAGCACCCTATTTATAGGAAATTACTTAGAACACCAAAGCGTAAAATTTAATATAATAATATTATATATATTACAAATTCTCTCGCACCTAGAACCATCTGAATTCAGCAACTTGCATGTGTTTAATGAGGCTAACCAAACACAAAAAACGTTTTTGTAATTAAAAATATTTTAAACTTCCAAAAATCAATTATTTCGGAGCTTCAGAACTTCAATAATTCATAATAAATAGCCCTTTTATCAGAAAATTCAAATCTCGCGATTGTTTATAGGAAATTCAATTCTCTACAACTTTGTAGAAGAAAGTTTTTCCAAATTCCAAACATAAATTGACCGAAAATCCACAAACCAAGCGATTTTACAAAGCTATAATCAAATTTCAATAATAAATGGGGTCCACCGACATGTTTAACATGTTTTAAACATTTATTGCAACAAAAATACTCTTCCTCCTCGTATACTCATAAATCCCACATTCGTTGTAAAAATATCACCATTATTATATTATTAAAATATAATAATACATTATCTTATCGTATAAAATTTCAATTTTCAACAATTGTCACATTAAAATTTTTCTCCATCTATATCCACATAAAATCAATATTTTCTCATCATATGAATCAATAATTAATTATTCACAAATAATATTACAGAATCACAATATTGACAACCATGCGGTTCCTGGAAAGAGGGGCTTTCCAATAAGAATTTCTTCTTCTTCAAGCGCAATTAGGTGACCAAACCTCTCTTTAGATGTAACTTTCTAGATATTGCCAATAATGTTATCTAATAATATTATTTAGATAATATGAATTATTGCTTCGATAATGAAAAATACTGTGTAATGACAATTATTGAAACAACAAAGAATATAAAATATCAATGCAAAGAATTATTAACTCAATAAAATATTTGAGCGAAGAATTACTTGTAACCATTATTGAATAAAGGCCTTCTTACGTAAGAATCAATAATTGGTGTAATACCGCAGTGCTTCTTGTGTTTTAACCAATTTAGTATTTTAACAAAGATTAATTGTAATAACTACGCCGTTATTTTTAAACAACTTATATTTGTCGCTTTCTTCATCCAATCGGTTTCCGTTATGGGCCCACACATATCTCGCTAAATCCGCATTTAATATTCCCCACAAAGATTTAATATTCCACGATCAAACGAATATTCCCCGATAACAATGAATATTTTATAACCACTTGCTTATTTTGAAATATTTACGTATCTTACCCCTAACTATCCACATTAATCAAATCAACCCTTACTATTTCAAAATAATAAATAGAGAAAATTAAATTTCATTAATAATAAGTTGGGGTCTTACAACCTCCCCTCCTTATGAAATTTCATCCTCGAAATTGACGTACGTACCTGGTGTTTCAAAAAGGTGAGGATACCTCGCTTTCATTTCCGTTTCCAATTCCCAGGTCATTTCCTCTATAGCATGATTCCTCCACAGAACTTTAACTTGTGGTATGACCTTTGCGCGTAGGACATGCTCCTTCCTATCCAAGATCTTAACAGGTACCTCCTCATACGTTAAGTCTTCGGCTATTTCGTCCGGTTCTAACTCTATAACGTGGTTCGGGTCTTTCACATATTTACGAAGTACAGATATGTGAAACACATTATGAACACGAGACATACTCGGAGGTAACGCGAGTCTATAGGCTACATTTCCTATTCGGTCAAGAATTTGAAATGGACCAATAAATCGTGGATTGAGCTTTCCTCTCTTCCCAAATCTTGTAACTCCCTTCCATGGAGCAACTCGCAATAATACATGATCCCCTACACTAAATTCCACGTCCTTTCGATGAAGATCCGCATAACTCTTTTGTCGATCTTGTGCCGTTTGTATACGTTGTCGAATCATTTGGATCTTTTCGGTAGTCATACATACTAACTCGGGTCCCAACAATGTTGCTTCACCCACCTCATCCCAACATATTGGAGAACGACATTTTCGTCCATATAATGCTTCGAATGGAGCCACACCTATACTTGCCTGATAACTGTTGTTGTAGGAGAATTCCACCAATGGTAAATACTTATCCCAACTACCCTTGAAGTCTAGGACACAGAGTCTTAATAGATCTTCAAGAGTTTGAATAGTCCTTTCTGATTGTCCGTCCGTTTGGGGATGGTATGCCGAACGAAATCGCAAATTCATGTCCATAGCTTTTTGCAAGCTAACCCAAAATCTTGAAGTGAATCTTGGGTCACGATCCGAAACTATGGATACTGGCATGCCATACAACCTCACAATCTCATTCACGTACATACTAGCAAGACATTCAAGGAATAAGTCTCCGTGACGGCAAGAAATGAGCGGACTTGGTTAATCTATCAACAATAATCCAAATAGCATTGATGCCTTGAGAAACCGTAGGAAGACCCGTAACGAAATCCATGGTAATGTGTTCCCACTTCCATTTCAGAATCTCAAGTGGTTGCAACGGACCCTTAGGTACAAGATGCTCCGCCTTTACACGTTGACAAGTTAAACATATTGAGATAAACTTTGCAATCTCTCTCTTCATATTGTTCCACCAAAATGTATGTCGAAGATCACGATACATTTTAGTACTTCCAGGATGGATTGCAAATGGTGTATTGTGTGCCTCCATCATAATCTTGTACTTCAAATCAAAGTCGTTAGGAACACAAAGTCTAGAGTGGACTCAAAGTATTCCTTCTTCATCAATTCTCGCCACGGAATAGCTCCTTCTTGTACTTTCTTCTTCATACGATCATTTCCGGCCTGCGTGGCTCGAGCAACCTTAACTTTTCTATTAAAGTTGGCTCTACGCGTATACTTGACATCATCGCACTTTTCGCTCCTCAGATATGATCTTCTACTCAACGCGCCACCACCACGCTCGCTTTTCCGGATGGTATTGAATAGTGTGGTCGTAGTCTTTTTCAATAGCTCGAGCCAACGTCATTTGCCGCATGTTGAGTTCTTTTTTGAGTGAAGAAATATTTAAGGCTTTTATGGTCCGAATATATCTCCACTTTCTCCCCATATAGATAGTGCCTCCATATCTTTAAGCGCTAAGCAACGATCACCGCCAACTCTAGATCACGAGTAGGATAATTCCTCTCATACTCTTTAAGTTGTCATGAGGCATAGGCTATGACTTTCCCACGCTGCATGAGAACACATCCTAACCTTTGCACCAAGCATCATCATCAGATAACAAATCCATCCGAACCAGATGGTATTGTTAGAACAGTGCCAAATAAGTCTCCTCTTAAGCTCTTGGAAACTCTTCTCGCATTCTTCACTCCAAATGAATTTTGTATCCTTCCGAGTTAGCCGAAGTTAATGGAGTAGCGATTCGAGAAAACCCTTCCACGAATCTCCGATAATAACCAATAAGCCAAAAACTACGTATTTCATCCACCGACTTTGGTTACTCTAACTTTGTATTGCTTCAATCTTCGCGGATCAACAGATACTCCATGTTTCGACACCACGCGCCCAAGGAATGCTACTTCCTCAAGCCGAACTCACATTTCTTCAATTTGGCATATAGTTTGTTTTCACGAAGCCTTTGAGTACCAAATTTTAAATGGTGCTCATGATCTTCACGACTTTTGGAATATATAAGGATGTCATCAATAAAGACAACAACGAATCGATCCAAATATTCCTTGAATACTCGATTCATCATATCCATGAAAGTCATAGGGAGCATTAGTCAATCCGAAAGACATGACTAAGAATTCATAATGCCCATACCGAAGTTCTCAAGGCGGTCTTTTGGAATATCCTCGCCTAATCTTCAAATGATGATATCCGAATCGAAGATCGATTTTTAAAAAGAATTGTGCCCCTTGCAAATCGGTCAAACAAGTCATCAATACGAGGTAGAGGATACCTATTCTTGATGGTGACATGGTTCAATTCCCGATAGTCAATACAAAAGTCGCATACTCCCGCTCTTTCTTCTTTACAAATAAAACAGAGCACCCCAAGGAGATATACTAGGGCGAATGAAACCGATGTCCAACAATTCCTCGTTTGGACCTTTAACTCCCCGAAGTTCAATAGAGCCATTCGATATGGGGTTTTAGAAATGGGCTTTGTACCAGGCTCAAGATCAATAAAGAATTCAACTTCACGCCTCGGGGTAGACCGGAAGTTCTTCGAAAATACGTTAGGAAAGTCAATAACAACAGAATATTATTCAAATTTGACGTGTCTTTATTCAAATCCATAACATGGGCTAAGAAAGCTTGACATCCGCTTTTCAATAAACGAATAGCTTTATGATTAGATATGACGGTGATTGATTTTAATGGTTTAGTTGCTTGAATTAAATATAACAGTCAAGGTTAGGAATATGAAAACTAACAACCTTACGAAAACAATCAATTTTGGCATGATGAGTAGTTAACCAATCAATCACTAAAATCACATCAAAAGCAAGTATCTTTAAAGAGATAAGGTCAACAGGTAAGGTGATGGTGCCAACTTGAATCAAACAAGATTTATAAACAGTGGATGTGATGAAAGTTTCTCCTAACGGAGTTTCCACAGATAGGTCAAAGTCTAATTTCTCCGGAGTCAAGTTTAAACGTTGAGCACATGCAGGAGAGATAAATGAATGGGTAGCACCGGTATCAAGTAAGGTATAAACTTCGTAAGAATTTATAAATAGCTTTCCCGTGATCACCTCGTTTGGGTTCCTCGCATTTTGACCAATCACAACAAACGCTCTTCCCTAATCGTTGACTTTGACTTTTTTCGGGACGATCTTTTGAGTCACCGTCCCCCCTTGAACTAGGTTTCTCTCTCACCGCATAATCTCGAAGCGATATGTCCTTCCTTTCCACAATTATAGCATACCTTGAATCGTTGTGGATGCTTTGACCGATATGTCCCTCTTTTCCGCATTTATAGCATATGACCGGTGGTCGTTCTCCTCCCTTAGAACCGATTCTTCTTGCCAACCCTTTATGCCTCTTCATATAATCGTTGTTAAATCTCCTCTTTTAAAATCTCCTCTGAATCGCTTTTTCTTTTTTTTTATGGCCATGATTACCACTAGAGTGGTTACCATTTTTGTCCGTCTTTTCTTTCTCCACCGGTTATCATTATTCTGCTTGATCGCTATCTCTTATACGATCCTCGGTTATGGTCCTCAGTTGACCGTACTCGTTATCTCGCTCTAATAATTGAGCCCATTTTACAACATCTGAATAGAGAGAAAATTTATGAGAATGAGATCTTGACGTATCTGCCGGGTTTCAAACCTCTAAGAAACATCCGCGTCATACGCTCCTCATTCTCTTCCAAATGAGGTGCAAACTGGATAACTCTGCAAACTTTGCCTCGTCTTCGAGACACCGCCATGTTGTTCTCGCTCGATCTAATAAACTCCACTTCCTTCATACGATGAACACTTTCGTGAAAGTATTTGTCATTAAATAGTTTCAAACGTCTCCCAAGACATGCCGAGTGCGGTGGATGGGTACGCTTCACGCAGACTCCCACCAAGAGTCTCGCCTCGCGCCACGGAACATAAAGGTGGCGAATGGAACCTTCGTTTTTCCGTGCATCCCAAGACATCGAATATCTTGGTAATTTGCTTGACCCATGTTTCCGCCATGATCGGATCTCGCTTTCCTTAAATTCGTGGTCCCAACTCTTTGAACTCGCCAAGGTGACAACCCGTGAATTGCTATCATTTCCTCCTCAGATTTTGAACACGAGTCTCCTCGTCGATTTTGAATGAACTGCAAAAGCTTCTAAACATCCCTCGCTCATCATCTCGCTCGGTGGTGTTGTTCACAGGAGGAACATTGCCACTGCTGCATATCGTTCTCCTCGTTGGTGAGTACAGCGTCTCCACGGTCTCATTTCCATTATTAATATTCGCAATCGACATTCTCAAATCTTCGTCATAAAACAAGGGTTAATTAAGGAAATGAATATATCACATAATATCCCTACCATATATATACGACCAACTAAAAAAATAAGCTTAGGTAGGACACACTAGCGAAGGATTTACTCGCCTCTCCCTCCTAGTTCTATTCCCCGATCTCCGCCAGGAGATCATATCCTAAGCTCGATACCAACCGTGACGCCCCCAAAATAGGTATACATCACCCATTCTCGAGTTGTCAATACATGGTATGTAAACAACTACAACTTTATTATTACAACAAGAAAGCGTGAGTTTAAATACAAATATTATCTTCTAGACAATATTTATACTCAAATAAATCCTCATCACATTTATTGATACATTATTTTACAAAAATGGTGAGGACTACTAAACAATCCTTTCTAAAACCTTCATTCCATACCCCACTACCAGCACTGCTTATATTCTCGCCTCCCGAGGAAGAAAAATGGAACAAAAAGGAAAATGGTGAGCTCAACTAGCCCAGAAAGAAGAATATTATGACTAAGATAATATACAACAAATTATCGTTAGTCTTCAACAGGAAAAATCTAATAGAATACAATAGACAACAAATTTTAAATCAATATTCGCAGTGAAATAATAATTCATTAGAAGAGTTAAGTAGAGAATGCAAACTACTATCTTCTATATATGAATTTAAAAGTTCATCGCCTATCTTTTATCCTTGTAACATCAATCAATATACATCCGAATCAAATATTCATCTTTGCACTACTGTGCCAAAGATATTCATCGATTGGTCATGTTCATCTAAACACTGCTCATCTTTGCACTACTGACCAAAGATATTCTTCAGAAATCATTCATCTTTGCACTACGGGCCAAAGATATTCAATAATATCATCATTTATGACTGAGGATGAGGAAAAATATTTTTTAAAAGAAACGAATCCAGTGAAACAAAATGACAAGGATTAAGGATTAAGGATTCGTACTTTGTTTTATCCACCTCAAAAAATACCTCAAAAATAATCATAGTGTTGTAAAATTCAAGAATGATCAAAACATGGATACAATCAAAGCTAGTATCCAGAATAGATATTTTGGACAAAAAGAAGAAATTTTATTTTTCGGTGAATAGTCAGAGTATCGTGAATAGTCCGTAGTACGTGAATAGTAACTCAAACACCAAAAGATAGAAATTCCACAAAAAACATCTTCACGCTTCATGAATAGTACTTTTGAATAGTAACTCATGAATAGTAACTCATGAATAGTAACTAAGTGAATAGTAACTCATGAATAGTAACCCCACAATAGAAAAAAAAGTTCCAAATTTGATAAAAAGTTCCAACCAATATTTCAAAGATAATGATATTGAAGAAATAATATCATTTGAGAAGAAAATAACATCCTTACCTCGAAAGATCGAGACTTCTAAATGAAACACCTGATATAGGCTATGACTTGGACTTGCACCGTATAGCAATACTCAAAGTATACTCAAAATACTCACAAGAATACGCTCGATAATATAGAGAGAAAACTTGATTTACGGTGTGATTTTCAATTCTAACCTAAGCACCCTATTTATAGAAAATTGCTTAGAACACCAAAGCGTAAAATTTAATATAATAATATTATATATATTACAAATTCTCTAAGCACCTAGAACCATCTGAATTCAGCAACTTGCATGTGTGTTTAATGAGGCTAACCAAACACAAAAACGTTTTTGTAATTAAAAATATTTTAAACTTCCAAAATCAATTATTTTGAGCTTTAGAACTTCAATAATTCATAATAAATAGCCCTTTATCAGAAAATTCGAATCTCGCGACTTTTTATAGGAAATTCAATTCTCTACAACTTTGCAGAAGAAAGTTTTTCCAAATTCCAAACATAAATTGACCAAATCCACAAACCAAGCGATTTTACAAAGCTATAATCAAATTTCAATCAATAAATGGGGTCCACAGACATGTTTAACATGTTTTAAACATTTATTGCAATAAAAATACTCTTTCTCCTCGTATACTCATAAATCCCACATTCGTTGTAAAAATATCACCATTATTATATTATTAAAATATAATAATACATTATCTTATCGATAAAATTTCAATTTTCAACAATTGTCACATTAAAATTTTTCTCCATCTATATCCACATAAAATCAATATTTTCCTCATCATATGAATCAATAATTAATTATTCACAAATAATATTACGTAATCACAATATTGACAACAGTGCCTTCCTCGAAAGAGGGGGCTTTCAATAAGAATTTCATCTTATTGGCAAGCAATTAGGTGACCAAACCTCTCCTTGATGTAACTTTCTAGACATTGCCAATAATTTTATCTAATAATATTATTCAGATAATATGAATTATTGCTTCGATAATGAAAAATACTTGTGTAATGACAATTATTGAAACAACAAAGAATATAAAATATCAACGCAGCAATTATTAACTCAATAAAATATCGAATAAGAATTATCGTAACCATTATTGAGTAGTGCCTTCTTACGTAAAAATCAATAATTGGTGCAATACCGCAATACTCGTGTTTTAACCAATTTAAGTATTTTAAACAAGATAATCTGTGAATAACAACGCCGCTATTTTTAAACAACTTATATTTTTGCGCTTTCTTCATCCAATCGCTTTCCGTTATGGGGCCCACACATGGTCATTACTACATTCGCATTTAATATTCCCCGACAAAGATTTAATATTCCACGACCAAACGAATATTCCCGATAACAATGAATATTTTATAACCACTTGCTTATTTTGAAATATTTGCGTATCTTACCCCTAACTATCCACATTAATCAAATCAACCCTAACTATTTCAAAATAATAAATAGAGAAAATTAAATTTCATTAATAATAAGTTGGGGTCTTACAGGTGATCCACCAAAGTAGAATAATTATCAAGAAGAAGGGATATATGGCTCAAACCCTAGTTTTTCCTATCTGTATAGAAAAAGGGGTGTTCTCTCAAAATCTAGGAATTACGTACATTAGATATCTGATATAAGACTCCTCTTATAAAGATATCATGTAACCCTATTTTAATTAAAATAAGGTATTATTTATTTAATTAAACTCTTTTAATTAAATGGGCTCCCTAATCCTATTAGGGGTAATTAATTAAACTCCTTTAACTAATTTTCTTTCCTAATCCAATTAGGAATAAATGAGAGTACTAATATTAAATTAATTCCTAAACCTTTTAGAAATTAAAATAATAATAATTGTAATAATATTAATAAGACTCCTCTTATTAATTTATATTTAATATTTCTAAAATATTAAATAATAAATATTAAGCTATTTAATTTATTCTATCACCATAGATTAAATTAAATATACTTAACATATTATTACAATTATGCCATTAACTTCTTAAATAATTATTCTTCCTTTTATGGTGTGACCCTTTAGGTTCTCCATATTAAACCTATTGTGAATAAATCAATTAGAACAATTCTAATCTCATTTAAATAAATAAATTAAACAAATAATTTATTTAAATAAATAATATTTATTCTACAATAGGATAAGCCTCCCCCTAGCGATCAACGACTTTCCGGATAATATAGATTTCAACATTAATCATAAAAGAACCTTTGAGTAAATAGTTACTTTATAATTCAATCCTTCCACCATACAATGTCCCAATTAAATATAAGACATGGAATTACCGTCACAAGTCTTATTTTATTTAATTATATGTATTTCGATTCCTAAATGAATAACTCCTAATGAATGCAAATTAGAAACTACTTTCTAATTTCATTCCACCTTAACCAAGGATTCCCGAGTTGTCATTTATCGAATCACATAGGACATTTCTCCTTTTACTAGAAGTGGTAGATTCTTTATTGATCATTCATTATCTTCATATATAACTTATTACACCCAAGCATACCCTTTGATATACTCTAAGAGTCTTAAGGAATAAGTCAAAGTGTAATTCATTATATATAAGATACTATGATGATCTCAAGTCTAAGGATCATTTGTACTACTATCACTACAGAAATTCTATCGATGTGTAAGTAAAACTCCATTAGGTATTCCTTAGCGAGTCACGCTCAATGAACTTATTCTCTAATAAGCACCTACATACTAGCTTTTAGTGTTCCACACAAATGATCATGAGATCAATCATCCTCATCCAATGAGCAAGCAACGTATGTACCAATCTATCCTGATTCACTAATCCCCAATTTAGCAATCCAATGATTGGGAACTATTTTAGTTTTAAGCTTTCTAAGAATTTAGATCTCATTAGAATGATCATCATCATTATTCTAAAAGCGTTGCTTAAAACTATGGGTTTATCACATATTATTAAAACAAGAACACCATGTAGATAATAAATGCCTTTAATAAATAATTCTTTTATTAATAAATAAATAAGATTGATTACACAAGATATGCTTTATCATCATACATGATCGGCTTTCAGTATGCATAATACTTTCAATCTCCCACTTGCACTAAAGCCAATCGCCGTGGTATCTCATACCCATCTTCTCTAAGTGACGATCAAACTGCCATTGTTGTTAACGCTTTAGTAAATGGATCTGCAATATTGTCTTGAGAGTCCACACGCCTGTGGTGACGCTCTCTTTCAATGATCTCTCCGATCAAATGAAATCGCCGCAACACGTGTTTGATTTCGATGAGACTGGGTTCCTTAGCTTGCATGCAATGTCTCCAAAGTGTTGTCACGTATCAAAGGCACCGGTCCTTTAATGCTAGGAACCACACCAAGTTCTAGAATGAACTTCTTCATCCAAATGCCTTCCTTTCGCAGCCTTCACTTGCAGCCTATGTACTCGCTTCTCACATCGAATCAAGAATCGTTGTTTTCGCTTGAACTTTTCCAACTCATCGCGCCACCGCTTAAGGTAAACACATACCCCAAAACGGATTTATCATCATCTTGGTCTGCTTTGAAAACTTGAGTCCGTGAAGCCCTCTAGTTTTAATTTAGACCCACCGTAGACAAGAAATACATCCTTAGTTCTTCTTAAGTACTTTAGGACATTTTTCACCGCCTTCCAAAGGTTCTTCTCCGGATTCGATCGATATCTCGCTTGTTACACTAAGTGCATGAGCGACATCCGGTCTAGTACATATCATACCGTATATGATAGATCCTATTGTCAAGCATAAGGAATCTTACTCATACTGGCTTTCTCTCCTCAGTCTGTCTTTGGGGCTTGTTTCTTGGAGAGATGTATTCCATGGCTCATCGACATGAGACCTCTTTTGAATCTTCCATGCTAAACCTTTTAGCATCATGTCAATGTACGCCTTTGGATAAGCCAAGCATCCTATTAGATCTATCTCTATAGATCTTTATCCCCAAAATATAGGATGCTTCTCCCAAGTCCTTCATGGAGAAGTGTTTAGATAACCGATTTTAATTGTTTGCAAAGATAGAATATCATTCCCTATCGCAAGAATATATCATCAACATATAATACAAGGAATGAAATAGCGCCCCCACTAACCTTCTTGTACACACATGGTTCATCCTCATTTTTGATAAAATCAAACTTTTGATTGTCTCATCAAAACGAATGTTCCACCCACGAGAAGCTTGCTTTAATCCATAAATGGATCGTCAGAAGCTTATGCACTTGATTTGTTCCAACCTTTGAAACAAATCCTCCGGTTGTGTCATATACACATCCTCCTCAAGTTTCCCATTGAGGAAGGCCGCTTTCACGCCCATCCGCCAGATTTCGTAGTCATGGTAAGTCGCAATCGCAAGCAAAAATCCGAATGGACTTGAGCATTGCTATGGTGAGAAGGTTTCACATATAGTCAACTCCTTGTCTTTGTTTGAAACCTTTTGCAACCAAATCGGGCCTTATAGGTCTCTACCTTGCCGCCTCGCTTCCAGCCTTTCTTTTTTAAGACCCATTTACACCCAATAGGCTTAATGCCTTCGTGGTGAGACCAAAGTCCATACTTGGTTCTCATACATGGAGTCCATCTCGATTTCATGGCTTCTTTCGCCACTTCTCCGAGTCTTTACTACTCATAGCCTGCTCAGAATTCAATGGATCATCATCATTTATGATGCGTACACTCATCATCATCTTCTATGACAAGTCCATACCGTCTGGCATCTTTGGTACTCTTCCGCATTTACGAATAGGTGTGGTATGTATGAATCTCTACTTGGTTAGGTACCTCACTTTGATCTCAGAGTATTTTGTGGTTCTTGAACTTCTTCAAGATATATCTTACTCCCACTAACCCCTTCAAGAATAAACTCCTTTTCCAAGAAGGCAAGATGTTTCGCAACAAACACCTTTTGATCACTGGATGATAGAAATAATACCCCGATGTTTCTTTAGGATATCCCACAAATCTACATTTGTCGATCTAGTCTGCAGCTTATCGCTTTTCAAACTTTTTGACATAAGTCGGACAACCCCAAGTCTTAACATGCTTAAGATTTGGTTTCCTCCCCGCCCATAACTCATATGGGGTCTTGGGGACGGATTTTGTAGGTACCTTGTTAAGTAGGTATGCAAATTTATTCTAGGCATATCCCCGTATGAAACCGGAAGGCTCAGAAAACTCATCATAGATCGAACCATGTCCAACAATGTTCGATTTCTCCTTTCGTATACACCATTCATCTCGTGGCGCCCCGGTGGAGTCCATTGTGAGATTATACCATTTTCTTTGAGACAATTGAGAAACTCACCACTTAAGTATTCTCCTCCTCGATCGATCAAGAATCTTAATACTCTTACCAGCTTTGCTTCTCAACTTCACTTCAACTCTTTGAACTTTTCAAATGATTCAGATTTGTATTTCATTAAATACACATATCCAAATCTTAAGTGGTCGCAAAGAATGTAATAAAATAAGAATACCTCCTCGTATGTGTCATCTGGTTGTCAGGTCCACATACATCCGTGTGTACCAACGCTAACAACTCAGAATCTTTCTCCTTTTCCACTAAAAGGAGATTTAGTCATTTTACCCATGAGACAAGATTCACAAGTTGGATATGATTCATAATCGATAGCTCTCTAGAGCCCATCTTTACGCAACTTGGATAATCTTGTTTCATTAATATGACCGAGTCTACAAAGTACACATGAAGGTATAATTAACATCATCTCTTTTCTTTTATTAGTTTGTTCAATTTGAAATATATTTTCATGCAAGTCAAGTATATAAAGTCCATTTCAAAAATTACCAACACCATATAAAACATTATCATTATAAATGGAACAACCGTTGTTCTTTATTATAATATTAAAACCATCCATATCCAATACGTAGATAGAAATAATGTTTCTAATGATATTTGGAACAAAATAACAATTATTTAAATTAATGAACTTGCCTGTAGCGTTATAAACAATAAGTCCCTTACAACCTAATGCAAAGAACCTTTGCTCCATTTCCCACTCGTAGATCGACCTCATCCTTGCTCGCCTTTCTACTTCTCGACCAATTACCCTCGATATTATTATTACATATGTGAGAACCACATCCCAGATCCAATACCCAAGTAGAAGATCGACTTTCGTAAAAATTAATTTCAATCATAAACAAACCTCGATTAGGATTCAAGCTTCTCCAAGCTTCTTCGCTTTTGTTCTCATGAGATAATCCTTGCGCCTCTCTTCCAAAGGACCTTACTTTATTGCAATGGAAGCAAATTCCTTTGCTAGTCGGATCAGTTTTTCTTTTGATCCTTCACTTTCTTTTTACCTTTAGCCTTCTTGGATTTCTTCCTTTCGAAGATACCTTGGGCCTCTTCCTTTTCTTGAAGAATCATCCACCAAGAAGACATGGTTCTTCTTGACGGGAAGTGACCTTCAGCAGCTTTTCAACATGTTAAGTAATTCAGCAAGTCGACATCCAACTTATTCATGTGAAAATTCACAACAAATTGTGAGAAGGTGTCCGGGAGTGACTGCAAGACTAAATCTTGACTCAACTCCCCATCCACGACGAAACCCAAGTCGCCCAAGACGCTCAATCGATTGATCATCTTTAGGACACGAGTCTCAACAAGCTGTGCCCTCTGGCCATCGAGATCTAAGAGCTCCTTAGATATTTCATATCTAGCAATTCTACTTTTTGCTCACCATACAACTCTCCAAGGTGCAAGAGAGCATAAGAGAGCATCCATGTTTTCATGCCGACGTCAAGCTCGTTACTCATAGATGCGAGCATGATGCATCGAGCCACGAGATGCATCATCTTCGCCACCGCTTAAAAGTAGCAATCTCTTCCTCGTAGGTCGCCTCTCAACTTTTGCAGTGCACGCGCTATTTAGGACATAAGAAATCTTTTCAAAGAAGGAGAACAATTCTCAGATTCCTTAACCAAATCAGTGTAGTTCTATTCCCCAACCACTTGTTAAGATCAAGTATGCTTCGCAGTGAAATTAGTGAATGTGACATTTTCAAAATTTCGCATGTAAAAAGACAATATTTTAGCAAATATTCATTTAATTAATTACCAAAATAAATTAGGTCTTATTTTATATTGGTATCTCTCACTATTTTCTTCAAACTATATTACCCTTATTTATATAGTTCTAAGAAAATCTAATTAAAGTTTTTGCTAGTGAGAATAAGGATCCCATTTCAAATATATATATAATTTTGTGGTGACACAAACAACTATATATAAATAAATAGGTAGACAACTCTCACAATTACATCAACATGTAACTCCTTATGTTTTGCCTCTTGGATTATTTTGATCAAGTGGTGGCACATCCGAATCAAAATTATCTAAGTTAAGTCCAACCTAGCACTTCCATATATTCAAAAAAGAAAAATATCGCCTTTGTGGTGACACAACAAAACAATATTGTTCAATTTTCTTTATAAGCATCAAATGTGATAATTAACATCTTAAATACTTAATACTTGCCTTGTGGTGACACAACAAACTCATATTAAATATTTAATACTCTATTAATTTTATCATGCTAGAAGGCTTAATGCTCGATATTCTAAATATCTTTGAACGCTTAAGACTTAATAAAAAAAAACTTTGAGGGATTTGTTATTATTGTCTCATCTTATTTAGCGCACAAGCATGCAAATATATATATAAAAATACGCTATTATATTATTAAACATGCGAAGCATGTTTGCATAATATATAATATATATAATACTAGCATGCACATATAGAATACTATATTCTACCCGGATTGATTATGGACTTTTATTCTAGTTTGTCTCACTAGAGCCACCAAGTGAACCAAAAGGTCAAACCCTAGGGTGCAAAGAATAAACATTTAAATATAACTATTACATTTAAACCCTGCTCCATTACAAACGGGTCTTTAAGCGCCCTCGATCTTTGATCTCCTGTTCTTCAAAAAATTCTAACTAGTCCTATTACATAAACTATTTAATTTAAATAGAAACCTCGATCGCTAAATAAGGGAAGTACATAGAGAGAGATAGAATTTACATCAAGAAGAAAACTGTAAAAGACGAGGTACGCAGACCCCATTTAATAAAACCCATTCATTCAAACATCCAACTAAAATAAATCCAATCATATTGGTCAATCATCCATAATCAATCCCATTTATTATCATACATATCATCATATGTATCAATAAATTAAATCATTCCATATATATATATAGTATCATTTAATGGGCAATTTTATGTTGCATGAAATCCAATTTCAAGATTAAAATAAACTCTTTTATTTTAATTATAAAATTATTAAGATTAATATATATATATATATATATATAACAATTATATATATATATATAAAAGTCCTACACTTTTAAAAACCTCCAAAGACTTGCTTTTTTTTTACAATCCTATATAACGTGATATATACAAATAAATCGACTAACCAAAAAATAATTATTATATATATATATATATATATATATATAATAACATGACTTTATTCCTTGTAAATAAAAATGATTGCTATGTTCGGTTTATATATATATATATATATATATATAAGTGAACAACACCAAAAAAAAAAGGTTACACAAAAAAAAAAAAATAAACCGACTCAACTCATTATTTTTTTTTACTTTTTATTGATTCCACAAATAATAATATCACGCTTTTCACGTTTTTTTTTTTTGATTTGATAACTCTTTACTATCATGTGTGAAGGAATCAACCACTTAACCAAAAAAAAAAACAATCAATAGCAAATCAAAAAAAAAAAAAATGTTTTCTAAAAAAAAATTATTTTTTTTTTTTCATAAAATAATAATTTTATACAACAAAATATGCCCAATAAATAATTATAAATTCATACCCATACATATATAAAATCTAAATAATTAATAATTGTGATAAAGTTTGGCTCATGATACCAATCGTTAGGTTTTGTGAAAATCAAAGTAGCAATCAAATTACAAAATTTAGCTAAGCGAAATAAAATCGATTTTAAAATTTTTCACAAACCAATTACCCTGATCATCCTTTATGCATATTATTAATTAAACGAAGAATAAGAAATTATGAAATCATACCTCAGTAGAAACGAGCTTCCTCGTGCACGAGTTCACCTCCTACTTCTCATGATCTCCTCAATCTCCTGCAGATTCCTTCCTTTGATCAATGTAAGCCACCCAAGTGTATGGCCTCTATAGGTGATCCACCAAAGAAGAATAATTATCAAGAAGAAGGGATATATGGCTCAAACCCTAGTTTTTCCTATCCGTATAGAAAAGGGGTGTTCTCTCAAAATCTAGAATTACGTGATATTAGATATCCGATATAAGACTCTCTCTATAAAGATATCATGTAACCCTATTTTAATTAAAATAAGGTATTATTTATTTAATTAAACTCTTTAATTAAATGGGCTCCTAATCCTATTAGGGGTAATTAATTAAACTCCTTTAACTAATTTTCTTTTCCTAATCCAATTAGAATAAATGAGAGTACTAATATTAAATTAATTCCTAAACCTTTTAGAAATTAAAATAATAATAATTATAATAATATTAATAAGACTCCTCTTATTAATTTATATTTAATATTTCTAAAATATTAAATAATAATATTAAGCTATTTAATTTATTCTATCACCATAGATTAAATTAAATATACTTAACATATTATTACAATTATGCCATTAACTTCTTAAATAATTATTCTTCCTTTTATGGTGTGACCCTTTAGGTTCTCCATATTAAACCCTATTGTGAATAAATCAATTAGAACAATTTAATCTCATTTAAATAAATAAATTAAACAAATAATTTATTTAAATAAATAATATTTATTCTACAATAGGATAAGCCTCCCAATCATCAACGACTTTCCGTATAATATAGATTTCAACATTAATCATAAAAGAACCTTTGAGTAAATAGTTACCGTGACAATTCAATCCTTCCACCATATAAATGTCCCAATTAAATATAAGACATGGAATTATCACAAGTCTTATTTTATTTAATTATATGTATTTCGATTCCTAAATGAATAACTCCTAATGAATGCAAATTAGAAACTACTTTCTAATTTCATTCCACCTCGCCAAGGATTCCCGGGTCATCATTTATCGAATCACATAGACATTTCTCCTTTTTACTAGTAGTGGTAGATTCTTTATCGATCATTCATTATCTTCATATATAACTTATTACACCCAAGCATACCCTTTGATATACTCTAAGAGTCTTAAGGAATAAGTCAAAGTGTAATTCATTATATATAAGATACTATGATGATCTCAAGTCTAAGGATCATTTGTACTACTATCACTACAGAATTCCTATCGACAGTAAGTAAAACTCCATTAGGTATTCCTTAATGCGAGTCACGCTCAAAGAACTTATTCTCTAATAAGCACCTACATACTTGCTTTAGTGTTCCACACAAATGATCATGAGATCAATCATCCTCATCCAATGAGCAAGCAACGATGTACCAATCTATCCTGGATTCACTAATCCCCAATTTAGTAATCCAATGATTGGGAACTATTTTAGTTTTAAGCTTTCTAAGAATTTAGATCTCATTAGAATGATCATCATCATTATTCTAAAAGCGCTGCTTAAAACTATGGGTTTATCACATATTATTAAAACAAAGACCATGTAGATAATAAATGCCTTTAATAAATAATTCTTTTATTAATAAATAAATAAGATTGATTACACAAGATATGCTTTATCATCATACATGATTGGGCTTATAATACTTTCATACTTGATTAGGATACCCTCGGATCGTAAAGAAGAAGTCAACCTCCATAGCTGAGCCAATATTAAAGCTGATAGCTGAAATAGAGGCTCACATTGAAAGCAACCCTGATGGGGTGATTGTAGTGGAAAAATATAGTATCGGACCCATAAACGATAGTATAACTGATAGGTAGAGTATAGTTAAAGAATATAAGGACAAGCTCGAGTTCTTAAACTCATATGTCTGTGGTGAGTTCTTAAACTCATAATGTGTAGTAAGTTTGACGAACTTGGTATAGTTAGGTGTGAATGGATTATTGAGGATAATGGGAATATATAGAATACTAAGCAATTGATCCTTAGTGAAGGCGTAAGAAATAAGTAGTATTAGTATTACTTGAATATGTATGATTATATGATGCGTATATGATAGGTATGTGGGTATAATGTAATATTCTTAACTTTTGTATAAGTTATGGCTGCGAATCCCGACTTTCGAGTCACAAGGGGATAACGGATGTTTAAAGCAATATGTGTTATGGTGTGTCAAGTGCTATGAATATAAATCTATGTTGGATTAAGGAAATAAGTTGGTATAAAGATAGTAATTATGTATTTGGACACTGATTAATATAGTAACCAAGTTTTCAAAATATAATATTTTGAATATATGATTATTTGAGTAGAAAATTTTGCGTTATAGAAGGTAAGTCGATAAAAGATAAATTATGATTAATTAGATAATGTCGCCAAGACGAAAACGAACCCAAATGGCAGAAGAACCTGTCAACAAAGCTGGAGGACAACCAGACCCGATGCAGAATTTTATAAATATAGTCGCTCAAGATGTGCAAAATGGAATGCCTGTCGCGAGAAATCAGCCAGACAATCGATTTGTGAATTTTAAGGTCGTAGGACCGCCAAGATTTAGAGGGTCAACTGACCCTATAGAAGTGGTTGTGATAACTAGGGTAATGGAGGGACAAATGTGATAAGCCAAAAATTCCTAAAATCTTGAATGATTAGAATAAAGGTTAAAGAATAATACCAAGATGAGAAGTTGAGGATTTATTTAAAATTTTCAAGTAAAACCTATATGGTTTACTATTCGAATGAGAATAAAGAAAATATGGGTTACAAAATTCTAAAACCCTTGAGATGAATTAATATGTACTTGAAGGAATATCAATAATAAGGTATTACGATACCTGTAAATTCGATGTGAACTGAATAGTCTAAGAATTGTTATACAAGTACATATGGAAATTTTCTTAAGGAGATAAGATTTCACAAGAAGAGATGTGATGAGGTTAAACGAAGATGGGTATATGTATAGAAATATATATATATATATATATATATATATATATATATATATATATATATATATATATATATATATATATATATATACTAGGTAAGTGCTATATATATATTTTAGCAAGAGGAATGATGAATTAAGTTAATGATATAAGGATCAAGATAAAACTATGTAAGTAATTAACATAGCTTGATCGTCGGCCTTGACTGAGAAATAATAATTTGAATAAGTATAAATTCATTAGTTAATACGATTAGCAATAAGAAGGGAGTAATTTCAAACTCAAAATCTGAGTTAGAGATAGAATTTTGAAGCATGGACTTCTCGGTTGCATCCAGAGCGTCAAGTTTAGTCAGAATGGACAGTAAACACAAAATGTGTAAAGGTTGACTTTTGGTCAAAGTTAACAGTTGATTTTTTTTATGGAGAAAAGTCAAAATTAGTGTAAGAAGTGAAATATGTTATTTAGATAATGGTATAATATTTAATATTATACCAAAGGAGGTAAAGTAAAAATATTAGATGAGATCCAATATGTTAATATGTATCTTGGTATCAAAGCAGTAGTAAATTAAATTCATATTTGAATAAATGATTGAATATATTAAATTATATATTTAATATATATAAATAAATTGTTTGAAAACAATTTATGAAGAGGAAGATGAAATTAAATTTAATTATACAATATAAATTGTATAACTTAAATAAGTTATTTAAATATGGTATGAGATTTAAATGACCTAAAGGATTACTTTTATTTAGTGGTCATAGAATTAATTCAAGTGAATTAAAATTTAATGGACTAAGGAAGTTATATTATTTAAAGAAGCCCAATTAATTAATTAAGCATGAGACTTGTAGATAAAGTGATTTATGGGTAATTAAATTATTTAATCTAGCCCAATATATTATGTATGAGACAAGTATTATAATGACCCAATCTATTTAGGGTTGAAAGCCCAAGTTAGTTTTGTTAGTATGTAAAACAAATAAAATTGTTAGCTCAATGGAATTAATTAAGGGCCCAAACTAAGCCCACTTGTGCGAGAGAATAATAATTTTAAAAATTATATTAAGTTAAGAGATATATTTTTATTATCTCAAGTTATTAATAACTTAATTAAAATAAGTTTAATTGGGTTATAGAATTTAATGTACAAGATTGATGATTTAAATTCTAAATATTTGGAATGGATACCCTAATTAAATATTTAGGGTGGGATAAGATGGAAATGATTGAACTATGTATATATTACATGGCCCAAAGAATTTAGTGAAAGCCCAAAAGATGAATTAAATGGCCCAATTTTAAAACCAATTAATGATGGGCATTTTGGACATTCAATAAAGAAATTAAATAAAAAAATATGAGGGAGATAGAAGGCCAAATTGTAAGACCCCAACTTATTATTAATGAAATTTAATTTTCTCTATTTATTATTTTGAAATAGTAAGGGTTGATTTGATTAATGTGGATAGTTAGGGGTTAAATACGCAAATATTTCAAAATAAGCAAGTGGTTATAAAATATTCATTGTTGTCGGGGAATATTCATTTGATCGTGGAATATTCAAATCTTTTCGGGAATATTCGTGATGACGCTGACCAATGCACCGTGTGTGGGCCCCATAACTGAAAGCGATTGGATGAAGAAAACGACAAATATAAGTTGATTAAAAATAACTACAGTAGTTATTCTGAATTAACACTATTGGAATACCCGGTGGTTAAAACACAGTAATACGCGTTTGTTGCACATAAGCACCGGTATTGCACCAATTATTGAAGGCACTACTCAATAATGGTTAGAGTAATTACTTATTCAAAGATTTTATTTTATCGAGTTAATAATTGTCAAGTTGATATTTTATATTCTTTGTTGTTTCAATTGTCATTATACAATATTTTTTCATTATCGAAGCAATAATTCATATTATCCTAATAATATTATTAGATAACATTATTGGCAATGTCTAGAAAGTTACATCTAAGGAGAGGTTTGGTCACCTAATTGCATGGCGCCCGAAGAAGAAATTCTTATTGAAAGCCCCCTCTTTCTTGGGAACCTCACTCATTGTCGATATTGTGATTACAGAATATTATTTGTGAATAATTAATTATTGATTCATATGATGAGGAAAATATTGATTTTATGTGGATATAGATGGAGAAAATTTTTAATGTGACAATTGTTGAAAATTGAAATTTTATCTTTTTCTGATAAAATAATTCATTTAAATATATTATTATATTTTAATAATATAATAATGGTGATATTTTTACAACGAATGTGGGATATATGAGTATACGAGGAGGAAGAGTATTTTTGTTGCAATAAATGTTTAAAACATGTTAAACATGTCGGTGGACCCCATTTATTGACTGAAATTTGATTATAGCCTGTAAAATCGCCCGTTTGTGGATTTCGGTCAATTTATGTTTGGAATTTGGAAAAACTTTCTTCTGCAAAGTTGTAGAGAATTGAATTTTCTATAAAAAGTCGCGAGATTTGAATTTTCTGATAAAAGGGCTATTTATTATGAATTATTGAAGTTCTGAAGCTCCGAAATAATTGATTTTTGGAAGTTTAAAATATTTTTAATTACAAAAACGTTTTTTGTGTTTGGTTAGCCTCATTAAACACATGTAAGTTGCTGAATTCAGATGGTTCTAGGTGCGTAGAGAATTTGTAATATATATAATATTATTATATTAAATTTTACGCTTTTGGTGTTCTAGCAATTTCCTATAAATAGGGTCTTAGGTTAGAATTAAAATCACACCGTAAATCAAGTTTTCTCTCTCTATATTATCGAGTGTATTCTTGTGAGTATTTTGAGTATACTTTGAGTATTGCTATACTTGCAAGTCCAAGTCATAGCCTATATCCTGTTTTCAAATTAGAGGTACCGATCTTTCGAGGTAAGGGATGTTATTTTCTTCTCAAATGATATTATTTCTTCAATATCATTATCTTTGAAATATTGGTTGGAACTTTTTATCAAATTTGGAACTTTTCCATGTATGGGGTTACTATTCATGAGTTACTATTCACGAGTTACTATTCATGAGTTACTATTCACGAGTACTATTCATGAAGCGTGAAGATATTTTTTGGAAATTTCTATCTTTTGGTGTCGGGTTACTATTCACGATATCTGGCACTATTCACGATATCTGACACTATTCACCTAAAAATAAAATTTCTTCTTTTTGTCCAAAATATCTATTCTGGATACTAGCTTTAATTGTATCCATGTTTTGATCATTCTTGAATTTTACACCACTGCGATTATTTTTGAGGTATTTTTGGACGTGAATAAAAAAAAGTACGAATCCTTAATCCTTAATCCTTGTCATTTTGTTTCACTGGATTCGTTTCTTTAAAAATATTTTTCATCATCTTCGGTCTTAAATGATGATATTATTGAATATCTTTGGCTGTAGTGCAAAGATGAATGATTTGAAGAATATCTTTGGTAGTAGTGCAAAGATGAATGTGTTTAGATGAACATGACCAATCGATGAATATCTTTGGCACGTGAGTGCAAAGATGAATATTTGATTCCAGATGTATATTGATTGATGTTACGAGGGATAAAAGATAGACGATGAACTTTTAAATTCATACATAGAAGATAGTAGTTTGCATTCTCTACTTAACTCTTCTAATGAATTATTATTTCATTGCTGAATATTGATTTAAAATTTGTTGTCTATTGTATTCTATTAGATTTTTCCCCTGTTGAAGACTAACGATAATTTGTTGTATATTATCTTAGTCATAATATTCTTTCTTGAGCTAGTTGAGCTCACCCTTTTCCTTTTGTTCCATTTTTCTCGGGAGGCGAGAATATAGCGAGTACGAAGCCTGGGTATGGAATGAAGGTTCTAGAGAGAGTTGTTTAGTAGTCCTCACCATTTTTGTAAAATAATGTATCAATAAATGTGATGAGGATTTATTTGAGTATAGATATTGTCTAGAAGATAATATTTGTATTCAAACTCACGCTTTTACTATTGTAATAATAAAGTTGTAGTTGTTTTCTGTACCATGTATTGACAACTCGAATGGGTGATGTATACCTATTTTTGGGGGCGTCACATGATTGGTATCGAGCTTAGGATATGATCTCCCATGGAGATCGGGAATAGAACTTGGAGGGAGAGACGAGTAAATCCTTCGCTAATGTGTCCTACCTAAGCTTATTTGTTAGTTAGTCAAGATATAGGGATATTATGTGATATATTGATTTCCTTAATTAACCCTTGTTTTATGACAATATTTGAGAATGTCGAATCGAGAATATTAACAATGGAAATGAGACCGTGGAGACGCTTTGACTCACCAACGAGGAGAACGTGCAACATGTTTGGCAATGTTCCTCCCGTGAACAACACCACTGGAAAGCGGATGATGAATGAGGGAATGTTTAGAAGCTTTTTGCGATTCATGAAAAATCGAGACGAGGGAGACTCGTGTTCAAAATACTGAGGAGGAAATGATAGCAATTCACGGGTTGTCATAGCCAAGCAGCTTCAAAGAGTTGGGACCACGAAATTTAAGGGAAAGCGGATCCGATCATGCCATGAAACATGGGTCAAACAAATTACCAAGATATTCGATGTCTTGGGATGCACGGAGGAATGTAAGGTTCCATTCGCTACCTTTATGTTCCGTGGCGAGGCGTACTACTTTGGTGGGAGTCGTGAAGCGTACCCATCCACCGCTTTTCAAAGATGTCTTGGGAGACATTTGAGAACTATTTAATGACAAATACTTTCCCGAAGTGTTCGGTCGTATGAAGGAAGTGGAGTTTATTAGACCGAAGCGAAAACAACATGACGGTGTCTCAAAGATGAGGCAAAGTTTGCAGAGTTATCCGTGTTTGCACCTCATTTGGTGGAGAATGAGGAACGTATGACGCGATGTTTCTTAGAGGTTTGAAACCCTAGTACGTCAAGATCTCATTTCTCATAAATTTTCTCTTTATTCGGATGTTGTAAATGTGCTCAATTATTAAAGCGAGATAATGAGTACGGTCAACCGAGGACCACAACCAGATCGTACTGCGAGATAGCAGTCAATGTAATAATGATAACCAATGAGAAAAAAAGCAGATTTTGACAAAAATGGTAACCACTCTGTGGTAATCATGGCCATGAAAATGTAAGAAGCGAGTAAGGAGGAGATTTTAAAAGAGGAGATTTAACAACGACCATGTGAAGACGCAACGGTCTTGCGTGGAATCGGTTCTAAGGGAGGAGAACGACCACCGGTCGTATATGCTATAAATGCGGAAAGAGGACATATCGGTCAAACCGCTCCACAACAGCTTCAAGGTATGCTATAATTGTGGAAAGGAAGGACATATCGCCGAGATTGTACGATGGCGAAACCTAGTTCAATGTGAGGACGGTGACTCAAAAGATCGTCGAGAAAAGTCAAAGTCAACGATTCCGGAAGAGCGTTTGTTGTGATCCGGTCATAATGCGAGGAACCCAAATGAGGTTATCACGGGTAAGCTATTTATAAATTCTTGCGAAGTTTATACCTTACTTGATCTGGGGTGCTACCCATTCATTTATCTCTCTGCATGTGCTCAACGTTTAAACTTGACTCGAGAGAATTAGACTTTGACCTATCTGTGGAAACTCCGTTAGGAGAAACTTTCATCACATCCACTCGCTTATAAATCTTGTTTGATTCAAGTTGGCACCATCACCTTACCCGCTGACCTTATCTTTTTAAAGATACTTGCTTTTGATGTGATTTTAGGGATTGATTGGTTAACTACTCATCATGCCAAAATTGATTGTTTTCGTAAGGTTGTTAGTTTTCATATTCCTAACCAACCCGTGTTGTATTTAATTCAAGCAACTAAACCATTAAAATCAATCACTGTCATATCTAATCATAAAGCTATTCGTTTATTAAAAAACGGATGTCAAGCTTTCTTAGCCCATGTTATGGATTTGAATAAAGACACGCCAAATTTGAATAATATTCCTGTTGTTATTGACTTTCCGACGTATTTCCCGAAGAACTTCCCGCCTACCCCCGAGAACGTGAAGTTGAATTCTTTATTGATCTTGAACCTGGTACAAAACCCATTTCTAAAACCCCATATCGAATGGCTCCTATTGAACTTCAGGAGTTAAAGGTCCAACTACAGGAATTGTTGGACATCGGTTTCATTCGTCCTAGTACATCTCCTTGGGGTGCTCTGCTTTATTTGTAAAGAAGAAAGACGGGGAGTATGCGACTTTGTATTGACTATCTGGAATTGAACCATGTCACCATCAAGAATAGGTATCCTCTACCTCGTATTGATGACTTGTTTGACCAAATTGCAAGGGCACAATTTTTTCAAAAATCGATCTTAGCTCGGATATCATCAATGAAGATTAGAATCGAGGATATTCCAAAGACCGCCTTTAGAACTTCGATGACGGGCATTATGAATTCTTAGTCATGTCTTTCGAGATCGACTAATGCTCCTATGACTTTCATGGATATGATGAACCGAGTATTCAAGGAATATTTGGATCAGTTTGTTGTTGTCTTTATTGATGACATCCTTATATATTCCAAAAGTCGTGAAGATCATGAGCACCATTTGAAGCTAGTACTCCAAAGGCTTCGTGAAAATAAACTATATGCCAAATTGAAGAAATGCGAGTTCTGGCTTGAGGAAGTAGCATTCCTTGGGCACGTGGTGTCGAAACATGGAGTATCCGTGGACCCGGCGAAGATTGAAGCAATACAAAGTTGGGAGCAACCGAAGTCGGTGACCGAAGTACGTAGCTTTTTGGGCTTAGCTGGTTATTATCGGAGATTCGTGGAAGGGTTTTCTAGAATCGCTACTCCATTAACTCAGCTAACTCGGAAGGATACAAAATTCGTTTGGAGCGAAGAATGCGAGAAAAGTTTCCAAGAGCTTAAGAGGAGACTTATTTCGGCACCTGTTCTAACAATACCATCTGGTTCGGATGGATTTGTTATCTCATGATGCTTGAGCAAAGGGTTAGGATGTGTTCTCATGCAACGTGGGAAAGTCATAGCCTATGCCTCGCGACAACTTAAAGAGTATGAGAGGAATTATCCTACTCATGATCTAGAGTTAGCGTAGATCATTTCAAGCTAAAAGATATGGAGGCACTATCTATATGGGGAGAAAGTGGAGATATATTCGCACCATAAAAGCCTTAAATATTTCTTCACTCAAAAGAACTCAACATCGCGGCAAATGACGTTGGCTCGAGCTATTGAAAGACTACTACCACACTATTCAATACCATCCCAGTAAAGCGAACGTGGTAGTGACGCGTTGAGTAGAAGATCATATGCGAGGATCGAGTGCGATGATGTCAAGTATACGACAGAACCAACTTTAATAGAAAAAGTTAAGGTTGCTCAAGCCACCAACCCGGAGCTGATGCGTATGAAGAAGAAAGTACAAGAAGGAGCTATTCCGAAAGCGAGAATTGATAAAGAGGAATACTTTGAGTCCACTCCTAGACTTTGTGTTCCTAACGACTCTGATTTGAAGTACAAGATTATGATGGAGGCACACAATACACCATTTGCAATCCATCCTCGAAGTACTAAAATGTATCGTGATCTTCGACATACATTTTGGTGGAACAATATGAAGAGAGAGATTGCAAAGTTTATCTCAATGTGTTTAACTTGTCAACGTGTAACGGCGGAGCATCTAGTACCTAAGGGTCCGTTGCAACCACTTGAGATTCCGAAATGGAAGTGGGAACACATTACCATGGATTTCATTCGGGTCTTCCTACGGTTTCTCGTGGCATCAATGCTATTTGGGTTATTGTTGATAGATTAACCAAGTCTGCTTCATTTCTTGCCGATAACGGAGACTTATTCACTTGAACGTCTTGCTAGTATGTGCGTGAATGAGATTGTGAGGTTGCATGGCATGCCCAGATCCATAGTTTGGATCGTGACCCAAGATTCACTTCAAGATTTTGGGTTAGCTTGCAAAAAGCTATGGGCACGGATTTGCGATTTAGTTCGACATACCATCCCCAAACAGACGGACAATCGAGAGGACTATTCAAACTCTTGAAGATCTATTAAGACTCTGTGTCCTGACTTCAAGGGTAGTTGGGATAAGTATTTACCATTGGTGGAATTCTCCTACAACAACAGTTATCGAGCAAGTATAGGTGTGGCTCCATTGAAGCATTATATGGACGAAAATGTTGTTCTCAATATGTTGGGACGAGGTGGGTGAAGCAACATTGTTAGGACCCGAGGTAAGACGTATGACTACTAAAAGATCCAAATGATTCGACAACGTATACAACCGGCACAAGATCGACAAAAGAGTTATGCGGATCTTCATCGAAAGGACGAGGAATTTAGTGTAGGGGATCATGTATTGTTGCGAGTTGCTCCTCATGGAAGGGAGTTACAAGATTTGGGAAGAGAGGAAAGCTCAATCCACGATTTATTGGTCCATTTCAAATTCTTGACCGAGTAGGAAATGTAGCCTATAGACTTGCGTTACCTCTCGAGTATGTCTCGTGTTCATAATGTGTTTCACATATCCGTATTTCGTAAATATGTGAAAGACCAACCACGTTATAGAGCTAGAACCGGGATGAGATAGCCAAGAAGACTTAACGTATGAGGAGGTACATTGTCAAGATCTTGGATAGAAGGAGCATGTCCCTACGCCAAGAAAGGTCATACCACGGAAAGTTAAAGTTGTGTGGAGGAATCATGCTTTGTAGAGGAAATGACACAGGGAATTGAAAGCGAAATGAAAGCGAGGTATCCTCACCTTTTCAAACACCAGTATCGTCGTCAATTTCGAGGACGAAAATTTTATAAGGAGGGAGGTTGTAAGACCCCAACTTATTATTAATGAAATTTAATTTTCTATTTATTATTTTGAAATAGTAAGGGTTGATTTGATTAATGTGGATAGTTAGGGGTTAAATACGCAAATATTTCAAAATAAGCAAGTGGTTATAAAATATTCATTGTTGTTTGGGGAATATTCGTTTGGTCGTGGAATATTCATACTTTTTGGGGAATATTAAATGCAATAAGGTGCGACCATGTGTGGGCCCATAACTTGAAAGCGATTGGATGAAGAAAACGACAAATATAAGTTGTTTAAAAATAATCGGCGTAGTTATTACTGAAGTAACACTATTGGAATACCCGTTGGTTAAACACAAGATGTCTGGCGTTGTTGCTTAGTAATACCAGATGTATTGCACCGATTATTGAAGGGACTACTCAATAATGGTTACGATAATTCTTATTCGCTCATTTTTTATTTTATCGAGTTAATAATTGTCATGCGTTGATATTTTATATTCTCATTGTTTCAATAATTGTCATTACAAGATTTTTTCATTATCGAAGCAATAATTCATATTATTTGAATAATATTATTAGATAACATTATTGGCAATGTCTAGAAAGTTACGCTCTAAGGAGAGGTTTGGTCACCTAATTAATTGCGCAAAGAAGAAGAAATTCTTATTGAAAGCCCCTCTTCCTGGGAACTGCTCGTTGTCAATATTGTGATTCTCGTAATATTATTTGTGAATAATTAATTATTGATTCATATGATGAGGAAAATATTGATTTTATGTGGATATAGATGGAGAAAATTTTAATGTGACAATTGTTGAAAATTGAAATTTTATCTTTTACGATAAAATAATTCATTTAAATATATTATTATATTTTAATAATATAATAATGGTGATATTTTTACAACGAATGTGGGATATATGAGTATCTGAGGAGGAAGAGTATTTTGTTGCAATAAATGTTTAAAACATGTTAAACATGTCGGCGGACCCCATTTATCGATCAAATTTGATTATAGCACAAGAAAATCGTCTCATTTGTGGATTTCGGTCAATTTATGTTTGGAATTTGGAAAAACTTTCTTCTGTAAAGTTGTAGAGAATTGAATTTCCTATAAAAAGTCGCGAGATTCGAATTTTCTGATCAAAGGGCTATTTATTATGAATTATTGAAGTTCTGAAGCTCCGAAATAATTGATTTTTGGAAGTTTAAAATATTTTTAATTACAAAAACGTTTTTTGTGTTTGGTTAGCCTCATTAAACACATGCAAGTTGCTTAATACAGATGGTTCTAGGTGCGTAGAGAATTTGTAATATATATAATATTATTATATTAAATTTTCTGCTTTGGTGTTCTAAGCAATTTCCTATAAATACTGATTGCTTAGGTTAGAATTGAAAATCACACCGTAAATCAAGTTTTTCTCTCTATATTATCGAGCGTATTCTTGTGAGTATTTTGAGTATACTTTGAGTATTGCTATACGGTGCAAGTCCAAGTCATAGCCTATATCCGGTGTTTCAGCTAGAGGTACTGATCTTTCGAGGTAAGGGATGTTATTTTCTTCTCAAATGATATTATTTCTTCAATATCATTATGCTGAAATATTGGTTGGAACTTTTTATCAAATTTGGAACTTTTCCATGTCGGGGTTACTATTCATGAGTTACTATTCACGAGTTACTATTCATGAGTTACTATTCACGAGTTACTATTCACGAGTACTATTCATGAAGCGTGAAGATGTTTTTTGTGGAATTTCTATCTTTTGGTGTCGGGTTACTATTCACGTATACGGCTATTCACGATATCTGATACTATTCAATAGAAAAATAAAATTTCTTCTTTTTGTCCAAAATATCTATTCTGGATACTAGCTTTGATTGTATCCATGTTTTGATCATTCTTGAATTTTACACCACTGCGATTATTTTTGAGGTATTTTTGGACGTGAATAAAACAAAGTACGAATCCTTAATCCTTAATCCTTGTCATTTTGTTTCAATTTGGATTCGTTTTTTTAAAATATTTTTCATCATCTTTGGTCTTAAATGATGATATTATTGAATATCTTTGGCTCAGAGTGCAAAGATGAATGATTTCTGAAGAATATCTTTGGTCAGTTGTGCAAAGATGAACAGTGTTTAGATGAACATGACCAACTAATGAATATCTTTGGCTCAGAGTGCAAAGATGAATATTTGATTCCGATGTATATTGATTGATGTTACAGGGATAAAAGATAGACGATGAACTTTTAAATTCATACATAGAAGATAGTAGTTTGCATTCTCTACTTAACTCTTCTAATGAATTATTATTTCATTGCGAATATTGATTTAAAATTTGTTGTCTATTGTATTCTATTAGATTTTTCCTGTTGAAGACTAACGGTAATTTGTTGTATATTATCTTAGTCATAATATTCTTTATTGAGCTAGTTGAGCTCACCCTTTTCCTTTTTTGTTCCATTTTTCTCGGAGGCTAGAATATAAGCGAGTGCTAGTGGGTATGGAATGAAGGTTCTAGAGAGAGTTGTTTAGTAGTCCTCACCATTTTTGTAAAATAATGTATCAATAAATATGATGAGAATTTATTTGAGTATAGATATTGTCTAGAAGATAATATTTGTAATCAAACTCACAGTTTTACTGTTGTAATAATAAAGTTGTAGTTGTTTCTGTACCATGTATTGACAACTCAGAACGGGTGATGTATACCTATTTTGGGGGCGTCACACAAATGGCCAATTAAAATGTGAGGTAGAAAAAAAAAGAAAAGAGAGAAGGATCGGTTATTAGAGAAAAGAAGGATAAGAAAAGAAGATAAGGATAAGAAGAAAAGAGAAAAAGAAGAAAGAGAAAGAGGAGAAGAAAGAGAGAACGGGAGAAAGAGGGAGAGAAGGGGAAGGGGCGACAGCCCTAGGGAATGAAAGTAGGAGGAGAAATCCTCCATGAAGAAGAAGAATAACAAAGGTCTTTTCAATAAAGAGAATAAATTAAATTGCGTAGCGGTAATCGACTATGCAGGCAAGTTTCTCTAACTCAAACTTGAGTTGTATGTTCAAAACATGTTAGTGAATAATTGTTGTTGATTATTCACGTCTATACTAATTATTGATTCGCACTTAGTTCATGTTGCAAATGTTCATCAGGTATGAAAGGCTGATCACCTTCATTACCATAAGGTTCAGTTAAATTGTTCATGGTCATTGTTGACCTTAAATCATTATTGATTCAGTCCATGAAGTTATTGAAACTTGATTCATGTTATTTCACAATTATTATATTATTGAAAACTTGAAAGCTTATTAATTCTTTTCAATCATGATATATCTCCATTGTATATAAAACTTGCTGGACAAATTTGTTGCTTACCCTTGCTATATCATGATAAAATTTTCAGATAAAGGCGAAGGCTTGAAGAATGTCATAGACAAAAGAAAAAAATACAGTAATAGATTGTTATAAGGATAACTATTTAGTATCTTATTGTAAACCTTTATAATTTTGAAGGTATGTATTCAGTTAAGGTTAATAAACATGGTAAAATGTTATAGAATTATGTTAAAAAAAATATGTTTATTTGTTCCGCATTAGATGATAGAATATGTATGATGATGAAGTATCATAACGTACCAAGTCCGAGGTTCTTGGGACCATAATTTGGTGATGCTACAGCAAAAGACATCTTTTGCCACCTATACGATGAAAGTGGAGACAAATTTTTAGTGGGAGTCAAATCAAGCTAGAGTTGGAGAAGGGAGTAGTGGTAGTAGGACTGGAAGAAGGAAAGGAGATAATTTTGGGAATACCAAAATTAGGCTAAGAGGTGGAAAGAATCAGGTTGTGCAGTGTGGAAGTTGCGAAAGGAATCACTCAGGAGCGTGTCTCAAAGGTAAGTTAGTGTGTTATAAGTGTGGGCAGAATGGACATATCTCTCCCAACTGGCCCAATCATAGGATGAATAGTTGGTGTTTTACGTGTGGATCAATGGAGCATAGGGTGAAGGACTGTCCGAAAAGGAGAAGGGATGCATGCAGTGTGACTATGGAGAAAAGTAGCGGGATCCTGGCGACAACGGGACCAACTTCAACAAACAAACCAACATAATCTACCGCAAGAGTCTTCTACATGACTGTTCAAGATACCGTGGCAAATGTGGATGCAACTCCTGGTATTATTCGAACCAATTTTATTTTCTTATATATGATTTTCGTATATATATAGTAAATTATTTTATAAAGAAATTTTGAAGGAGGAATTTGAGTTCTATTAGAAATTAAAATTATGTTTAAGCAGATAGACAAACTTTATGCTGAATAGTTAAAGATCAGTTCGATCGAATTCGATCGAGATCTACTTGAAATGACCACGTATACTATTTGCCCTAGTGTCTATAAGTTTTAAAGCTGTGGTCCAGGGGATGAAATCCTTATAAGGTAGGGTGGATGTAATAACCCAATATTTTCAATAAGAAATTTGGCAATTTAAATTTTTTTTTATATATATAAAGGTGAGAATATGTGCAAAGTAAAGTATATGTATATATGTGATAAATAAAATTATTCATTACATGAATAATTATAAATAAATTCTTTTTACTTAATTATTGATCATTATAGATTATATTCTTATAATAAATAAATTTTGTAATAAAAATATTTATTATTTATTTTTCATGAAAATATGATTATTGCATATATGATATGATTATTAGGATTATAATGATATGTATTTTAGTATATTAGTTAATTTAATTATTTTAACTTAATTAATGATGGTATGTATGAAGGTTATATGGATATGAATTCAAAACCCTAAGTTTGGATTTTAAATAAGGAATGAGAATAATAATATAATATTATTTATATTTCAATGAGAAACATGTATGGTGTGTGTGTAATGTTAATTTGTAGATCAGTTATAGTAAAACAGTACAAAACCTTGCATTACTGATAAACTATAGTACAGAAGTCAGTTATGACTGTAAGATTTTTTAAGTTGTGTGTTACGTAATTAATGACCATTATTATGTTTAATGTTAATTAGGTAAACCATAATTAATATCTAGAAACCCTAATTACTAAATTAGAACCATAATTATTAATTTAGCAAGGTTAATGGTAATTAATATATTATAAAGAATTTACAAATCCTAGGTGATTAGGAAACCTAGTGTAATTAGGGAACCCTAATTCACATTTTTAGAAACTAAGATTCCCATTTTAGCCCTAATTACATAATCCTAGAAATTAAGCTTATAAAAACTTAGGGTTAAACCCTAAGGGTTAAAACCTAATGGTTGTGAGAAGTTACCAAGTTGTCATTCACTTTATAAGTCAAAAGACCAAACTACCCTTTTATTATTTTAATAAGGTAGAGTGTAGATCTAGCCCCAGTAAGGAGTTGGGGACCAACTCTAACTAGCCACATGGTCTAGTAAGCAACTTTAATCATCCAACTTGCTAGATTATATACATTGCACCATGGATTGAAAGCATACAAGTAAGAAAATTCACTTACTTTACTTCTCAACCTAGCCAAACCTTCTCTCTCTCTCCCATCCAAAATTTTAGAGTGAGAGTGAGTAATATGTTAAGCCAAGATCATGTAATAGCTTTCCAGGATCAAACATCAAGGATCATATTCAAAAATTTAGCATTCATAAGGTATAAACCCTAACTATATTCTGATCTTGATTGATATGTTAAATGTAGTGATTTTATTTTTAAATGTATAGTATGTAGTGTATATAAGTGATCTAGGTTGGTATCTTGTAGATCCTTAACATCTAAGTATTCAAAATCTAAAGTTTTCAAAATATGGAAAAAGTTTAAAACTGAGGTCTGACAACGAATGTCAGTGGCTCTAGATTCTTTCTTGATCATGCTTTTTGTTGTTTTATGTTTTAGATATGTAGTTTGATATGTGGTCTGTGATCTGGAAGTGTAATAACAGTCATTACATGTTTAGGTTTCATGTTATTCTTGGTCAAAACCCATTAGCCGAGCATGATCGAGAGTGTCTGGGCAACCCAGAAACTAGTTTTCAGTGCCTGACAGGATTTTGTTAGCCTGAGATCTATCAGGTGTTATGTTGTTTGATGATTTTGTTATATCTATATTATAGTTTGTTATATGATCTTTATATCAACGGTTTTAGATCCCATAAATAGTCAATAGATTGAGTATAGTAGATGGTCAAATTAGACCATACGATCACGAAGTACAGTGTCTGGAAATTCCAGAAACGGGAAGAACATGCCTTCTGATAGCATTTGACTAGGCTAGATTTGGAGGATAAGATGTGTTTTGACTGATATATTGATGTGTATGTGTTTTTTTACAAGTGTACTATATGTTAGAATCATGAGATCGACTAGATAATTACCAGATCATAGGTTAGAATGAGCTAGAAAGTAGGCACTCAAACTGCCTGGGTTTCTGGGTTCCCCAAAAACCAAGAGTAGCCTCTGACACGATTTTCTGATGCTTAGATATTTCTGGTTATGGATGTTTAGACATGACTATTGTTAAACACATGTTCTATTTTAGTTTTCTTTATATCCCGACGTCTAGAACACATTTACCATGAACATAATTCACGATATAAGGTCAACAAAAGCGTTGACCGACCATGACTTGTGATTTTGGGCAGCCCAGAATCATGATGAACACATCTGACAGAAAGGTTAAGCCGCTAGATCTTACAACTATGTTATGTTTTGATCCTGTTTATGATTGATGTGCATGTAGTATTACAACAATACTACATGATCAATGTCTTACCATACCCAGAAACAACTTAGACAGGGAATTATTATGAGTCAAATTAGGTACCTTTATCACTGCCAATGAATGTTCTTAAGCTTCAAGAACACCTAAGGCGATGCTTTCTGTCGCCAAAGGCTTTAGCGACAGACTTAGTTAATTCTAGAGTTTGAAAAATTATGATAAATTATAATAGTTAATTATAAATTATTATAAGTCATTTATGAGTCATATGATTGATATTTAAATTATTCATAAAAGTAATGATAATTATTCATAAAAGTCACAGATTAGAGTTTTAAACTCGATAATTACTCGATAAAGTCGTCGGTATACCAAAATGTTACCGAAATCGATCCGAACCTATATAGTTTGACTTTATAAGTGTTTGTTTGTGTCTTAATGACTGATATAACTATGTGATAATGTGATTAGGTTATGTGTTAACTGTAAATAATAGTATGATGTGTTATGATATGTTATTCTAAATGATTGAACAATCTTATAAATGATAGGTCGTTGAATAAAAGATAAAACTAAGTTACGTATTGTGAGCAGAAGATCAGGCAAGTATCTAAACCTTACGCAATACCTTTATTTTATGCAAATAGGTATATATTTATGAAAGTTTCCTAAACTTACTCCAATTATTATTGAGCAAGTATCATAACCTTTGCATTTACTTTATGCAACGGACATGAGTAAGAAAGTTTCAGAATTATATTATCATTATGCCAGATTATTAACTTTATTGTTATTGATTATGTATCCAATCATTCGTATTCATGCAAGTTCTTGAACTTTATTCGTTCATTGTTTATCAGTACAATATTATTGTATAATCCAGATATTTATTCTGTTCGTTAGTCTCTAAATATGGTTATACAAGTGTCCCCACTTGGATAATCATTGTATTTAATCACATATTAATACATACCTATTGATTTCTGGTATGTATATATTAATTAAAGGTCGTCTAAGCTATTTGACTCGGCTAGACAAAGATTTAGAAATATCATTGAACGTGATAGAACTTTATTATATCCAACCGAATTGTTTTGGTTCGGATTCTCGACTAAGTATGAACATCTCGAATCTGGGAAACTTTTATACGCCTAAGGCAAATGTGTTGAACGAAAATATCGTTCTTGTATGTAGTATTGATCAACAAGGGCACATTGGGCAGATCACCCTCGTGCCCGTAAGTTATAATGGTTTGCGGATGAAGTTCTGCTAAACCTTAGCGAAAATGAAAAACAATGTTCATAGTTGATAAGTGAATTTTATATCCATGAATCGGTGTCCATTTCATACTCATTTATTACTATTTTCTTGTGTTCATGTTCGTTTTTACTTGTTTCTTGTTATTTTATGTGTAGGATGGTTGGTGCGACATTTAACGAAGATTTGGAGTCATTTGGAATCGTTTGGAGTCAATTCGGTGTAATTTTGGAAGAAGTCATGAAGAAACAGTATTCATTCAGCAGAATAGACCCCCGGCGGGGCGGGCCTATTTGCCTTGTACACCCCGCCGGGGTGGGGGGTCTTCATATAGAATTAGCAGAATGGTAGCCCGGTGGGACGGTCCTTTTTAAGGCATACACCATCGCCGGGGCGGGTGTCGAATAATGAATGTTGTGTTTTGTTTTAAATTCTGTTAGAATATGGATGCTAAGCGTTTGGATTGTACATGGACTCAAGTTGGCATAGAATTCAACAGAGATTGTGGTTGTAAAACATATAACTACTACACAAACACAAGATGAGTTAGAGAAGGATTGTTTCGATCCAATTGACTGAAGGACTTCCAAGAGGACTTAAAGACATATAAAGAGACTTATAAAAGGAGGAGAAACACAAGGATTAGAAGGGAGATTAGAGGAGAAATACGATTCCATTAGATTAGGTTAGAGTAGATTAGATCAAAACACTAGTTCTTATTAGTTTTGGAGATTGAAGCAACTTGGAGACCATTAAAGATCAAGAGTAGGAGCTTGAGGAAGATGGAGATTTGCTGACAACAGATTCAATTATTTTCCTTAATCTTATTCTTATTTTTAATGTGTATTCAAGTGTGGATTATTAGTTTTAATTCAATAATCATGAACTAATTCTTTGTTTGAAATTACAATGGATCTTATTGTGTAGTTTATTTTAATATTCTTCGTTATCAATTATTATGTTCTATTGTGAGGATTGTCTATTGTGATTTGGACTTAATTGCTTAATTGCCTAGCTAACAATTACCGTGATAATCTATATGAACTCGAGAGATGAAGTATAGATTTAGATCTGATCATGATAGCATGTGTTTGTGAATTCTGCATAGATGGAATTCATGATTCGTGTTTAGGATAGAGATATGCCTTTATGCCATATGTAATCTTATAGAGAACTTGTGCTTTAAATCCATTTTAATTGTAATTCACATAGAGATATAATGGATTAGTTAATTAGGGTGTCTTGCTTAATTCTATCATTTGTGGATTTAAGTGAGTATGGATATTATGCATCGAGGGATGGTTTTATTTGCTTTAGTGTTCTTGATTAACAATTCGGGATAGAAATTAATTGATGAGAAGTGTGTTAACTTAAATGAAGCAACAAGTGAAGTTGTGATCTTAAATCTCTGTAGTCTTTATTTAATTAGTGGAATTTAATAGTAGTTTAATTTATATAATTTGAAATTCATTCATTTAAATAAGATTGAGTTGGTTACGGGTTAGTACTTGGTGATTTTTATTAAATAATTCTCTGTGGGAACGATACTCAACTTATCACTTTATTACTTGTTGACCACGTATACTTGCGTGTTGTGCGTAATTAGATTTTACCCAACAAGTTTTTGGCGCTGTTGCCGGGGAATTAGTTTAATATATTTTTGCCAATATTAGCTTCATTAAAATTAGTCTTTATTTAAAAAAAAATTCTTTATTTATTTTTTTATTTTATTATCTTCTTCTTTTTCTCTCGTTTTAGGTACCACGGCTGGAAGGGGAGCGGGGATTGATGGACTCAATGTATTTTCAGCATTATCAGTGCAACTTGAGACACTTTCGAGGAGGTTGGACGTTACTGCAGCCCAACGTAATCGAAGGACATCAATTACTTGCAATTATTGTGCTGACAATCACCCGAGTAATCCATATACCGTTAGTTTTAGGCCGGGACAACACGGTGGTGAATACCTCAACGATTATACATATGCTAATTATCATCAAGTTTGGGGGTATCACCCGGATTCTTCATGGAGCTATACTTATGAAGACCAATACTACGCTCCAAATCTAACATACACACCGGAATTTTCATGTCCACCTTCATTGACACAAGAAGAAAAGCCAAATCTGAGGGATGTAATATTGAAGGGAATATCAAACCTAGAGGAGATGAGGATTAGCCAAGAGCTATCAACACAAAATTTTAATAATCGGATGGAATAACTCGTCACAACCTCAACCAATGGTCCTCAATACATGGCTTCCGAGACTGAGACAGATAATTCAAGGTTGGAGGAATTGTGGTCCATGTTCGTAACATCAAATGAGGAGATGAAGATTAATCAAGGGATATCAATTCAAAATCTACAGAACGAGATGGATCAAATGCTCAAAGCCCTGAACAACTGTCCTCAAAACAATTGGTGTTATGACGAGGATTTCGAGATTGATGAAGTGCCCGAGCCAAATCTACAACTGGATGAGACACGAGATGTTGAAAAAGAGGATACAAGTGGGGATAATGAAAATAAGGTAGGTGAAGAACTAACTATGAGTACCAACGAGGATGAGCCAATGTTATTAATGCCTCAAGTGCCTTCTCCACAAAAATTCAAGGATCCGATTAGATTTGCAAAACCTTGTCTGCTAGGTAGTCATGTCGTCGGCAAGGCTCTTTATGACATGAGAGCTAGTACAAATGTGAAGCCATGGTGGGATGAGGAATTTTGCAAATCCTTAATGATTCAATTATTTTCAACAGATTCAATCCTTGAGGAAGATGGAGATTTGCTGACAACAGATTCAATTATTTTTCTTAATCTTATTCTTATTTTTAATGTGTATTCAAGTGTGGATTCTTAGTTTTAATTCAATAATCATGAACTAATTCTTTGTTTGAGATTATAATGGATCTTATTGTGTAGTTTATTTTAATATTCTTCGTTATCAATTATTATGTTCTATTGTGAGGATTGTCTATTGTGATTTGGACTTAATTGCTTAATTGCCTAGCTAACAATTACCGTGATAATCTATATGAACTCGAGAAATGAAGTATAGATTTAGATCTGATCATGATAGCATGTGTTTGTGAATTATGCATAGATGGAATACATAATTCGTGTTTAGGATAGAGATATGCCTTTATGCCATATGTAATTCACATAGAAATATAGTGGATTAGTTAATTAGGGTGTCTTGCTTAATTCTATCATCTGTGGATTTAAGTGAGTATGGATATTATGCATCGAGAGATGGTTTTATCTGCTTTAGTGTTCTTGATTAACAATTCGGGATAGAGAATAATTGATGAGAAGTGTGTTAACTTAAATGAAGCAATAAGTGAAGTTGTGATCTTAAATCTCTATAGTCTTAATTTAATTAGTGGAATTTAATAGTAGTTTAATTTATATAATTTGAAATTCATTCGTTTAAATAAGATTGAGTTGGTTACAGTTTAGAACTTGGTGATTTTTATTAAATAATTCTCTGTGGGAACGATACTCAACTTATCACTTTATTACTTGTTGACCACGTATACTCACGTGTTGTGCGTAATTAGATATTACCCAACAATAGTCTGTCAACTGTTCTTCATTTATATTCAGTATGTAGTTTCAAAAATTTGAAATAGAATTGTTATGTTGTTTAGTTTTGTTTCAGTTTACTTCACAACTATTGTTTCATTGTAGAAGTGTCATTCAAAGAAAACATTTAATCCTTTCAGCTAATGTTTATTGTTTGCTATTACTTACTGGGCACTCAAATGCTCATTCTTGCTTAATTTAAATGTTTTCATTTAAGTATGATCAACCAGAGTGCTCTGCCAAGAACAATGGGAAAGGAAAGCTGATAGTATAAGTTTGTGTTATCTTATGTAATAGCTAGACTTAAATAAGATAATTATATTTATTATCTATCATGTAATGAAATGTTTTGAAGGTCGCGTACCTGGGATTTAGACAACTCTGATATGTAAATTAAGTTTGATATTTATTATAATATTATTATTATTTCCGCTCATAGAAATGGTATGTTAAAGCACTAAGTTCGGGTTTCAATTACCTGAATTTGGGGGCGTTACATAATTACTACATTCTTATTACAATAATAATAATAAATCCATTCCCAGGTTCTGAAACTGATACATTCTTCATTTATCATAATATGATTCTTACAATATACAAATCTATTACAGGATAATCTACTTATCCATCTTATCTTTGCCTTTATCCCTCATCGGGATCCTCGGTTCTTTCAAATTTTTTCGCAATCATATAATTCAAGCAAGAAGTGAGCATAACTAGCTCAGCAAGTCTAACAAAAGATAGTACAAATATCACGTCAAGAATTATATGATTATCTTCCATAACTGAACAAGTAGCTATGAAGTACTATGAAATATTAAATAGCACTTCTCATTACATAGAAAATTCTAGAATATATATAGTCGCGTAGGAATTCAGAGTTGGTCAGAAGACCATGAACATTCTCTTTTGGTTTTCATTCATGAAAAAGGACATCCCGACACTAAATCCGTAAGTATGATATATCTTACAAGCACTTCTAGGTGATTAGCCTAAAGTACTCTATGTTGATCAACACTCATCTGTTAAACATATTTACGTTTAAGTTTTGGCAACCTCACATGCCCATCGAATAATCGATGAAAATACTTTATTTGTTCATATACAAACTTACCTTGAATCCGTACCAAATACTTGGCATAGGATAACGTTAATAGTTCTATATCGAAAGACTCGTAAACAAATCAATCCAACTCTTAAGAATAGTCTAGCCAAGTTAAAACTGGCATCGACCCTTTTATAAAACAGTTCATGCATCTCATAACATGAATCCCAGAAACATGGCTAACACGCAGGTTAGACAAGCGTTCGAAAAAATTGCCTTCAAGCGTCTTCAAATAAAATATTCAATAGTTCTTAATCTTTACAGTCTCTACATGATATATTCATATAGCACACTATAATTAGCTACTAAACAATCTAATCACATTATTTTTTACCAGCTTCTTTCTCTTCTATGTCTTAATTAAATTTATTTCATTAATAATTGTCAATTCGACTTATTATTCTTCATTATGGCTTATTAACGTTCTTACATCACTAAACCAAGACTTGATCATCATTGCTTAATTACCAAAGTTTGAATACACTTTACTTTCGTGTATCTCGCATTCTTCGTTTAATTACTATAAACGACATTCATCTTCTAAAGTCATCGCTATATATATACTATATAGGAAAGGTTTTATCATGTATATTAAGTATATACATGCCCCACTATTGGTTTATAATCAATTGGGATTAGAAAACTAACTTGCCCAACTTTTCTCCACTACCGGCGCTGCGGCGCCATACATCAATACACTATTGGCGCTACGGCGCCAACTAACAGTGTGTTTTTCCTGGTCTCGGTGCTACGGCGCAAGATTCATTTGTACTCATCAAAACATGCTATTTCCACTCTCCAATAAGCTAATGTTCCTCATTCTAAGTCTTTGCGACACGAAGATTAAAGCTTGGGGTGGCGCTGCGGTGCCTCCCCTTAGCCCTTGAAGTTTTTTTCTAATTTCCAATACGATTCTTCTCGGACTCATAACTTAGTCATTTTAAGTTGGAATTAGCTCATTCAAAAGCCATTTTCTTATACGTAACATATACTTCGATTTCATCCAGACAAAAGTAGTTTTTTAAATCTGTTAACAATGAATTCCCTTTTAACGTCCTAATAAGAGTTCATTAAATGCTCATGAGCGTTCATAGTTTGTTTTCTTCGTTCCAAGTCAGAATTCGATCGCTCTTGAGTCCAAGACTCTTGAATACGTTATTCAACGTTATGCCATTGACAACTAGGGTTTCTAAACTAAATGACAAGTTTTGACTACTGATCCAGAATTATACGATTTCAACGTTTAACGTCTAATTTCATAAATTTCGTCATAACTTTGTTACTAATGTTTTATACGCAAAATCAAATGAAACAAATCCATTGATTCATTATCTATATCCTAACCAAGCAATATTCACATACCCTATAAATGATGGTTTTCAATTTGTCCATCAACAACCAAGTCAAAACTTAATGATCATTTGTCGGTTAAACTTACTTAAACGCTTAGGATTCCTACTTATACATGTCTTGTAAATGTTTAATTCACTAATAGCCATCCTTATTCCTCCGGAAGAGACATGCTCCACCAATTCATGATTTTCTACAAAAAATAAATTTAAACGGATCGAAGACTAAGGTTTTACGAATTATTACCTTATCGTTCTTCGCATTCTTGCTTAAAACTTGTATGATTTGCTTCAAGCTCACTTGATTAATTATTTATAGCTCTTTTTCTCTCTCAAATTATATTGGACAAAGTTTGTAAAACAACAAATGACCAAGCTAAGTTTCCATATATAGAAAATGAAATGGAGGGTATTTTGGTCATTTGGTGCACCTCCTTACTATTCATTACTTTGTAACCAAGTAATGACTTTACTTGGCCACCAAGTGGCTGGCCCACATGGCCTTGTGGCCCCCCATGGGTTTCCCCATTAGTTTTACCCATTCGGTGACCCATCGGTTCGATCCGCGATTGGGTTTCTTGGATCGGGCTTGATTTAACCTAACATTAGGCCTTGATAATACTCAATCTTGGGCTTTATTTCACAAAGCAATTGGCTTGATATAATCCAAGTCCAATTGGATTCTACAAAGGCCATAAACTCAGAGTCCAATAAGAACTAATCATATTCTACGCGTATAACTCATGTATTCTCTTCATATAGTATTCATACAATATTCGTATTATACGTTGTAATGTTCTTCATACTATACTCGTATACTAACTAGTATCCTACTCATATATCACACGTATAATAACCCTAATTATTATACGCATTTATTTCCTTCTTGGAAATCACTTTCCCTAACCCTTAGGTTTTAAGTTCGTAAGCGAAAACTTCGTTTGCCATAACTGAAATATTATTGGATATTTTATCTCGTATTAGAATTCCATCATTACGCGTTTCTCAGAATTTTAAACTTAATTCCCGAGCAGAAATAGATGAATAGTGTTTTTATAGAAATTTTTAGGAAAAACTTTTATTTTCTTCTTGGAAATTCAAAACAATTAATTCTAGCACATAGCTAGAATCCTAACCACATCCACACATTCTAGGTCGTAGAATGACCTTCATACAGCTTACTTACATTAATAATCAATTAAATTCATTTAATTCACATAATCAAATAAAAATTTAATTCATATCAAAATCCGATTTTCTCGGGCGTTACAAATATCACTTAAGGAATTCATATTGACATGCAAGTAAAACTCCATTAGGTATTCCTTAGCGAGTCACATTCAGTGAACTTATTATCCAATAAGCACCTACATACTTGCTTTAGTGTTTCCACACAAATGATCATGAGATCAACCATCCTCATCCAATGAGTAAGCAACGTATGTACTAATCTATCCAGATTCACTAATCCTCTTTTTAGTAATCTATTGATTGGGAATATTTTAGTTTGTAAGCTATGTGGCAACCTGAATTTTTATAAATTATTAAAATAAGAATTTAATAATTAAAATTCTTATTATGAGGTGTATATATTTTGAATTATGTGTTTTAGTGTGAAGAAATTAAATTTTTATGAGATTTAATAGTTGATTAAACTATTAAAGGAAATAAAAGAAATTAGTCACGATAAGGAATTTGATGGCAAGAGAAATTAACCCTATAAATATTGAGTAATTTAAATTAAGTTGAAACTATATTATGGAATAATATTGTTTGAATATTTAAACCTTGCTTAGTAGTGGTGTTGTAGTAAAATGGAAAAAAAGGGGTTAATTCACTTAATTAAAATAGTGAGTTAATATATGAGTTTTGCTAATTAAATTTGGTATTCTTAATATATATTACATGTCATGGTAATATATTAAAATGTTTAATATCTTGAATGATGTTAATAAAATATAAATTGATGGTGAGAGAAAAATACCTATATACCTATAAATAATTAATGGTTAGAGATTAATAATTTGAATTAATAATTAAGTGGTGATTAGATGTATGGATTCAATAAATTTTACTCGCACAATTTATGCAAGAAAAAGGAATGAAATGATTACATATAATAATTATATAATTCATTTGAGTTAACTAAAATAATTAGTGGAATAAATATTAAATATTTTAATGGAAATATTTATTTTATTAGATATGTTTATTTTAGTTACAAAGGTAATTTCACAATTTATAGTGTAGTAATTATACATGTTATAATTGTGTAATTACTTAATGTGGCTAAATAGTTTAACAATAAAATGAAGTGTGATAATAAACTATATTATAAATGACTTATGAAAATAAATTAAAAGAGTTTTAATTTGGTTTTTCCAAATAAAGCCTTAGAGCTTTTGAAATTCTTATTTTAATCTTGTTTTGCCAGAAATGGCTTAAGGAACGATTAAGTTATTATTTTAATTGGTTTTGCCAAACAAAGCCTTATGACTTTTGATTTTTTTTAAAAACTATAACTTACATAAGTTATATATATATATTTATTATATATTAATACGTATTATATTATACGTTATATATCAGTTATATTTTCTATTACGTAAAAGAAAGAAGGAAGTAAGAAGAGAGAAGAAAGAAAAGAGAAAAGAGAGAGCTCTAGAGAGAGTTTGAGAGATGAAGTTTTACAAGAATAAGGAGTAGTAATCAAAAGTTGTGTTATTATCTTCTAGCAAAGGTATAATCTATCTTTCCAATGTTCTAGTTTTCTTTTAAGATTATAGTTTCTTTTATATGAAAAGTTCTCTGTAAAAATTATATGGTTAGTAATTGTGATTATATATTTGGTATATATAATAAATTGTAGATAAATTATTTTCATATGTTTAGTATATGATTTAGAGTAGTTTACTTCATGTAAATAAGATATATATTGAGAAAATTATTTAATAGTGATATATATATGAATATAGCTTATTTTGAAGTCAAAATTGATGTTTAATTCATAGTATAATGTATAAATTGGCTATTGATTATGAAAATACATGAAGAAACGAAAACAAAGTAATTAAAACTAACTGTTTTGTAAAACGAATTCACAATGAGAAATTTTGCTATGAATGTCAAAAGAAGAAGAAATAATAGAAATAGTAAAATTAAAGGTTGTAATTTTGATGTTTATGTGGTTAGAAACGTGTTAAAAACATTAGTTTATGTTTCTGCAAACATATTACAACTTGGGTAAGTTGGAATGGTTGTTAGAAAGGACTTTTTAGGCCTAATTTAGTTTTCAGTAGTGTTTGTTCACGAGTGTGAAAGGTATCCCTTACTAGTGGCTATTATATTGCTAAACCCCCAGCAGCAGGAAATAGTTGACTTATAAATATTGAGAAAATCTAACCGAATATATTTTACTAAAATGAACATAACATTTTCATACGAACTCCGATTGATGCGATTCAAGATGATCCAGAACGCGAAAGAATAGACCTACAACTTTAATCCTTTAAGTTTTTCGATTTAAGGTTGGGAACAAGGGTTAAATTTGTTATTTTTAGGACTGTTGTGTTTTTGGGGACAATCGGAGGGCATCGGGCCTGCACGTATGCAAGTTTAGTGCTTTTGACGATAAAAGATGTTGTTTTAAGTTATAAAACATGAATGTTAGTAAATATAATGATGCTTAACATTAATAAATGATGTATTAGATAAGTTGTATAAGCATACTAAGCACACACGAGAGAGACAAATCGGGCGTGTGACGAATGAACGTCGAAACGCCGTGACAAGTGTTAATTGATAAGTGGATTTTATATACACTTATCCGGTATCTTTTACTTGAATTAGTTGCTTTTATTCATGTGTCTTAGTTACTTTTCATGCATTTTGTGTTCATTTTGTAGGTTATATGCTTGGGAGCGGTGTGAGCGATTATTGGTAAGGAAAAGCAAAGAAAATGCAAAGAAAAAACAATCCTGACATCATTTGGGATTTCATGTTTACTTCATGTTCTTGGTTTAGAACTTAGCTTACATTGTAGAGCGTCTTCGTAGCTTTCGGGAACATCTTGAATCATTATAATCGGAGTTCGGATACAAGAGTTATGATCGTTGTACCAACGGACGTCGAACATCGCTGTTTTGGTTAGCCATTTTCATAGTAGTCACTTCCAGCTCAATTTTAACCCTCATCCGGCCATAATTCTCAATCCTCAAATAATTCAAGTTGTAGAGCTCGTCGATATCTTCGATTTGATAGGTGGCAGGCCCTGTAACTTCTCCTGGATCAAAAGTTATGGCCGTTTTACCAGAGGATGCTGTGACAGAAAATGAAGTCCGCCGGGGCGGGATTTTCCTTAGTAAAACCCCCGTCGGGGCGGGCATACCAGCTGCCTAGCAGAACCATAGCCCGCAGGGGTGGGCCCTTGACAAGCCTAGACCCCCGCCGGGGCGGGGGTACGGGTAGAAAAGGCAGTTTTTTGCCAAATTTGAGTTCGGGAAGGATTTTTTCGATCCAATTGACTCAAGGACTTCCAAGATGACTTAAAGACATGTAAAAAGGCTTATAAAAGGAGGAGAATAACAAGGATTGGAGGAGAGATTCGGGAGATTAGAGGAGAAATATGATTCCATTATATTAGATTACAGTAGATTAGATCAAAACACTAGTTCTAAATAGTTTTGGAGATTGAAGCAACTTGGAGACCATTGAAGATTCAAAGTAGGAGCAAGGAGGGAGCATCAAATCTACATACAATAGATTCTATCTTTTCATCTTCTTCTATCTTTGTCTTTTAATGTTTATTCAATTGTGGATTCTTAGTTTTAATTCAATAATCATGAACTAATTCTTTGTTTGAGATTACAATGGATCTTATTGTGTAGTTTATTTTAATATGCTTTGTTATCAATTATTATGTTCTATTGTGCGGATTGTCTATTGTGATTTGGACTTAATTTTTTAATTGACTGGCCATCAATTATCGTGATAATCTATATGAACTCGAGAGATGAAGTATTGATTTAGATCTTATCATGATAGCATATGTTTGTGATTTATGCATAGATGGAATTCTTGATTCGTGTTTAGGATAGTCTATGCCTTTACGCCATATGTAATCTTATAGAGAACTTGTGTTTTAAATCCTTTTTAATTGTAATTCACATAGAGATATAGTGAATTAGTTAATTAGGGTGTCTTGCTTAATTCTATAATATGTGGATGCAAGTGAGTATGGGTATTATGCATCGAGAGGTGGTTTTATCTGCTTTAGTGTTCTTGATTAACAATTCAGGATATAAAATAATTGATGAGAAGTGTGTTAACTTAAATAAAGCAATAAGTGAAGTTGTGATTTTAAATCTCCATAATCAGAATTTTAATTAGTGGTAATTAGAATTAGTTTAGTTAAATATTTTAATTTATAACATTAAATTCATTCGTTTAAATAAGATTGAGTTGGTTATATATTAGTACTTGGTAATTCTTGTTAACTAATTCTTTGTGGGAACGATACTCAACTTATCATTTTATTACTTGTTAACCACATATACTTGCGTGTTGTGCGTAATTAGATTTTACAAAACAAGTTTTTGGCGCCGCTGCCGGGGAATTAGTTTAATATATTTTTGCCAATATTAGCTTCAATAAAATTAGTCTTAATTTAAACATTTTTCTTTCTTTCTTTCTTTCTTTTTATTTAATTCTCTTTCTATTTTTCTCTCTTTTTAGGTACCATGGATGAATTCAATTATCAAAGGCCATATTCGAATATGACTCAACCAAGAGGAGTGAGGATTGATGGTCTCAATGCATTTTCTGCATTATCAGCACAACTTGAGACACTTTCGAGGAAGTTGGATGTTGTTGCAGCCCAATGTAATCGAAGGATAACAGTTACTTGTAATTATTGTGCTGGCAATCACCCGAGTAATAAATGCACTATCAATCTTGGGCCGGTACAGTATGGTGGTAACTACCTCAATCAGTATGAATATGATAATTATCATCAAGATTGGGGGTATCACCCGAATTCGTCATGGAGCTATACTTATGAAGACCAATACTGCATTCCAAGTCCAACATTTCCATCAAATTTCTCAAATCCACCTGTAATGTAACAAGAAGACAATTCAGAGTTGAAGAAATTCATGTTAAGGATTATAGCAGAAAAAGAAGAGATGATAATGAGTCAGGACTTATCAATCCAAAATTTTAATAATTGGATGGAACAACTCGTCACTACCTCAACCAATGGTCCTCAATATATGGCTTCTGAGACTGAGACAGATAATTGAAGGATGGAGGAATTGTGGTCCAATTTCGTCGCATCAAATGAAGAGAGGAGGATTAATCAAGAGCGGTCAATTCAAAATCAAGGGATAGCAATTCAAAATCTTCAAAATAAGATAGATCAATTGACCAAAGCCATAAGCAACCTTCCTCGAAATAATTGGTGTTATGATGAGGATTCTGAGATTGATGAAGTGTCCATGTGACGCCCCCAAATCCGATTCTCTTCCAACCCGACAGATGGTGCTATACGGTACTACCATTCATTCATTCATTCACCTGAATAGTCACTAAAGGACTAATATAACTTCTATATATCCAAAATAATATTACATTTCCCAGGTTCTTTGTAACCCATTCATTTGTTCATGTCATAATATCAAATATATTATAATCGTTCACCTATACTATTACATAATTAATCTAAGGGTTCGTCTTCGCCTTGCCCTTGTCCTTGCCCGAGGCTTCGGTCCGCTCGATCTTAGCTGTGTTCATATGGTTCAAGCAAGAGTGAGCATGACTAGCTCAGCAAGTACTACAATTCTAATAAACAACATGCTTGAAACATAGAACTCATATATCTTCAATAACTGAACAATAGTTACGAAGTACTATCGATAATTCAAAATAGCACTTCTTTTCCTTCAAAACGTTTTACACAACCATACTTAGTAGAATAACAATTATGGCTCAAGTCTATGAGCATGTCATAAGTTCTTTTGAAAAGGACAACCCAACACTAAGTCCGTAAGTCCATAATAGCTTACGAGCACTTCTGAGTGATCAGCTCATAGTACTCTATGTTGATCAACACTACATTCATTAAACGTGTATGCGTTTAAGTTGTGGCAACCTCACGCACTGCCGTTAAACGACAAAAAACATTTTAGCATACTTGGTCTTCGATTGAAAACCATGCCAATATAACTTGGTAACATTAATCATGCTTGATAGATTCATAATATAAGTCTAGTCGAAAGAATTGGCTTTAGACTTCATCGTTAAAAACTTCATGCGAAAGAATACATGAATTACACAGCTTGTCCAGACTGAACTGGAACAAGGGTTAAAATACTTGCCTTTAGCGTCTGCTTACTGATTAACACAGATACATTTTAAGTCTCTATGATTCTACAATACATAATCATATAACGTACCACATTAGGTATTATACAATCAAGTATGTATACTATTATATCTTACCCTTCATCTTAATGTAAATCCTAACTTAGATTCGTTATTTAGGGTTTTCGACTTTCATTACGTCATTCACATTCCGCTCATCTTTGATTGATTATTAACTCTTAATCAACATGCATTAGTGTCTTACAAGTACCTTACAATGTCTTAATCATGTTATGATTACATCTTAATTCATTACTAACAAGTTCTCTTTTCTTCTACACTTGAAACTATTCTTCACTATCAAATTTCTTGATCAAGGCGTGGCGCCAAGAATTACTTCTATGTCTCGCTGCATGGCATGTTAGTTAGTAGGTAAAGGTTCGACCTGCATGACATGTAACGCTGGCCTTTTAGGCTTGGAGTCGTGCCATGCGTACGACTCGTGCCTCGCATAAATTATGTAGTTTTTAAATTTTTACGAACTTCCCGGACGCATAACTTCTTCGTTTTAAGTCCGAATTGGTCCGTCCAAAAGCCTACGGTTCACAAATTTCATAATCTACGCGTTCATGTAAGAATTTTATCAATTTGAATTCGTTTTCTAAAATTTCACCTATGAGTTCATTTTTATCGAAAACGATAAACGTTCAACGCTCGTTTCTTCATTCTAAGTCAGAATTCGGTCATTTTCGAGTCCGCAACTCTATAATGACCAATATGAATTGTATCCATCAAAAACCAACATTTTTAACTTCAAACACAAAATACGAATTCCATTCCGAGAATTTCACGAATTCGATGATAATCGTCCAATCGTCAGAATTTCGGCAAAGCTACATTCTTAATGATTCTAAATGGATTTCAAGAAACATAAGATCATTACAAGTTACTTATTAACCCATCTCATAAATAAGGTAGGTTTTGACTCATTCTCATAAGTCATTAACTTATACAACTTACGAACTAAAAATCTACATGTTCATGACTTATGAACAACTTAAGTCCTTCTATCAAAGTTCTCGTGCTATAATCAACATACTAATCATCATATGACAACTTATAATAAGTTCTTCATGGCTCTAGAAACTTATTAATGTTCAAGTTGATTATTCAACTTATTCGGCTTAAGTTCATTCCTTATTAACTTATTACATGATCTTAGCATACATGTTCATTAATAACACTTCTCTTATAAACCTATTCTAATAGAGATGAAAGAATATTGAACACAAGATCAATACCTTTGAAGTCTAACTTCTTCTTCTTGAAAATCTAACAAAAGAAGCTTTGGCTTAAAAGTGCTTATTTGTTCTACCAAATAAGTGGCTTATATTTGAGAGGAAAGTTGGATAAAAATAATAACCCTCAAAATGAAATGAAGCTCTTGTATTTATAGGTAACTAAGGTTAGGGCATTTTAGACATTAAATCACCCACCTCCTTATTACACCTCCTCATTTCCACCTCCTCAATCATCCACCTCCTTACTATTCATTGTGTTCTCATCACTTCACTTGCTCACCACACATTATGTTTGCCCATCAAGCTTACCCATTTCCTACTTGGTTTGACCCATGGATGGCTAAATCATTGGGCTTTGATAATTAATCTAGCTTCTCTCTTAATAGGCTCATGCTACAATAGTTTAGGCTTATGATAATCCAACACTTGGGTTTGATGATCACATACATTGGACTTCTATATTAGACAATAAATCATACAAGTCCATTCCCTTAAATTATATAACTTAACCTTTATACCCCACGTATAATCTTCATATACTTACTCGTATATTAATTAAGTAATATACGTTACCTCATTCTTCATACATAATAGTACAATACATGGTATTATACTTACATTCTTTACTTTCATATAATGTATACACATTATATAATCACAACTCTCTTCCTTTAACGCTTAATAACCTAACGTTCCCAGATTAAGTCCGCATGCGAAATATTATGTTTTCCATACTTAGGTTATTATTACATAATCGATCTCACCTCGATATTATAACATTACGTATTTCTCGGAAGTTCAAAAATAATTCTCGAGCAGAAATCGATGAATAGTGTTTTTTAAAAAAATTCTCGAAAAACATTTATTTTCGTTTTAGAAATTCAAACACTTTAATTCTCCCACGTAGTTAAAATACTACGACGTTCTGACGTTTCTAGGTTATAGAACGACCTTCATCTTCTCAACACACAATAATAATAAATAATATTATTTTATTCATTATTAAAAGTAATTACAAAATATTCGATTTTTCGGGGCTTTACACTCTCTCCCCCTTATAGGGATTTTGTCCCCAGAATCTCGCTTAAAAGAAAAAAAATTACACAAATAAATGCGGGTAATTCTTTTTCATTATTTCTTCTAACTCCCACGTTGTTTCTTCTGCATCGTGGTTCTTCCATATCACCTTCACGGAAGGTATGACTTTATTCCGCAGAACTTATTCTTTTCTATCGATAATTTGAATCGGCGTTTCCTCGTACGTTAAGTCCTTCTCGACATGGATAGGCTCATATTCTATCACGTGCTTATAATCTGGCTTATAAGGACGTAACACGAATACGTGAAATACATTATATATTCGTTCTAGGTCTGGAGGTAACACTATCATATAAGCTACCTCACCCACCCGTTTTAATACTTCGAAAGGTCCTATAAATCTCGGACTTAATTTCCCCTTCTTTCCAAAACGTATCTTTCCTTTACAGGGAGATACTTTTAGAAATACGTACGAACCTACTTCAAACTCTTGATTCTCTCTATGCGGATCCGTAAACTTCTTCTGTCTGTCTTGAGCTGCTAGAAGAAGTATCTGAATCTTCTTAACAATATCCGCTATTTGTTGCACCAATTCTGGTCCCAACATTCGGCGTTTTCCTACCTCATCCCAATACAGTGGCGTTCTGCATTTTCTCCCATACAAAGCTTCGTAAGGTGGCATACCTATGCTTGCATGATAACTATTATTATATGCAAACTCCACTAATGGTAGATGATCATCCCAACTACCCTTGAAATCCATGATGCAAGATCTTAGCATATCTTCTAACGTCTGAATTGTCCTCTCGCTTTGTCCATCCGTCCATGGATGATACGCTGTACTCAGCTTTAACTGCGTTCCCAACTGCTCTTGTAGACTTCTCCAAAAGTTTGACGTGAATCGTGGATCACGATCTGACACAATCGATACTGGCACTCCATGTCTAGAGATTATTTCCTTAATATAAAGTCTAGCTAATTGGTCTAAGTTATACTTAATCCTAATTGGCAAAAAAGTGAGCCGACTTCGTCAACCGGTCCACTATTACCCAAATCGCATCATACCCCTTCTGAATAGTCGGAAGTCCTACCACAAAATCCATCGTGATATTCTCTCATTTCCACTCCGAAATTTCTAATGACTGTAACAAGCCACTAGGTCGTTGATGTTTGGCCTTAACTCTCTGACAAGTTAAGCACTTACTAACGTATTCGGCTATCTCTCTCTTCATGTTCGGCCACTAGAAACTCTGTCGAAGATCTTGATACATCTTAGTGCTACCAGGATGAATCGAAAACCTTGAACTATGAGCGTCTTATAGAACCTGCTCCTTTAATTCCGTCTCATTCGGAACCCAAAATCTTCCTTCAAATCTCAATAACCCCTCGTTATCAAGACTGTATTTACTATCCTTTTAATTGGTCAGCCGCTCCTTTATACGGTCACACTCATCAGTTTTGAGTTGCACCTCCTTGACTCTTTCTACGATGGTAGATTGCATCTCCGTTGCAAACAACATTTGTCCCGTTTCACTTGGCAGCTTCACTTCCAACTCCATCCTAGCCATCTCTGTTATTAACTCAGTTTGAGCCGTTAACAAAGATAACTTTTCCCGACCCTTCCTACTTAGGGCGTCGGCAACTACATTAGCTTTTCCCGGGTGATACAGGATTTCACAATCGTAATCCTTTATCAACTCCAGCCATCTCCTCTGCCCCATATTCAACTCCTTCTGTGTGAAGATATATTTTAGACCTTTGTGGTCCGTGTATATCTCACATTTTTCTCCATAAAGATAATGTCTCCATATCTTTAGAAAGAAAAAACTATCATGCTTGTGATTCGAGATCATGAGTAGGATAAACTTTCTCATAATCCTTCAATCGCCTAGATGCATACACAATGACCTTGCCATCTTGCCGCATGAGCATGCAACCAAGTCCTCTATGTGAAGCATCGCTATAAACTACAAAATTTCACGTCACATCTGTAATGACAAAACAATGCTTCACTCAACCTCTTCTTCAATTCACGAAAACTATCCTCACATTTCTCCGTCCCACGCGTGCTTTCACTTGTCTTCCTCGTCTGTTAGTCAATGGAGTAGCTATCTTGAAAATCCTAGATAAATCTTCGATAGTAACTCCGCTAACCCTAGGAAACTCCGCACCTCGATTGCCGGCGTTTTGGTTGTTCCCAATTCATCACGACTTCCACCTTCACCCGGATCCATCGAAATCCCCTCATGGTCAATGACATGACCTAAAATTGCTCCTTCTCTAACTAAAATTCACACTTCGCGAATTTCATCATGCAAACTTCTCCTTCCTTAATGTCTCTAACACTAATCTTAGGTGTTCAGCATGATCTTCTTGAAAGTAGTATGCACACAAGCCAATCATGTTTGATGATAAAGCATATACTTTGTAACAATCTAATTCATTTATTAATAAAAAGTTTTAATTTATTAAAGGCTTTTAATTATCTACATGATGCTGTTTTATAATATGTGATAAACCCATAGTTTTAAGCAATGCTTTTAGAATAATGATGATGATCATTCTAATGAGATCTAAATTCTTAGAAAGCTTAAAACTAAAATAGTTCTCAATCATTAGATTACTAAATTGGAGATTAGTGAATCCGGATAGATTGGTACATACGTTGCTTGCTCATTGGATGAGGATGATTGATCTCATGATCATTTGTGTGGAGACACTAAAGCAAGTATGTAGGTTCTTATTAGAGAATAAGTTCACTGAACGTGGCTCGCTAAGGAATACCTAATGGAGTTTTACTTGCCTGTCAATAGAAATTCCTATAGTGATAGTAGTACAAGTAATCCTTGGACTTGAGATCATTATAGTATCTTGTGTATGATGAGTTATACTTTGATTTATTCCTTAAGACCCTTAGGGTATATCAAAGGGTATGCTTGGGTATAACAAGTTGTACATGGAGATAATATATGATCAATAAAGAATCTACCACTTCTAATAAAAGAAGAGAAATGTCCTATGTGATTCGATAAATGACAACCCAGTAGTCCTTTGCCAAGGCAGAATGAAATTAGAAAGGAGATTCTAATTTGCATTATTTGGAGTTCTGCATTTAAGGATCGAAATACATATAATTAAATAAAATAAGACTTGACAGTAATTCCATGTCTTATATTTAATTGGGACATTGTATGGTGGAAGGATTGAATTGTTCGGTAACTATTTACTCAAAGGTTCTTTTATGATTAAAGGTTAAATCTATATTATCTGGAAAGTCGTTGATCGCTAGGGAGGTTTATCCCTATTGTAGAATAAATATTATTTATTTAAATAAATTAATTGTTTAATTTATTTATTTAAATAAGATTAGAATTGTTCTAATTGATTTATTCACAACCGGTTTAATATGGAGAACCTAAAGGGTCACACCATAAAAGGAAGAATAATTATAAATAAGAAGTTAATGGCATAATCGTAATAATATATTATGTATATTTAATTTAATCTATGGTGATAGAATAAATTAAATAGCTTAATATTTATTATTTAATATTTTAGAAATATTAAATATAAATTAATAAGAGGAGTCTTATTAATATTATTACAATTATTATTATTATTTTAATTTCTAAAAGAGTTTAGGAATTAATTTAATATAAGTACTCTCATTTATTCCTAATTGGATTAGGAAGGAAAATTAGTTAAAGGAGTTTAATTAATTATCCCTAATAAGATTAGAGAGCTTAATTAATTAAAAGAATTTAATTAATTAAATAAAACTCAATTCTTTAATTGTTAAGGTGGGTTGCCCACATCTATAAATAAGAGGAGTCTTATTATGGGTGATGTGGTTGTTGATTTTTACAACATACGTAATTCCAAAAGTTGGAGAGTACGCCCCCTTTTTCTATACAGATAGGAAAAACTAGGGTTTGAGCCAATACCCCTTCTTCTTGAAAATTCTTTTTCCTTGGTGGATCACCTCTAGAGGCCAAACACTGGGGTGGCTAATGTTGATCAAAGGAAGGAACCAAACCCGGTGGATTCAAGTTGAACGCGAAAAGGATTGGAGGTGAACTTGTACCTGAGGAAGCTCGGATCTTCAAGGGTATGATTCTTGTCCTTCATATTTTCGTTTAATTAATAATTGTTCATAAAGGGTGATCCGGGTATATGGTTTGTAAAATTTTTAAACTCTGATTTTTACGTTTTAAACATTATTTTTGCAATTTGATTGCGTTCTTGAATATTACAAACCTAACAGTGGCATCAGAGCCAAACCTTTATGTGAATTATTAATTGTTTTAATTTAATATGTATATTGATATGTGTTTAGAACAATTTAATTGGGCATAATTTTATTGTATAAAATTTTAAAAAAAAAAAAAAAACGTTATCAATTTGCAAAACTACATGGATTCGGTAATCCTCGCTGAGTTATTTTTTTTTCTGTACTGCTAAATTAATTCCGTTAACATGGCATACAAGTGAGGTAATATATATATAAGATATATATTTTAACAGTGGCATGATTAAGTTATTCTATATATACAATCATGTTGCTTTATTAATTTGAAAAAGCTATCAGCCATGCTACGGATATAATACACTGAGGCAATTAATTTGAACGCCCACATCAAAAGCTATCAACCATGCTATGTTAGTGGTCCTGCACGGAAATCACAAAAAAAAAAAAAAAAAAAAAACGGCAGTCCATGGATCTTCAACTAACCCACGTTATATGATGATTCAAGGAAAGGGGATTTCATATAATATGATATTATATATATAATAACGGTTATTAAATATATATATATATATATATATATATATATATATATATATATATATATATATATTAATCTTATTATTTTATAATTAAAATAAAAGTTTATTTTAATTTTAAAATTAAATTTCATGATAACTAATTAGAGTTGGAATTGGATTCCATGATAACTAATTGGAGTTGAAATTGGATTATATGTTTCCTTAAATAAAGGAGTTTATTTAGATATGAAATAAGATTTCATATTATTCAAAATAAAAGAGTTTATTTGTGAATAGGAAAGAAATCCGTGTTTCCTTTAATAAAGGAGTTATTTTTTTATACATGGAATTAGATTCCATAATTAATTAAAATAAAGGAGTTTATTTTGATTAAAGATTTTGATTAAAATAAAATAGTTTATTTTATTCAAAATTGGATAAATTAAAATAAAATAGTTTTATTTTGATTTAAATTTGGATTAAAATAAAGGAGTTTATTTTGATTCAAAATTAGATTTTATACTAACTAAATTTGCCCATTAAATGATATCAATATATATATTAAATGTTTATTATTCATAAGATGAATGTTATTTATTGATGCATATGATGATGTGTATGATAATAAATGGGATTGATTATGGACTATTGACCAAATGTGATTGGATTTTATTTTAGTTGGATGCATGAATGTATGTGTTTTTATTAAATGGGTCTTACAGACCTCGTCTTCTCCAATTTTTTTCTTAATGTAAATTATATCTCCTCCTATGTACTTCCCTTGATCACGATCAAGGTTTCTATTTATTTTAAATAGTTTTGTAATAGGAATAGTTAGAATTAATTTTGAAAAAATTGGAGATCAAGGAGCAAGGCGCTTGAAGACCCGTTTGTAATGTAGCCCTTAGGTTTAAATGTAATAGTTATATTTAAATATTATTTCTTGCACCCCTAGGGTTTGACCTTTTGGTTCACTTGGTGGCTCTAGTGAACCAAACTAGAATAAAAGTCCATAATCAATTCAGTAGAATATAGTATTCTATATGTGCATGCTTATACTATATATATATTATATATTATGCAAACATGCTTCGCATGTTCATTAATATAATAGCGTATTTTATATATATATGCATGTGCATGCACGCTAAACAAGATGAGACAAATTAATAACAAACCCTCAATTTTTTATATTAAGTCCTAAGCGTTCAAAGATATTTGGAATATCGAACGTCGCCTTCTAGCATGATAAAATTAATAGAGTATTAAATATTTAATATGAGTTTGTTGTGTCACCACAAGGCAAGTATTAAGTATTTAAGATGTTAATTTATCACATTTGATGCTTATAAAGAAATTGAACAATATTGTTTTGTTATGTCACCACAAGGATGATATTTTTTCTTTTTTAAATATATGGAGTGCTAGGTCGGACTTAACTTGGATAATTTTGATTCGGATGTGCCACCACTTGATCAAAATAATCTAAGAGGCAAAATAAAAGGAGTTGCATAGTTGATGTAATTGACAAAAGTTGTCTACCTATTTATTTATATATAGTTTGTTGTGTCACCACAAGGCTATATACATTTGAAATGGGATCCTTATTCTCACTAGCAAATCTTTAATTAGATTTTGCTTAAACTATATAAGTGAGGGTAATATAGTTTGAAGAAAATAGTGGGAGATACCAATTTAAAACAAGACCTAAATTATTTTGGTAATTAATAAAAGAATGTATGTTAAAATGTTGTTAATTTCAAATTCATTTACGAAATTTTACAATGTCTAAAATTACTATCATCTGCGAAGCATATTAGATGCTAAATTAACCGAATCAATTAAACGGATTGGTTAAGGAATTTGAGAATTGTTCTCATAGTGTGAAAAGCTATCTTATGTCCTTAATACGCCTATCCTCGCAATGGTTGCGATAATGCCTCTGAGGAAGAGATTGCTACTTTTAGAAAGTGGCAAGATGATGCACATGATTGGCTCAATGCATCATGCTCGCATCCATGAGTAACGAGCTTGAACGGCATGAAACTATGGATGCTCCTACTATATTCCCGCACATCAAGTAGTTGATGGTGAGGAAAGTAGGGCCGATAGATATCGATATCTAAGGAGCTCTTCCGATCTAGAATGACCAAGTGACACTACAAAGATGCAGATAAAAGTCCTTAACATTATCAATTTTATTGTTCAATTAGGACAACTGGTTTTGTCATGGATGGAGAGTTGAGCCAAGATTTGATCTTGCACTCTCCTCCGAACTCCTTTCACAATTGTTGTGAATTTTTCATATGAACAAGCTAGATATCAACCTCCCCGATTTGCTTAACATATTGAAAATGTTGAGAGTCACTTTCAACCAAGAAAGATCAAGTCTTACCGGTAGGGGCCAAAGGATCTTCCGAAAAGAAGAACGATTCAAAGAAGGTATATAGAAAGGCAAAAACAAAGGATAATAAGAACAAAAGCGATCACGGATAGCAAAGGAGTTTGCTTCCACCGCTATAAGCTTTGACATCGGGAAAGAAAGCTGCAAGAAGCATCTTGCGAGAGGCTAACCAAAGAAGCTTAGTGAAGTTTTGGTTACAAATACAAATTTGTTCATGATTTAAAATAATTTTTTCTTTAAGTCAAGGTTCTACTTGGGTATTGGATACCAACTTTGGTTATCATAAATATAGATTTATGAAGGGACCAAACAGAAGTAGAAAGCTAAACAAATATAAGTAAACCTACGTGTGGGAAATGAAGCAAAGGTTGTTGCATTAGCCATAGAAACTTATAGTTTAGCAATGCCTACGGGCAAGTCTATTAAGTCAATAAGTTGTTATTGTATTCCAGTTCTCGTTGGAAACATTATTTCCATTTTATTGTTGGACAATAAAATCTTTGGTATTATAATTAAGAACAATTGTTGTTCTATTTATAATAATAATGTTTTGTATAGAACTGGAATATTACTTAATAAATTTTGTATACTTGACTTATATGAAAATAATTTTGTATATTGAACAAATTAGTATAAGAAAAGGAGATGATCATTCAAAGAGTTGAATGTGTGTATTTGCTGAAATACAAGTATGAATTATTTGAAAGGTTCAAACAATTCAGAAGTGAAACAAATTGACAATGTATTAAGATTCTTTGATTAGATCAAGGAATAAATACTTGTGAAATAAGTTTCTAGATCATCTCAAATGGTTTTCTTATAATGGACGTCTCTCGATACATAATAATTGATTGATGTATCTGAATGAAAAATCGTACCTTGTTGGACATGGTGCGGTCCATATTGATTTTACCGACATTCCAATATCCTTTTGGGATCATGTCCTAGAAATGGTTGCATATCTACGAAAAGGTAATCTCTAAATCCGGCCCCAAGACTCCATAAAAGTTATGGACAGGGAGGATTCCTAATCTTAAGTATGTTAAGATAAGGGGTTGTCCAACTTATGTGAAACGATTTCAAAGGATAAGCTTGGGACAAGATTTGACAAATGCAGATTTGTGGGACATCCTAAAGTAAGTTTAGGGCATATGTTCTATAATCCTACTTAGCAAAAGGTGTTTGTTGAGAAACATGCTGCCTTCTAAGATAAAGATGTTTATCATTAAAGGGGCTAGTGGGAGGATAATAGATCTTGAAGAGTTCAAGAACCACAAAACACTATAAGTTAAATAAGAGGAACACAGAGATAACCTATTGTACCACAAACCGAATCAGAAAATCGAATAGTCATCAAGATACCGGAGATATGGATTCATCATGGATGATGATGATGAGGTACGTGTCATAGAAGATGATGATCCAGATTACATACGATGAGGTAAGAGTTGTAGACACTCGAGAGAAATGGATTGAAGCAAGTTTCTCAAATATGGAACATTCGTTTTGATGAGGTAATCAAAAGAGTTTGATTTTATCAAAACAAAATGAACCTAGTGTGTACAAAGGGTCGATTAGGAGCGTCGTGACATTCCTAGTACTATATGTTGATATACTACGGCTAAGGAATGACATTCCAATGCTACAATCAAGAAAGATAAAGTTGTCTAAACATTCCTCCATGAATGATTTGGAAGAGTATCTTAATTGGGGATATAAATCTATATAGATAGATTTAAGAGGATGCTCGACTTAACCCAAGCAACGATATTCATTTGATGCTAAAGTCGTTTAGCATGGCAAACTCAAGAGATGTCTCATGTCGATGAGCTATGGAGTGTATCTCTCTTAATAGTCCCCACAGACTCCTGAAAAGAGAGGTCGCATGAGTGACAATCATGTATGCAATGAAATGTACAAGACCTGATGTTGATCAGTCATATTCTGGAGAAGATCAATGTCAGACAGTGAAAAACATCTTAAAGTGCTTAACCAGCACTAAGGATGTGATCATATTCATGGTGAGTCTTAATTAAAACTAGAGGGCTTAACAGACTCAAGTTTTTCGAGATGCAGACCAAGACGACGAAAAATCCACTTTAAGGTAAAGGGTTACCTTGAGCGATGGTGCGATGAATTGAAAGGTTCCAAACAAAGAAAAGGTTCTTTGGTTTAGTGATAAAGACAAAGTATATAGCTATAAATGAAGTTGCAAGTTGATTGTTTGGATTAAAAGTTCATTACAGAACTAGGAATAGTTCCTAAGTCTCATCTTGGATCTAAACATGTGTTGTGGCACTTTCATTGGATTATTAGAATCATTGAAAGATGGGAAATCACTATAGAGATAGTGGACTCTCATGAACAACATTACATATCCATTAACTAAAGCTTATCCAACAGCAGGATAATCGTCACTTAGAGAAGAAGAGTATGAGATACCATAACGATTTGCTTTAGTGCAAGTGGAAGATTGAAAGTAGTATACACACAAGCCAATCATGTTTGATGATAAAGCATATACTTTGTAACAATCTTATTCATTTATTAATAAAAAGTATTAATTTATTAAAGGCTTTTAATTATCTACATGATGATGTTTTATAATATGTGATAAACCCATAGTTTTAAGCAATGCTTTTAGAATAATGATGATGATCATTCTAATGAGATCTAAATTCTTAGAAAGCTTAAAACTAAAATAGTTCCCAATTATTGGATTACTAAATTGGGGATTAGTGAATCCGGATAGATTGGTACATACGTTGCTTGCTTTCGTTGGATGAGGATGATTGATCTCATGATCATTTGTGTGGAGACACTAAAGTAAGTATGTAGGTGCTTATTAGAGAATAAGTTCACTGAACGTGGCTCGCTAAGGAATACCTAATGGAGTTTTACTTGCCTGTCAATAGGAATTCCTGTAGTGATAGTAGTATAAGTAATCCTTGGACTTGAGATCATTATAGTATCTTGTGTATGATGAGTTATACTTTGACTTATTCCTTAAGACCCTTAGGGTATATCAAAGGGTATGCTTGGGTATAACAAGTTGTACATGGAGATAATATATGATCAATAAAGAATCTACCACTTCTAATAAAAGAAGAGAAATGTCCTATGTGATTCGATAAATGACAACCCAAAGAGTCCTTGGCGAGTAGAATGAAATTAGAAAGGAGTTTCTAATTTGCATTATTTGAGTTGTGCATTTAAGGATCAAAATACATATAATTAAATAAAATAAGACTTGACAAAGAATTCCATGTCTTATATTTAATTGGGACATTGTATGGTGGAAGGATTGAATTGTTCGGTAACTATTTACTCAAAGGTTCTTTTATGATTAATGTTGAAATCTATATTATCCGGAAAGTCGTTGATCATTAGGGAGGCTTATCCTATTGTAGAATAAATATTATTTATTTAAATAAATTAATTATTTAATTTATTTATTTAAATAAGATTAGAATTGTTCTAATTGATTTATTCACAACCTGGTTTAATATGGAGAACCTAAAGGGTCACACCATAAAAAGGAAGAATAATTATAAATAAGAAGTTAATGGCATAATCGTAATAATATATTATGTATATTTAATTTAATCTATGGTGATAGAATAAATTAAATAGCTTAATATTTATTATTTAATATTTTAGAAATATTAAATATAAATTAATAAGAGGAGTCTTATTAATATTATTACAATTATTATTATTATTTTAATTTCCAAAAGAGTTTAGGAATTAATTTAATATAAGTACTCTCACTTATTCCTAATTGGATTAGGAAGGAAAATTAGTTAAAGGAGTTTAATTAATTATCCCTAATAAGATTAGAGAGCTTAATTAATTAAAAGAATTTAATTAATTAAATAAAACTCAATTCCTTAATTGTTAAGGTGGGTTGCCCACATCTATAAATAAGAGGAGTCTTATTATGGGTGATGTGGTTGTTGACTTTTTCAACATACGTAATTCCAAAAGTTGGAGAGTACGCCCTCTTTTTCTATACAGATAGGAAAAACTAGGGTTTGAGCCAATACCCCTTTTTCTTGAAAATTCTTTTTCCTTGGTGGATCACCTCTAGAGGCCAAACACTGGGGTGGCTAATGTTGATCAAAGGAATGAACCAAACCCGGTGGATTCAAGTTGAACGCGAAAAGGATTAGAGGTGAACTTGTACCTGAGGAAGCTCGGATCTTCAAGGGTATGATTCTTGTCCTTCATATTTTCGTTTAATTAATAATTGTGCATAAAGGGTGATCCGGGTATATGGTTTGTAAAATTTTTAAACTCTGATTTTTACACGTTTCCGTTTATTTTTGCAATTTAATTACGTTCTTGAATATTACAAACCTAACACTTCTGGCGTCTTAGAGTAGACTAGAATATCATCTATAAACACCACGACAAATTTGTCCAAGTATTGTTTGAACACTCTGTTCATCATATCCATGAATGCAGCTGGTGCATTTGTCAACCCAAACGACATCACTAAAAACTCGTAATGACCATAACGAGTCCTAAATGCTGTCTTTGGCACATCCTCCTTCCTAACCTTCAACTGATGATACCCCGTTCTTAAATCTATTTTAGAAAAATACTTAGCCCCTTTCAATTGATCAATGAGATCATCGATCCTGGGCAATGGGTATTTATTTTTTTTATCGTTAACTTGTTCAACTCTCTATAGTCGATACAAAGTCTTAATGATCCGTCTTTCTTCTTGACAAACAGTATCGGTGCTCCCCACGGCGAGACACTCAGTTGAATGTACTTCCTGTCCAATAGTTCTTGCAACTGCACCATCAACTCCTTCATCTCCATTGGCGCCATATGATACGGTGCCCTAGAAACTGGTGCCGCTCCTGGCACAATGTCTATCACGAATTCTGTCTCCCTATCCGGCGGAAGACCAGGAAATTCACTCGAAAATACATCAGCGAATTCTCTCACTATAGGTATTTGTTCCATGGTTGCTACCACTCTCTGGGTATCAACAACATGGCATGATAACCCTACGCACCCTTCCTCAATAATTTCCTAGTTTGTATCATGGTTAAACAACACGAACGTCCCGGCGATCTATTCCCGTAAAATACTACCCGAGGTTGTTCTAACGTCTTAATGTTCACACATTTCTTTTGACAATCTATAATTGCCCCATGGTTTACTAACTAATCCATTCCGAGAATTACATCGAATTCTCCTAACTTTATTGGTAATAAATCTACCGATAATTTATAACCCCGTATATCTACGCAACAACTCCTATGAACATTTTCAACAGGAATTATCTCTTCGTTTGCTACCTTAATATTTAAAGGTATAGGCAACTTTTCGAGAAGTAATCCTAATCGTCTAGCAAAATTGCATGCTATAAACGAACAAGTAGCACCCGAATCAAACAACACATATGCATTGATATCGTTGATCAGAATAATTCCTGGGACGACGTCCCCTGATGCAACCGCATCTTGGACTGTCATGTTAAAGGTACGACCCATCGGCCTACCCGGCTGCGCAGGACCACTAATAGCTAACTTACCGCTATTAGCTCCCCGGTTCCCGTCCGTCCCCTTCTTCAGGCAGTTCTTTGCTATGTGGTCAGTTGATCCACACACAAAACATACATGGTTCTTCTTCGGACTTAGACAATTTGGCGTAATGTGCCCCTCACATCCCACGGGTTAGAAGAGACGGCCTTCCCTTGAGATGCAGAGACTCCTAAGTGAGTCTTCCCACAGGTCTTGCAGGCCTCCATTCTTCTCTTCAGGTCTCCTTGCTTCACTCCGGTATTCCTAGAGGTAAATACCTTCCTCTTCTGACCCTCCCCACTTCCACTGGCTCCCTCAATCTTGACTCTCCCGTCAACCTTTCCCTTATTCTTCTTTTCTTTGTGGTATTAGCTCAACGCCTCATTACCACCTTCGGTGATTATCGACTTCTCTAAAACGGTTCGAAATGAAGTACTTTGAAACACCAAAATATGGTTATAGAGCCAGGGTTTTAAGCCCTACTCGAACCGTCGCGCCTTCCTTACCTCGGTATCCACTTGGTGTGGAGCGAACCTCTCCAGTTCATTGAACTTGGCAGCATATTGGGGAATCGTCATGTCCACTTGTTTCAACTCGAGAAACCTCATCTCCATCCTTCCCTACATGCTCGTGGGAAAGTAGTTCTCAAAGAATATCTCCTTGAACCTATCCCACGTCAAATTCGCTATCCCAACCATAGCCCGATTGGCTTCCCACCAAAAGTTGACCTCTCCCTTTATCATATAGGTCGCAAAAGCAACCTTCTGGGCCTCGTCAACATTAGCAATTACAAAAGCCTTCTCTATTTCATTAACCCACGTTTGGACTTCAATCGGGTCCGTAGTTCATTTGAACTCCGGCGGACCCACGCTTTTGAAATCCTTAAAGGTCGTAACTCGTGCTACTCCCGGATTTACGGGGATATTAGCCCCTATTCTATTAAATGCGACGGTTATTAAGTTAATAAACTCCTGCATCGGATTAACCGGACCTCTCTCCGGTTGATTTATGTTCGTACCTTGATTACGTTGCACTCTTCTCGGCGGCATTTTACTGATACAATAAACACATTGCGTTATTATTCCCTTCTTTATTAGTTATCATTAATATTAAATGATAACGTCAACATCCATAACACATTGCTTTCCATAAAAAGATCTTTATATTCATTCTCGTAGTATAATACTACATTGGTTACATACACAGCCTAAGCTGATTACATTACTTTCCCACTATCGCTTTCCAAAAATTGGGATTTACAAAAGACTTTTCTTTACTATACAAAAGGGGCTTTACGTCACTACTACTTATAAAATGTTTACATACTTATAAAATCTTCATTGGCAAGACCGGCAATGATATCACGGCTAATAGTATGCCGTGTTTGCCCCACCGCTACAGGATATCCAGCTACCTGCTACTGAAAATTCGTACGAGAACTCCTATAGATATAGGACATTCTCCCTATCTTTTTCACCTTAGTCTTTAGCTCCTCCTTGAGCTCAAAGACCTCGTGCTTTAAATCATGGACTTTCTCCTTAGTCAAAATTCGTTCATCATGCTCCTGCTCCCACATGGACTCGACATCAGTCTTGTCCTCTCTAATAATTTGGAGCTCTGCCTTCAGCTCCTTAACTTCCTGACAGTAATGGATATTTCTATCCAACACTGACATGAACTGAGACATCATCGACCCCCCCGTGAGCTATCTCACTCACTATAGCTCTTTGGGTTAAAGGAGACTGTCTCTACCTCCTCCTCTATCATCCCGTCAATCACTGACATATAGTCAGCTTCCTCTGAGTCTCCAGACTCAATAATCACTACATCTGGCTCTGCTGCTATAGGGTTCGGTAAAACCTCTATTTGGTCTATCTTCACACCCGAATTCCGTGCGTCACTAGTACATCATTAATCCAAACATACATCATTATATACTGAAATATAATAACATACATTCTAAATTCGCAGGTTCTTAAATCTTATAACCTTTCTCATTACAAATAATGATAATTACATTATTCCTTTAATCTTACAAGAAGGACTTTTATCCACCACCAATGTTACATAACAATTCATTAAAATAGTCTATAGTTTAATTTTCATCTTTCTACATTACAAGTCATCACTTGATATTTTCGCTCATTCACATTCTGAATGGCACTTTATCTGGATACCATCGGCTTGATCCTTACGGGATCCTTAAGTTCCTCTAACATCGTTTACTGAAAATGTTTTTCATTTAAAGCAAGTGTGAGCATTCAATTGCCCAGCAAGTCATAGCAGTTGAACAAACAACTTCAAGAATTTAAACATTCTTTTCAAACTTCAATAACCGAACAAAGGTTATGAAGCAATTTGAATAATAGGAATAATCTCGACTCCTTTCATTTTAAAACATTAGTCACATTCACTTTGAAATACTTTCATTCTCTACACTCTTTCATACACATTCAGTCTGGCTAGAATCAATAGCCCAAACTTAACAATAACGGTTCATGTATAAACAGAACATGCTCATATTGAACAGTTCAATCACAGAACAGTTCATATCATAGAAACACTGAAGTGTTCACATTGTGGCACAAGGCCTCATATGTTCTACCACCTTTCACAAATATCGCACATTCGCACATAGACAGAGCTTCTCAAGTTCAACATCTGAGAAGTTTAAGAAACTAGCATTCATTTAAAATATGAATGAAGTTAGGAAACTTGCCTTACGCCCAGTTACAGCTTACGCCGAACTACTCATTTCAATTCATGTATAACACATAATGAAATAACACATACACCAATTAGTCATATACTTGACTTACACATTGGTTTACTTAACATTACTTCTTAGGGTTCGCGTTCTTGCAATATAATTTTACGTTACTAACTTTCATTATCGGTTTATGGCTTCATGACATACGGAGATGTCTTACTCAAAACATTCTTCATCTTTGATGATTTACATTCTTATCTTCTTCTTATAACTTCTCTAGGACTCAGCCCACATCGCTTCTCTGCTGGTAGTCCATATGGTACTCTGAGTGGTTTCCCACAAACAACCAACAAACAAGTTCCCGTCTCATCTACACTGCCATCACAGTGAATTAGATCGGTTGCCAGTTTCGTATATACCTTCGCTCTCTGAAGGAATTGTTTAGCCCAGCTCCCATATGTCAACCATCAAAGGTTACGATTATACCACAACCTAAACTTATCTTAACTTATACGAACTATTAACTATAATGTTCGTTAAGTTAATTTCTTATTCCTTTTGGCTTTCTAACAACTAAATGCCATACCTCAGGATTCGTTCTTATTCGACTCACATTCGGCATTCAATACTCTTATTACCGTTCGCTACGGCTTTCTTGATAATTCATATCTTACTTACTACATTCGTCAACGTCACATTCGGCATTCAATACTCTTCTAACAACCAGGGTATACTTAGAACGTTGGTCCAACGCGAATACAATTCACGAGGATCGTTTACGTATTCAACATTCATGTTGCTCATCTTTTAATCTCTCATTCAACCTTTACTCAAGGTTTTAATGGCTTTCAATCATTATCCATCCCATAAATCCCATGTTCATTATTCCTTCTTAATGTCGAAGCCATACAGATCATTGTAAGCTAAGACCGATCGTTCATCTCAACAACATTGCGTTCATAGCGTCTATACGCTTTACATTCATCTCGCATTACTATGACATAACATCAAAATGTTATTCATTACCCTCGTCACACAACGTCTAAGGAATCACAATCATAGCAATCCCTCACATTCGTTTATCGCGACTACGGTCCCCGGATATCGGTTCCATAATCTGCAATTGCATTCGTTTAATCTCGGTTAATCTTTCTGTTCAACCTTCATTAAAACTTTAAAACACTTGATTAAGTGTTACATTAGGCAAAATACATGTTCATATTTCTTTCTTGCACATCCCCCAGCAGTTGAGCACTTAAAAGCTCATTACTGGCTTTTTTTCCATGTATCGGCGCTGCGGCGCCACTCTCTTCACTAAGACTCATGCTGTGGCGCGAGTTTGTAGTGTCTGACTCTCTTGTCTAGTGCTGCAGCGCCACCTTACAAGGCATATCTGGCACCGCGGCGCCAATTCCTTCTTCTCGAAAATTTTTCTAAGTGTTAACTTCATTTTGAGACGTTTACTTTCCAATCTCATAACTTCTTCGTTATAACTCGGAACGAGATTGTTCCAAAACCATTTTCTTCTTTATCTTATGTACTTGGATTACCTATAGATAGAACTTCGTTCTGAATCCGTTAACATGCCATTCAATTTGCTTAATATTTGCCCTTTATTCGTTTTACATTATTAACGTTCTTCGTTCGTTTCTTCCGTAATTAGGTCATCCGAACTCGGAATTCATTTGTTCTTGAGTCTACGAGTCACGTTTTATACGTTCTCTTACTTTCTTATGAAACCCTACACGTTCAGTTTCATTTACTAACTTTCTAATTCTCGCTCGTCTTTTACAAAATTTTCGCTATAACTTCGTTATAGCTCCGTTTTAATCCGTTCTTCATGAACGTTTCTACCGTTCCTAACCAAGCAATAAGCATCTAACTTATACGCGATTGTTTTAAACTTTTCCATCAACAACAATTATACTACGATGCTTTTAAATTTGTCCATCAACAACGTTCTTCGTGTTCTTCGCGTGTTCTTCGTTTTTTTCGTTCGTTCTTCATTTTTAATCGATATTTTGGATTATGATTTCACTTTTTCTTGGAATTTGATGTTATAGAATATCATTCCTTACTTATATAACCTACTCATTCATAAGATTCATTCGGATCGCTTAAAATCCTTACGAATCTTACACTTCCTTAAGAAATTTATAAAATAAACTTCTAATTCTTATTTCTTAATTTTCTTACGATTTCAACCATATGAAATCATTTCTAACTTAATCTACTTCTTATCTTCATTAAGTTATGTTTTTGAACATATTAAACTTAAAGAAAATTAGAAAAAACTAGGGTTCAGATTACCGTTCTTCATTAATCTCCTTCCGTCGGACAAAGCGTGCACTCCGACAATCTTTGTCCTCTTCCTCTTCCTCTTTTTCTCCCATCCAAACTCTCTCTCTTTCTCTCTCAAGTGTTGGTTGAAATTTTCAATCAAACAAATGAGCTTAAGGCTTGCTTATATAGAAAACCAAGGCTAGGGGCATTTTAGTCATTTCGCCCACCCTAACCTCCTTACTATTCAAGGCTTAAGGACTAAGTTAACTTAGCCCTCAAGTTTTTTTAGCCTTTAAGTTTTATAGTTCTGTCTTTTGGGTTTCATCTGACAGTTTTAAAAACTGCGATTCTCGGAATCCAAATATTTTTGGATATTTCGTCTTTCCTTTACCGATTAACTTTTACGTATTCTTCGGATTTCCGAAAAATACTTTTTGGTGTTAAGCGTTTCCCTTCACATTTTCCCCTAACGTATCTAAACTAATAAAAAGTACATAACAGTACTTTTCATCGTTTTTATTTTGTCCTATTTCTACACGTTTTTCGAGAAAATCTTTTACCGGCTTACTTAACTTTTCACGACATATTATCGTCAAATCTTTCTACGGAATGTCATTCTAACATACAAAACTCTCGGAATGGCTTAGGTTATTCAAACCCTAACCCTTAGGTTTCGTCGAGTGAATAGTGCCTATTTCATCTTTTTCCCCGGAAATATTTTATTCTCGAAATTTTTTTATTTTCGTCTTGAAAATTCTTACTCGTTCAATCTAGCTCGTAGCCAAAATCCTCCCGATTAATAATCATTCTAGGTTATAGAACGATTAATAAACACATAGCACTGAATAATATTAATAAAAATTCATTTTATTAATAACTAATTCTTTAAATCTTAATTTCTGGACAATCCGGATTTTCAGGTTGTCACATCCTTCCCCCCTTATAAAAATTCCATCCTCGGAATTTCTTTAAACCACACACATACCCGGGTCATGACAATCACCCCTTCTTCACAGAATTTCATCGTCGAAATTTTAGCCTACCCCTCTTCTGAACTTCTCTTCAAAGAAGTTCTTATCTTTCAAACATTCTCTCACCTTCACAACTTATCAAGAATTATGAAGTAGAATGAAGAACGAGGAATATAAGAATTCCTTTAAAACATTTCATACTTTTGCTGAGGGGTCAAATTGACCATAAACTCTTACTAGGTTTACCAGCATGACGCCATAACCTTTCTTTCCATGGTCAGTTTACAATCACCAATAAGGTAAACTACCTCTTTCATACGTAGGCGATCAACCCAATGTATAACCCCATTTCAGGGTATGTTCACCTCAGACTTAATCATTTGATTCCGCACCAAAATAATTTGGTTTGGCACAACTTCTCAAAGAAAGCTCGATTTTCTTTTTAAACATAACATACCATTTGTCTAGTCGAATCAAATAGCATATACCATACCAATAAATTGGATATCAACTTGAAACATTCGTCTAGTCAGCTCAATTAACATCGATTACTTCTTTAAATTCTTTTGCAGTACATCAAAACGTTTTATGATGTCATGATACCGTACTTTTTATAGTAATTTGAGGACTTCGTCAGTTTGTGACTTTGTCATTTATACATCATACCATAGCGGGTTGTTGATCCTAAGATCACATCTAACACTAGGTTCAATTGCATTGATAACTCCATCCTTTTACCATCTTTGCATCAAATGCACTGATGATATAAAATTCATTTTGATATTTCAAATCAATTTCTGCCTAGCCAAAACTATTAGCATAGATATACCAAGAATAGTTCTTTTAAAATCCATTGGTTCCAAAAGTTGAACCAACTTTTTCATTTTCTAAACGCGCACATTAGCACGATTTGAAGAAATTTTGAAATCTAGCATGGCTAGATGACTTGGAATATCCTATTCTCCATCTTCCTTCATTGTCTTACTTGCGATAATACTTAATCTCCTCTAGCATCATCAATGCTAAGTCTACTAAAAATACTTACTTTTAGTCTAAACATTCCTATACCTTAGTATAGTTCATCCACTTACCACACTTTATGTGTTTAGGAACTTTCCACAACCATATGTGTTTAAGAACTTATCTTCGCAATATGTAATCCAAGAATAAATCAAGGACTATCCATATGCTTAGGGCTCGAAACATAGCATATAACTATGAGTCACAAACTTTTCATAAGTATGAGTTTCAAGAACCCCGCACCTATTTTATCATTCACTACCTATCAAGTATATACATGAGAAAAGATTCACCTTCTCGTCATATACATATTGATAGCATGACATACTATTCCAATGATTATCACTGTAATAACTAAGTAATCACAAACCCCTGCCATTCGAAGGTTCGTACTACTCAGCTATCACATGAGTCCTCAATCGAAATTTTAGAACTTCTAACTTTCTCTTTACTTAATACGAATTTTCTTTAATCCATATGCTATCCTTTACAACTCCATCTGAGTTCTTCTTCCCATACTACTTTGTAGTACCATTCATTCATAGCATTAGCTATAAATCATCCATCGTTTAACAGATCATCTGTTACTATGATTTACTATGATCACGTGGTGATCTTCTTATCCTTCTCTCTACGATTATAGTCTTAGGTACTCATACCTAAGATTTATAACCTATCAGCTTTGATACCAACCTATAATGCCCCAAAATCCGGTCTATCTTCACACCCGGATTTCGTGCGTCACTAGTACATCATTCATCCAAACATACATCATTATATACTGAAATATAATAACATACATTCTAAATTCCCAGGTTCTAAAACCTTATAACCTTTCTCATTACAAATAATGATAATTACATTATTCCTTTCATCTTACAAGAGTGACTTTTATCCACCACCAAGGATACATAACAATTCATTAAACTAGTCTATAGTTTAATTTTCATCTTTCTACATTACAAGTCTTGACTTGATCTTTTCGCTCATTCACATTCTGAATGACACTTCATCTGGATACTGTCAGCTTAATCCTTACGGGATCCTTAAGTTCTTTTAACATCGTTCACTGAAAATGTTTTTCATTTAAAGCAAGTGTGAGCATTCAATTTCCCAACAAGTCATAGCAGTTGAACAAACAACTTCAAGAATTTAAACATTCTTTTCAGACTTCAATAACCGAACAAAGGTTATGAAGCAACTTGAATAATAGGAATAATCTCGATTTCTATCATTTTAAAACATTAGTCACATTTACTTTGAAATACTTTCATTCTCTACCCACTTTTATACACATTCCGTCTGGCTAGAATCAATAGCCCAGACTTAACAATAACGGTTCATGTACAAACAGAACATGCTCATATTGAACAGTTCAATCACAGAATAGTTCATATCATAGAAACACCGAAGTGTTCACATTGTGGCACAAGGCCTCATACGTTCTACTACCTTGCACAAATATCTCACATTCGCACATAGACAGAACTTCTCAAGTTCAATATCTTAGAAGTTTAAGAAACTAGCATTCATTTAAAATATGAATGAAGTTAGGAAACTTGCCTTACGCCTAGCTACAGCTTACGCCAAACTGCTCCTTTCAATTCCTATATAACATATAATGAAATAACACATACACCAATTAGTCATATACTTGACTTACACATTGGTTTACTTAACTTTACTTCTTAGGGTTCGCGTTCTTGCAATATAATTTTACGCGACTAACTTTCATTACCGATTTACTGGCTTCATGACATACGGAGATGTCTTACTCAAAACATTCTTCATCTTTGATGATTTACATTCTTATCTTCTTCTTATAACTTCTCTAGGACTCAAAGACACATCGCTTCTCTGCTTTGGTAGTCCATATGGTACTTCGAGTGGTTTCCCACAAAACAACCAACAAACAAGTTCCGTCTCATCTGCACCGCCATCACAGTGAGTTAGATCGGTTGCCAGTTTCGTATATACCTTCGCTCTCTAAAGGAATTGTTTAGCCCAGCTCCCATATGTCAACCGTCAAATGTTACGATTGTACCACAACCTCAACTTATCTTAACTTATACGAACTATTAACTATAATGTTCGATAAGTTAATTTCTTATTCCTTTTGGCCTTCTGACAACTAAATGCCATACCTCAAGATTCGTTCCTATTCGACTCACATTCGACTTTAATACTCTTATTACCATTCGCTACGGCTTTCTTGATAATTCATATCTTACTTACTACCTTCATCAACGTCTATGTCATACAACCAGGGTATACTTAGAACGTTCGTCCAACGCAAATACTATTCACGAGGATTGTTTATGTATTCAACGTTTATGTTGCTCGTCTTTTAATCTCTCATTCAACCTTTACTCAAGGTTTTAATCGGTTTGAATCGTTATCCATCCCATGAACCCCATATTCATTATTCCTTTTTAATGTCGAAGCCATACAGATCATTGTATGGTAAGACCGATCGTTCATCGCAACAACGTTGCGTTCACAGCGTCTATACACTTTACATTCATCTCGTATTACCATGACATAACATCAAAATGTTATTCATTACCCTCGTCACACAATGTCTAAGGAATCACAATCATAGCAATCCCTCACGTTCGTTTATCGCGATTACGGTCCCCGGATATCGGTTCCGTAATCCGCAATTACATTCTTTTAATCTCGGTTAATCTTTTCGTTCAACCTTCATTAAAGGTTTAAAAAACTTGATTAAGTGTTACATTAGGCAAACTACATGTTCATATTTCTTTCTTGCACATCCCCCAGCAGTTGAGAACTTAAAAGCTCATTACTGGCCTTTTTCCTTGTGACTTGCCATGCCGCCACTCTCTTTCACTAAGACTCATGCTGCGGCCCTGAAGTTAGTTAGTGTGTCTGGCTTTTCGGTGTGGCAATCGCGGCACCTTTAGCATGGCTATATCTAGCAGCCATGGCTGAAGTCCTTCTTCTCAAAAATTTTTCGAAGTGTTAACTTCATTTTGAGACGCTTACTTTCCGATCTCATAACTTCTTCGATATAACTCATAATGAAGTCGTTCCAAAACCATTTTCTTCCTTATCTTATGTACTTTGATTACCCATGGATAGAACTTCATTCTGAATCCATTAACATGCCATTCAATTGGCTTAATCTTTGCCCTTTATTCATTTTACATTATTAACGTTCTTCATTCGTTCTTCCGTAATTCGGTCATCCGAACTCGAAATTCATTCGTTCTTGAGTCTATGACTCACGTTTTATACGTTCTCTTACTTTCTTATGAAACCCTACATGTTTGGGTTCATTTACTAACTTTCTAATTCTCGCTCGTCTTTTACAAAATTTTTGCCATAACTTCGTTAAAGCTCCGTTTTAATCTGTTTTTCATGAACGTTTCTACCATTCCTAACCAAGAAATAAGCATCTAACTTATACGCGATGGTTTTAAACTTATCCATCAACAACAATTATACTACGATGCTTTTAAATTTGTCCATCAACAACGTTTTTCGTGTTCTTCGTTCGTTCTTCATTTTTAATCGATATTTTGGATTATGATTTCACTTTTTCTTGGAATTTGATGCTATAGAATATCATTCCTTACTTATTTAACCTACTCATTCATAAGATTCATTCGGATCGCTCAAAATCCTTACGAATCTTATACTTCTTTAAGAAATTTATAAAATAAACTTTTAATTCTTATTTCTTAATTTTCATACGATTTCAACCATATGAAATCATTTCTAACTTAATCTACTTCTTATCTTCATTAATTTATGTTTTTAAACATATTAAACTTAAAGAAAATTAGAAGAAACTAGGGTTTGGATTACTATTCTTCATTAATCTCCTTCCGTCGGACATAGCGTGCACTCCGACAAGCTTTTCCTCTTCCACTTCTTCCCCCATCCAACTCTCTCTCTTTCTCTCTCAAGTGTTGGTTAAAATTTTCAATCAAACAAATGAGCTTAAGGCTTGTTTATATAGAAAACCAAGGCTAGGGGAATTTTAGAAATTTCACCCTCCCTAACCTCCTTACTATTCAAGGCTTAAGGACTAAGTTAACTACGCCCTCAAGTTTGCTTAGCCCTTAAGTTTCGTAGTTCCATCTTTTGGGTTTCGTTCGACAGTTTTAAAAGCTGCGATTCTCGGAATCCAATTTTTTTGGATATTTCATCTTTCCTTTACCGATTAACTTTTACATATTCTTCGGATTTCCAAAAAACTGAAAAACACTTTTTGGTGTCAAGCGTTTTCCTTCACGTTTACCCTTAACGTAGCTAAACGAATAAAAAGTACATAACAGTATTTTTGGTCGTTTTTATTTTGTCCGATTTCTGCACGTTTTTCGAGAAAAACTTTTATCGGCTTACTTAACTTTTCACGACATATTATCATCAAATATTTTGAAGGAATGTCATTTTGACATACCGAACTCTCGGAATGGCTTAGGTTATTCAAACCCTAACCCTTAGGTTTCATCGAGTGAATAGTGCCTATTTCGTCTTTTTCCTGGGAAATATTTTGTTCCCGGAAATTTTTTATTTTTGTCTTGAAAATTCTTACTCGTTCAATATAGCTCGTAGCCAGAATCCTCTCAATTAATAATCATTCTAGTTTATAGAATGATTAATAAACAAATAGCACATAATAATATTAATAAAAATTTATTTTATTTATAACTAATTCTTTAAATCTTAATTTCGGACGAAGGGTTATAAGATGTAGAGTAAAGATTACATTACAACTACTATGCATTGCAATGTGACTAATCGTTAGTGTGAATGATTATATAATTGTGTTGGGCACATGAAGTGCAGATAGCTATAAGTAAGTTGTTAAACTGTTATTGGTAAACAATGATCAAGGCAAGTCTTTCAGTTCCTATTTTCTATGTAAACTTGATGATGAACTATTTTAAATCTTTATTGATGTGATATGTATATATTGAAAATATGAAACATTAAAGTAAATTTATGACTACGTTGATGGAGTAATAAATGTTGATTGAGTAAGGAACTCAATCTTTATACTTGTTACATGAACTGCAGTATGTATGTTATGTTAGTCAAATTTTTATGAGATGTATGCTATTATGTGCTATGTGATGCATGAAAACTGCTAGATTTTGTTGGGCTGTCGAGCTCAACCTTGTAAATAACCACTTTTACAGGTTAAAGATTCAAGGTAAAGTTATGTGCTACTTGAAAGACATGAATCAGATGTGATGTCATGCCTTGAAATCCAGTCTATTTTCACACCCGAATTCCGTACGTCACGAGTACATCTTCTTTCCAGCATACATCATTATATAATAAAATATAACAACATACTTTCTCAATTCCCAGGTTCTAATACCTTATAACCTTGTTTATTACAAATAATGATAATTACATTATTCTTTACATCTTACACGAGTGACTTTCATCCGCCACCAAGGATACATAATAGTTCATTAAACTAGTCTATAGTTTAATTAAACTATTCTACATTACAAATCTTCACTTAATCTTCACGCTCATTCTTAACCTGAATGACACTTCATCTAAACACCGGTCAGCTTGATCTTTACGGGATCCTTAAGTTCTTCTAACATCGTTTGCTGAAAATGTTTTTCATTTAAAGCAAGTGTGAGCATTCAATTGCCCAGCAAGTCATAGCAGTTGAATATACAACTTCAAGAGTTTAAACATTTCTTTTGAACTTCGATAACCGAACAAAGGTTATAAAGTAAATTGAATAATTGGAATAATTTTGATTCCAAACATTTTAAAACATTAGTCACATTCACTTTGAAATACTTTCATTCTTCTACTATTTTTCATACACATCCTGCCTGGCTAGAATCAATAGCACAGACTTAACAATAACGGTTAATGTATAAACAGAACATTCTCATATTGAACAATTCAATCACCAAATAATTCATCTCATAGAAACACCAAAGTGTTAAAAATTATGGCATAAGGCCTCATACGTTCTACCACCTTGTACAAATATCACACATTCGCACATAAGTAAAACTTCTCAAGTTCAACATCTGAGAAGTTTAAGAAACTAGCATTCATCTCAAATATGAATGAAGTTAGGAAACTTGCCTTACGCGCAGCTAAAGCTTAGAGTTTACGCTGAACAACTCATTCCAATTCCTATATAACACATAAGGAAATAACATATACAACAATTAATCATATACATGACTTACACATTAGTTTAAGCTTAACTTTAATTCTTAGGGTTTACGTTCTTGCAATCTAAGTTTACGCGACCAACTTTCTCTACCAGTTTACGGCTTCTTGACATACCAAGATGTCTTACTCATACGATCATCATCTTTGATTATTTGCATTCTTATCTTCTTTTTATAACTCTTCTAAGACTCAGCACACATCGTGTCTCTGCTAGTAGTCCATATGTTACTCTGAGTGGTTTCCCACAAACAACCAACAAATAAGTTCCCATCTCATCTACATTGTCTTTCACAGTGAGTTAGATCGGTTGCCAGTTTCATATATACCTTCGCTCTCTGAAAGAATTCTTTAGCCTAGTTCCCATATGTTAACCATCAAAGATTATGATTGTACCACAACCTAAACGCATCTTAACTTATCCGAACCATTAAACTATAATGTTCGTTAAATCAATTTCTTATTCCTTATGGCTTCCTGGCAATTAAATGCCATACCTCAGGATTCATTCTTTATCCAACTCACATTCGGCTTTCCTTAATCTTATTACTGTTTATTATGGCTTCTTGATAATTCATATCTTACTTAATACTTTCATTATCCACTACTTGAACCCCACGTTCATTACTCATTCATAATGTCGAAGCCATATCGTTCGTTGTATGCTAAGACCGATAGTTCATCACAACAACGTTGCGTTCATAGCATCTATACGCTTTACACTTACATCTCATTACTACAACATAACATCGAAATGTTATTCATTACCCTTGTCACTCAACGTCGAAGGAATCACAATTATAGCAATCCCCCACATTCATTTTATCGCGACAACAGTCCCCGAATATCGGTTACATAATCTACCGCTTAAATTCTCAGTCTTTTAATCCCGTTCAATCTTTCTGTTCAACATTTACTAAAGGTTTAAGTCACTTGATTAAGTGTTACTTTAGGTGAACAATATGTTCTTTATCTTCCCTTACACTTTCCCCAAGAGTTGAACAGTTAAAAGCTCTTCTCTAGGCATTGCCCTGCACCGGCACTGCGGCGCCACCCTCCTTTGTTATTGCTCGCGCTATGGTGTGAGTCCCCAATATCTTATTCCCCGGTCTGGCGCTACGGCGCCACCTTCCTTCCTTCTTCCTCGCGCTGCAGTGCCCCTCAACAATATGTTTCTTCCCGGGCTAGCGCTGCCTTCCAAGGCATGACTGGCACTACGGCACCAATCATCAACCTTGGAAATTTTTTCTAAGTGTTGAATCAAGTTTGAGACGCTTACTTCACAATCTCACAACTTATTCGATATAACTCGGAACGAGGTCGTTCCAAACCCATTCTCTTCCTTATCTTATGTACTTCAATTCCCCTTGGATAGAAATTAATTCTAAATCGGTTAACTTGCCTTTCAATTGGCTTAATCTTCATTACTAGTTCGTTTTATGTTATTAACGTTCTTCATTCGTTCGTCCGTAATTTAGTCATCCAAACTCGGAACTGGTTCGTTCTTGAGTCCACGACTCACATTTTATACGTTCTCATTCTCTCCTTCTTCATCCGAACTCTCTCTCTCTCTAGTGTTGGTTGAAATTTCAAACCAAACAAATGAGCTTAAGGCTTGTTTATATAGAAAACCAAGGCTAGGGTTATTTTAGTCATTTCACCCCAAACCTCCTTACTATTCCCACCTCCTCAATACACCTCTTTACTATTCACAAAAATTTCCTTGGAAGTTTCGTGGTTCTGTCTTTTGGGTTTCGTCCGACAGTTTTAAAAACTACGATTCTCGGAATGTAATTATTTTTGGATATTTCGTCTTTCCTTTAACAATTAAATTTTACGTATTCTTCGAATCTCTGAAAAACACTTTTCCACGCAGCGTTTTCCTTCACGTTTTCCCCTAACGTAGTTAAACGAATGAAAAGTACATAGTAGTACTTTTCGTCATTTTTATTTTGTTCAATTTTTGCACATTTTTTGAGAAAAACTTTTATCGACTTACTTAACTTTTCACGATATATTATCATCAAATCTTTCGATGGAATGTCATTTCGACATACCAAACTCCCAGAAAGGCTTAGGTTATTCAAACCCTAACCCTTAGGGTTTCGTTGGGTGAATAGTGCCTATTTCGTCTTTTTCCCCAAAAATATTTTGTTCCCGGAAAAATTTTATTTTTGTATTAAAAATTCTTACTCATTCAGTCTAGCTCGTAGCCAGAATGCTCCCGATTAATAATCATCCTAGGTTCTAGAACGATTAATAAACACATAGCACATAATTGTATTAATAAAAATTCATTTTATTGATAACTAATTCTTTAAATCTTAAATTCTAGACAATCCAATTTTTCGGGTTGTTACATTCTTCCTCCCTTATAAAAATTCCGTCCTCGGAATTTCTAAAACCACACCCATTCCCGGGTCATCACATTCACCCATTCTCCACAGAATTTCGTCCTCAAAATTTTAATCTACCCTTCTTCTCAACTTCTCTTCAAAGAAGTTCTTATCTTTCAAACATTCCCTCACCTTCATAACTTATCAAGAATTATGAAGTAGAATGAACAACGAGGAATATAAAAATTCCTCTAAAACATTTCATACTTTTGCTGAGAGGTCAAATTGACCATGAACTCTTACTAGGTTTAACAGCCTGACACCGTAAACCTTCTTCCATGGTCAGTTTACAATCACACAGAAAGTAAACTACCTCTTTCATAGTAGGCGATCAACCCATTGTATAACCCCATTTTGGGGTATGCACACCTCAAACTTAATCATTATATTCTGTACCAAAACAATTTGGTTTGGCATAACTTCTTCAAAGAAAGCTCAATTTTCTTTCAATCATGACATACCATTAATCTTAGACAAATCAAGTAGCTTAGACCATACCAATAAATTTGATATCAACTAGAAACATTCGTCTAGTTAAATCAATTGACATCAACTACTTCTTTAAATTCTTTCACAATACATTAAAACATTTTATGACGTCATGATACCGTACTTTTTACAGTACGTTGAGGACTTCGTCAGTTTATGACTTCATCATTATACATAATACCATAGTGGGTTGTTGATCCTAAGATCACATCCAACACTAGGTTCAATTGCATTAACAACTCCATCCTTTTACCATCCTTGCATCAAATGCACTAATGATATAAAATTTCCTTTTGATATTTCAAATCAATTTCTGTCGAGCCGAAACATTTACCATAGATATACCAAGAATAGTTCTTTAAGAATCCACTGGTTCCAAAACTTGAACCAATTCTTTCCTTTTCAAAATGCGCACACATAAGCACAATTTCAAGAAACTTTGAAATCTAGCACATCTAGATGACTTGGAATATCCTATTCTCCATCTTCCTTCATTGTCTTACTTACAACAATACTTAATCTTCTCTAGCATCTTCAATGCTAATTCTACTGAAAATAACTCATTTTCAGTATAAACATCACTATACCTTAGTACAGTCCATTAACTTACCACACATTACGAGTTCAGGAACTTTCCACAATAATATGAGTTTTAAAACTATCTCAGTCAGACCATAGGCGTCCATTCGTTGAGAAGTTCAAAAACATACCATATCATTATGAGTCACGAATCTACCATAAGTATGAGTTTCAAGAACTCCCACCTACCTTATTGTTCTCTACCTATCAAGCATATACAAAAAGATTCACCTTCTCGTCATATACATATTGATAGTGCGACTAATTCTAATGATTATTACTGTAATAAACTGAGCAATTGTTACACCAAGCACAAACCTCTGCCCATAACAAAGGTTCATACTGAAAGTAGTATACACACAAGCCAATCATGTTTGATGATAAAGCATATACTTTGTAACAATCTTATTCATTTATTAATAAAAAGTATTAATTTATTAAAGGCTTTTAATTATCTATATGATGTTGTTTTATAAAATGTGATAAACCCATAGTTTTAAGCAATGTTTTTAGAATAATGATGATGATCATTCTAATGAGATCTAAATTCTTAGAAAGCTTAAAACTAAAATAGTTCCCAATTGTTGGATTACTAAATTGGGGATTAGTGAATCCGGATAGATTGTTACATATGTTGCTTGCTCATTGGATGAGGATGATTGATCTCATGATCATTTGTGTGGAGACACTGAAGCAAGTATGTAGGTGTTTATTAGAGAATAAGTTCACTGAACGTGGCTCGCTAAGGAATACCTAATGGAGTTTTACTTACTGTCATAGGAATTCTGTAGTGATAGTAGTACAAGTGATCCTTGGACTTGAGATCGTAATAGTATCTTGTGTATGATGAGTTATACTTTGACTTATTCCTTAAGACCCTTAGGGTATATCAAAGGGTATGCTGGGGTATAATAAGTCGTATATGGAGATAATGTATGATCAATAAAGAATCTACCAATTCTAGTAAAAGAAGAGAAATGTCCTATGTGATTCGATAAATGACAACCCAATAGTCCTTGGCGGCGGGGATGAAATTAGAAAGGAGTTTCTAATTTGCATTATTTAGCGTTAATGCATTTAAGAGTCAAAATACATATAATTAAATAAAATAAGACTTGATAGTAATTCCATGTCTTATATTTAATTGGGACATTGTATGGTGAAAGGATTGAACTGTGCGGTAACTATTTACTCAAAGGTTCTTTTATGATTAATGTTGAAATCTATATTATCTGAAAAGTCATTAATTGCTAGGGAGGCTTATCCCTATTATAGAATAAATATTATTTATTTAAATAAATTAATAGTTTAATTTATTTATTTAAATAAGATTAGAATTGTTCTAATTGATTTATTCACAACCTGGTTTAATATGGAGAACCTAAAGGGTCACACCATAAAAGGAAGAATAATTATTTAAGAAATAAATGGCATAATCGTAATAATAAGTTAAGTATATTTAAGTTAATCTATGGTGATAGAATAAATTAAATAGCTTAATATTTATTATTTAATATTTTAGAAATATTAAATATAAATTAATAAGAGGAGTGTTATTATTATTGTAACGATCGAGAAATTTATAATTTAATTTAAATAATTATGGAATTAAATAAATATTTTAAATAATTTATTTATTGAGGAAAATAAATAATTGATGAATTGTGGTGAATTAATTTAGTAACTAAATTGATTAATGTTAATTAAATTAAGTATTGATAATTTTATCCGAAGGATTTAATTTAAGGAAATAATTAAATTAAATCAATTGCTTAATATTTAAGAGAATAATTAAATTACATGGATTGTTTAATTTAATGAAAATAAATAAATTCAATAAAGTGATGTTTCTAATTTATTAAGTAAATTAGATATATAATTATTTATTAATTATAAGTATAATGATAATAAGATTTTTATTATTATGATATAAGTTATTTAAATTAACTAAACTAAAGTTATTTAAATTAACTAAATTAATGGTGTGACATGAAAACTATATAATAAGAATAATATAAAAATAATTTAATTTGGGGGGAAAGATGGTAGCCAAACAAGGCCTTGTGGCCTTTGGCTTTTTCCAACTGACGTCTTTTGTTTTCTTTAACGGATGAATACGTGGGAGAGTTAAGCCATATTAGTTTTCTTTTGCGTCTTATTTTTTCTCCTAAAGCTAAAGAGCAGAGTTGAGAGAGAAGAGAGAAAAAACACTGAGTTCTCGGTGATTGGCAAGAGGAAGAAGGAGAATTTCTAAGCCCTAACACTATCTTTTTGCTAGCATTTAATCAAGGTAATCTACCCCTAATTCTAATATTTGGTTTGTAATTTTCTATTCACTAGAAATTGGGTTTTTGGTTGAGTTGTTGTAGAAGATGTTGTTTATATGTATGTGTTCTCTTGCTAAACCTGTTAGTTATCCTTTATAAGTCTATGTTGGTGTTCAAATGCATGAAATTTGGGTTTATAGGGGGATAAAGATATAACAGTGTTTTTGTTTGAAATTGGCTTTATAAAGTACAAATTTTCATGATCAATACTTGTTATAATCTGTAATTTGTTGGTGGATTATGTTAGTATGTTAAGAAATGAAAGCGGCGTAGTTAGAATTATGTCAATTGGTCAAGAAACGAATTTGTAACGATTTGAAATTTTAAAGTGTAGTATTAGATATTTATTGAATAATATAAATATTTATTTGGTAAGTCTATTGTTGAATTGATGAATCTAAATTTATTAGAGAATTTTCTAAATTAAATTAATTTATAATTTAGAGAGCTGTAAAATAACATGAGATGTTATATTGTTGATTTAATAATTGAGATGGTATATTAAATTATTAAATAAAATTATAAAGTGAAAATTATAATTTTGTGATTTTGCTAAAAGGCTATATTTAATTAAAATATAGTATGTGATTATAATTATAAACTAAAGTGTTTATTAAAATAAATTAAAAAGGTTTAAATTAGTTTTTGTCAAGCAAGGCTTAAGTATTTTAATTCTTTAAAATTTAAATGGTTTGCCAAATAAGCCTTATAGCTTTTGATATTTCTATTTTTGTTTAAAATTTAAATAAAATAAACAAAATAAATAAATAAATAAAATAAAATAATAAATATAATTTTATAACTTAGGTGTTATAAATGATAATACATTTAGTAATAGTATTACGGGTTGTCAGTTTTTTTTATATACGCCTAATGTTATTTGGCTTGGCCTAGCGATACACATTTTAGCATACTGAGTTTTGAGAGAGTTAAGAACTTGAGAGAGAATTGGAGAGGAGTCTAGGAATTTTTCACGTCAATTCCAGTGTGCTTAGCAAGAATTTCTGTCAAGCAACAAAAGGTATGTTCTATTATTTTGATATTATTTATGAGTATCTCGGTAAAGTTTGCTATACTCTGTGAATGATGTTTTTCCGAATTGTTGTGAGGTAACTTAGTTATGATGATTACATGCGTATATGATGATTATATGTTGTGTTTAAACAATAATTGCATGCTAATCTCGGTTTACGGTAAAAGAAAATTTCGACAGTGTATGTTTATATGTATTTTTTCATATGTTCATGAAAATTATCAATTTTAGTGGTCAATTAGTGTGTAAAATTATAAATTGAAGCTTGTATATGTTAGTTCATTGAGATACAAACATAACTTAATTGAAATGGAGTGATTTGGCCAAATAATGAATTCATAGTGATGATTTCTAGAATGAATATCAAGAAAATTGAGTTTTTATGAAAAACATGAAAATTAAGAAATTAAAATAGCTTTAGTTGTTGTTAAATTGTGCTAAGTGATTGAATAAGTGAGCAATCATGTTTGTAATAGTTGTATATTTATTTTACGTGTTAATTTCACTATTTGGTGGGTGAAATTTATGTTTGTTAGGCTAAAGTCGGCTACTATTCATTAGCCTCTCTGCGTCTGTCTGAACACCAGCGCAGCTGCGCTGGCGCCAAGGCAAAAAACGGAGCAGCTACGCCGGTCCCAAGCCTTTGTATGGCACAGCTGCGTCATACCCTGGTTTGAGATTCTGGTTTCTACTGTTGCTGCAGATTTGAGATAGCAACATGGCATGGTATGAAAGTGAGTTAGCATGTTAAACGTGTAATGTTAAGGTTAACATAACATAGTAAATTGGGGTTAGTAAATTCAAAGTTGCAAAAATGGTTAGTGAATCGAAAACACGTTATGTGGTAACTTAGTATACATAATGAGCGTTAGATAAGTGTTGCGAAGTAAAGCACTTGGATTTTCTTAAGTATAAATGGTAATGAAGGACTTGTGCTTCAATGATAAGTTTAGCTAGAAATGAAAATGTTATGATATGTTAGCACATCTAATAGGTATTGTGGTTCTAAAATTTTGTGTAGGTGATCGTGAGTTTAATTTTATAGCTTACGCTCAAGGCAAGTTTCTAAACTCTATCTTTTACATTAAGAAAGTTTCCTAATTCTTTACTTTCGTTGAGCTAGTTCCATTATTACATTATGTAGCTTTATTCTTTGTTAGAGCAAGCTTCCTATTTCAACTGTTGATTGAATAAGAAAATTGTCCCTAGAGCTCATTCGAGCAAATTTTAACTCTAATGCTATTTGAATTCTCATTTTGTTAAATTACTCTAACTTGTTTATGGTTAAGAAAGTTTGTTGAGTTATATTCTTGTATAATGAACATAGTTTGAACTCTCATCTCTATTATTGAACTGTTTTAACCCTTGAATGAATTTAATACCTTGTTGGGCAAGTTTTTAGTTTCAGCTTGCTATTGGTTATGGTACAATCTGTAATTTCATTTATAAATATTATAAGACTCTAACCTTAGCTTATTTATTGTTCAAGCAAAGGTTTACTATTTTCTTCATTTTGTTAAATACTTATGCTCTATAGTTATTTCAAGCATGAGTTTAACATGTATAGTCTGTTCATTTATGATTCTTAATTATTTTATGTTATGTTGTTATTAAACATCTGTTATGATTCTCAAACACTATTAACATAAGTAGTCCCCTAGTTGATGTTCGTTGAACTTCAAATTACCGTTGAAAGCTTATCCAAACCAAACTCTCTTTGGTGCGGACTTGTACTCTAAATACTGAGATGAACAACCATATTATTATTAGGGGATAACTTACGCGTAGTGTTAAATGTTTGTGCATAATACATGGTACGAAGGGCTGATCCCCCTAAGTACGAGGAGTCCTTATAGTCTTATGACTGTTAAAGTTGGAGTTGAAAGATTACTCACAACTGTGGACATAGTTCATGGTCTTATGACCCTCAATTATGTTTATTCCATATTTTGGATTTCAGTTCCTGATTATCATTGTTAGAGTACTATCCAGTTTTGATGAGCCTATTAGTTGGCAGTTATTATTATTATTCTCTTGTTGATTCATTGTTATATCCAGTGAGCAATTGGTTTGCTCACTCTTGAATATTTATAAACTCATTGCAGCTAAAGTGGAGAAGGTAGATGAACCTTCAACTAGCGAAGGAAAGGGAAAATTGTACAAGTGATGCTGATTTATACTTTTATTTATTACGATGATCTTAGACTTCATCTTAATGATATTATGTAATAATTTACTTTTGCATGTGAATGACGTTTAAAGGTTAGATAACCTGGGATGTTTGGAGTTTAATTATGTAACCCTATTTAAAGGGAGGATTTTATGGTTTAAATATTATTTATTTGGGTAGAAAGTATGAATGTATGAATAATGAGCACCAAATCTTGTGGGAATGAAGTACCTAGATTTGGGGGTGTCACAGAATTCGTGGTGATAAAATCGCTAATAGTGTAAAAACGATGAAATTTGGGAAATTTGGGATTTTGATCCTTCAAAATTGTAGGTATAGAGTGTTTATGTTGTTATTATGTGGTATTGCATGCTTATGGATGTTATCACAAAGTTCTAGTTGCTAGCTTTCATATTTCTGTATGGTGTGTGGCACAGTTACGTTGTCATCACGATCGAAATGACACAATACATTGCCGCCTAAGGTTTCATGATTGAGCACCAGTAGCTACTTCTGGCTGTGCCAAGGCCAAAATGGCGCAGCGATTCTTGTGGGTCCCAAGCTTAAGTATGGTGCAAATTGCATATATGTGACGCCTTCAAAATAGGTATACATCACCTATTCGAGGTTGCCAAATACATGGTACGAATACAAATACAATCTTAAATATACAACATGAGCTATGAGTTTTAATACAAATATTGTCTTCTAGACAGTATTCAAACTCAAAATAAGTCCTCAATACATTTATTAACACACTATTTCATAGAATAGTGAGGACTACTAATACTATCATTTGGACCGTCACTCCGTTCCCCGACTAGTCGCTGCTACGTTCTCATTTCCTGGATAGAACAATGAAAGTAAAAGGGTGAGTTCAACTAGCCCAGTAAGAAATATTATGACTAAGATAATGCAGAATAAATTATCGTTAGCCTTCAACAGTGTTAAACTGATACAATATAACAAACATCAAGTTTAACTGCAACGGAATAAGCAATCCATTAAAAGAGTCAAGTAGAGAATAAAATCTACTATCTTCTATGATTTAAAACGTTTTTCATCACTTTTATTGCTGAGACTAAGCTTAATAAATAAACCACATCATCCCTGCACTATGGCCAAGGATATTCTTTAGTATCACAACCACAAATTATCCATGCACTACGGGCCAAGGATATTCGTGTATTCATCAATGGTCATGATCATGCCAACAACTGTCCATCAATGCACTACGGGCCAATGAGAACTTTTACCACATCATTTGTAACATTACTATTCGTGATTATACCGAATAATCCACGGTCATAATCATACCAAGTCCATCTATGCACTCTGAGCCCACGAGATGACTTTCAACATAATATAAACATGAGAATGATGACAATGATATAAGAATTCAATAAAAAAAGTTCAAGAATTAATTTATCCAAGAACCAATAACGTCCAAATTGTCAACATGATACTGCTTTGTGGAGTAAAATTCAAGAATGCTCAGAAGAATATTTCCATAAAAAGATACTGGATGAAGAGCAAATATAAAAGATATTCAACTAATTTCATGGAGTATAAAAGCCAAAACCTTAACCTACTGAGTACAATAAAGAATGGAATATCAAAAGAAATCACCAGGCATGCGATAGACCGCACAAACAGGTTATTCCAACAGAATAATAAATAACGGAACCAGGTCATGTGTAAACGGATAGACATGATATTCTAACAGAATAATAAATAATGGAATCATGTTATGCGTATCGCACAGACCGGATATTCCAACAGAATAATAAATAATGGAACTCATTCGTGCGTTAACGCAGCACGGGATGTTCCAATAGAATAAGAAAGAATGGAATAACGTAAGAATTTCACCACGTATGCGATTTTCATGATAGGCAGATTATTCCAACATAATAATAAAGAATGTAATAACGTAAGAATTTCACCAAGTATCACGGTGCTTAGCATGATGGAGTTATTCAACATAATAATAAAGAATGGAATAACGTAAGAATTTCACCAAGTATAGGGTAGTCTGCTGCGTGTCTGATTATTCCAATAGAATAATAAAGAATGGAATACCGGAAGTTCTCTTCATGAATATAAAAAATAATAATACCCTTACAGTACAACAAATAATATCCCTTACCATAGAAAAACTCGGATATAGGAGTAGTGAAGTAGCGAATACTTTTCTTTTTTTTTTCTCTATAGTTTCTCTCTCAGAGTTTCAAAGGAATTAAATAAGAAATAATAAAGGAATGAGCTTCTATTTATAGGAGAATGGACTGAATAGTAACTAATTCATGAAGGGCTGATCCCCCTAAGTACGTTAAGAAGGGTCCGTATAGTTTAAATAACTGTTAAGGTTAGGTAATAATACCTAAGTACCGGGGACATAGTTCATGGTCTTAAGACCCTCAGATAATTAAAGTTTGAACTTGTTTTCTATTTTGATTTGTAGAACAAGTTCCTTATTGTTCATCCTTCGTTGTTCACTCTCATGTTACTATCATTGTTACTTTCTATATCAGTGAGCATTTGTTTGCTCACTCTTGCAATTAACACTGCAACTAAAGTGGAGAAATTTGATGAGCCGTCTACTAGCAAAGGAAAGGGCAAATTGTCCAAGTGCTAAGGACTATTGAGAAATTATTTAAATGTTTTACGTTTCAAAACTTATTTTATTTTATGATGTATTCCGCAAATTGATGTAATAAATTTAAGGTTATATTACCTGGGATTGTTTTTAAAATGATGATGTAACCCTTTAATGGGAAATATTATTTTTTAAGTTATTTAAATTATGTCTTTATCCTTTATGATGGGTAGATAAATATAATGGTTTTGGATAGTGAGCACCAAATCCTGTGAGAATGGAATACCTGGATTCGGGGGTGTCACAGGTTGGTATCAAAGCCTTAGGTTATGAACCTTAGGTGGGGAAACCTTAGGGAGTAACCTTTAAGGAGACAGAAAACATAGAGGTGTCCAACTCTTATAGAGTTTTAAGAAATGGATTAAGGTATCCATTGAAGCTAAATAATAAAAGACATTATGTGCTATGTGTTAATAACATATGTGCTCACAAGTATCGAAAAATGTTAAGTAAAACTTAAAATATTTTGTTATCAGGATGTCAAACGAAGGAGGATCCAGTCCAGCTAGGGAAGCGATACCTCAGATACCTATAGACGATGAACACCGGGATATTCATGTTGTGCGGGAACAGTTTATCCAAGAGGATATGCCTGTGACCGATCCCGAGGAGGAAAGTTCTGAGGAGTTAGAGGAGGAGGATGAGGAAGAGGATCCTAAGGAGTCTCCACCAAAATCCATATCATCTGAGATGTATGATGCTCTGTACGATCGTAACATAGAGTTACAGGACAAGGTTGAGGAGCTGAAGGAGTTGGTTGAGATGCATCATGCTGCGATATAGGAGAAGGATGCGGAGATTCAGGAACTCGACTCACGCCTTGGAAACACAGAGTGGGACCTAGTTCATACAAAGGGTCAGCATGAAGACCTGCTGGCAGTAAACGAGAAGATGAAAACTGACATGGAGAAATTAAAAGATGACTTCAAGGAGGATTCGGCTAAGCGTGCAAGAGCAAAGGATGCTTTGATGAAGGCGACTCAATGTGCAGACCGTGCTAAAGCTAAAGTCCAAGTGAAGAAAGACAAGATGAAAGAGATGGATTATGCTTTTAATTCTGCGATTGATAGGGCCCATGATCGAGTCTTTTATTATCCACCTCAGTTCGAAGACTCGCCGTGGTTCGTGATGGATCACAGAATGACTTATCGTATCACGGAAGAGGAACGTCGAGAAGCCTTACGACGTCTTAATATGCCTAGATAGAATAGGAGTGATTATAATATGTGGGTAATTATGTGAATAGATAAACTGTGAATCCCTTATTTTGAGATAAATAAAGGGATAGTATGAGTATGTGATCCTAAAACTTGTCTAGTTCAGGAAAGTGAATGTTTATAACGGTTATGCTGTCTTGAGTATGTTCTAAAACTTTATGAATAAATAAAATATTAGAGTTTATTTAAAATGTTATGTGTTATAGCTTTAATCTTGGAATGTTTAAAGTTAAACTTCATATACCCAAGAACTTGAGTAAGGAACTAATAAAACGCATATTTTAACAAAAAATGCCTCCTAGAAGAAGATAACCACGTCAGCAAGCACCTCTTGAGGGGTCTACTAATAATAAAAATGAGACCAACGCTAATCCGGTTCAGCAGTTGGTAACTTTATTGGTGGGTGCACTTGCGAATCAACCGCAAGCCCAAGTCACGACCTTTATAGAATTCAAAATGGTTAGACCGCCAGAGTTTCAAGGGTTTATGAATCTAGTTGATGCCCAAACCTGGAACATGGAAATGGAGAAGGTGTTCGACGTTGCTAGAGTTAACGAAGATCAAAAGACTACGTTCGCAACGTTCATGTTAAAGTTTGAAGCCAGCTACTGGTGGTAGGCAAATAAGGTTTGTGAGGGACATGGAGTGATAGCATGGGATAGATTGAAGGAGATGTTCTTTGAAATGAACTTTCCAGTGAGTTCTCGGAATCAGTTGGAAGTGCAATTTCTGGAGTTGAAGCAAGGAACAATGACGGTGCCAGAGTATGGTACGAAGTTTAACGAGTTGGCAAGGTTAGCCACTTATCAAGTCAATACTGATGAATGTAAAGCGAGAAGATTCGAACAGGGATTGAAACCCTGGTTGTATAGCAAGGATTCAATGTTTTAGCTGAATACATTTGCTGCTGTACTGGAAAAGGCAATTATCGTGGAAGGTGGAAGCGATGCCTTGACCAAGTACAACCAAGAACAGAAAAAAAGGAAGAATGAGAATTAAAATATAGCTGGTGGAAGTATTGTTGGAAATAACAGTCAGAAGAGGAAGTGGAGCGAGAATTCGACTGCGGGAGGACAACAGGGAAATCAGAAGAAGAAAAAGTTTGAAGCTTGTGCAATGTACGGGAAGAACCATACTAGGGTATGTTTGAAGGGTAAGCGAGTGTGTTTCAAAACCATGATAGATATCTGATATCTATCGGTCCACTTTCCTCACCATCAACTACTTGATGTGCGGTGAATATAAGAGAGCATCCATAGTTTCATCCGACGAAGCTCAAGTACTCGTGGATGCGGCATGATGCATTGAGCCAATCGTGCATCATCTTTCGCCACTTTCTAAAAGTAGCAATCTCTTCTCTCGAGGCATCATGTCGCAACCATTGTAGGGGATAAGCGTGTTAAGGACATAAAGATAGCTTTTCAAATTTGAGAACTTTTCAATTTCCTTAACCAATCCGCTTAATTGGCCTCCGATTAATTTAGCATCTAATATGCTTCGAGTGATAGTAATTTTAGACATTGTAAAATTTCAGAAATGAATTTGTAATTAACAACATTTTAACATACATTCTATTATTAATTACCAAAATAAATTAGGTCTTGTTTTAAATTGGTATCTCCCACTATTTTCTTCAAACTATATTACCCTCACTTATATAGTTCGCAAAAAATCTAATCAAAGATTTGCTAGTGAGAATAAGGATCCCATTTCAAATGTATATAGCCTTGTGGTGACACAACAAACTATATATAAATAAATAGGTAGACAACTTTTGTCAATTACATCAACTATGCAACTCCTCAGATTTTGTCTCTTAGATTATTTTGATCAGTGGTGGCACATCCGAATCAAAATTATCCAAGTTAAGTCCGACCTAGCACTCCATATATTCAAAAAAGAAAATATCATCCTTGTGGTGACACAACAAAACAATATTGTTCAATTTTCTTTATAAGCATCAAATGTGATAAATTAACATCTTAAATACTTAATACTTGCCTTGTGGTGACACAACAAACTCATATTAAATATTTAATACTCTATTAATTTTATCATGCTAGAAGGCTTATCGCTCGATATTCCAAATATCTTTGAACGCTTAGGACTTAATATAATAAAATTTTGAGGGATTTATTATTAAATTTGTCTCATTCTTGTTTAGCTGCATGCATGCATATATATATATAAAATACGCCACATATTATATGAATGAACAAGCATGTTTGCATAATATATAATATATATATAGTATAAGCACGCACATATAGAATACTATATTCTACTCCGGATTGATTATGGACTTTTTATTCTAGTTTGGTTCACTAGAGCCACCAAGTGAACTAAAAGGTCAAACCCTAGGGGTGCAAGAAATAATATTTAAATATAACTATTACATTTAAACCCGGCTCCATAACAAACAGGTCTTCACGCCCTTCGTCCTTTTCGATCTCTAATTCTTCAAAATTAATTCTAAATATTCCTATTACAAAACTATTTAAAATAAATAAAACCTCGATCGTCAATGGGGAAGTACATAGGAGGAGATAGAATTTACATTCGTAAAAATTAGAGAGGCGAGTCTGTGACGCAATCTCTATTTAATAAAACCCATACATTCACGCATCCAACTAAAATAAAATCCAATCACATCGGTCAATAATCCCATAATCAATCCCATTTATTATCATACACATCATCATATGCATCAATAAATAACATTCATCTCATGAATAATAAACATTTAATATATATATTGATATCATTTAATGGGCAAATTTAGTTAGTATAAAATCTATTTTCAATCAAAATAAACTCCTTTATTTTAATCCAAATTTAAATCAAAATAAAACTATTTTATTTTAATTTATCCAATTTTGAATAAAATAAACTATTTTATTTTTAATCAAAATTTTAATCAAAATAAACTCCTTTATTTTAATTAATTATGGAATCCAATTCCATGTAATAAAAAAAAAATTTAATTAAAATAAACTCTTTATTTTTAATTAATTATGGAATCCAATTCCATGTAAAAAAAAATTTTATTAAAGGAAACACGGATTATATTTCCTATTCACAAATAAACTCCTTTATTTTGAATAATATGAAATCTTATTTCATATTTAAATAAACTCCTTTATTTAAGGAAATACTAATTTTCTTTCCTATTCACAAATAAACTCTTTTATTTTGAATAATATGAAATCTTATTTCATATCTAAATAAACTCCTTTATTTAAGGAAAGATGGAATACAATTTCAACTCCACTTAGTTATCGTGGAATCCAATTCCAACTCTAATTAGTTAGCATGAAATTCTAATTTTAAAATTAAAATAAACCTTTTTATTTTAATATAAAATAAACTTTTTATTTTAATATTAAAATAAAATTTTTATTTTATTAATAAAATTATTAAGAATATTATATATATATATATAATAATAAAACAAAACCATTATTTTATTATATATATAATAAAACCGTATATATATATATATTATAGTATATATTACGGTTTAGTACTCCTTTACATCCCGTGCACATGAGCTGCCTTTTTATTTTAATATTCCGGCATGACCTGCTTTACATTGAAAAGAAAAAAAAAATTGTGCTGCCTTTTAAATTTTAAAACCGTGTATATTATATATATTATATATATATAAAAACGGATCTCCTTTTTGTTGTAAGCTCCGTCCACGTGAGATAACAGGTGCAGAATTCCTTTTTATTTTAATGGGCCACGTGAGCCTTTCATGCCAAATAAAAAATTGCACGGTTATTAATTATTAATAACAGTGCCCACTTGATTGCCGTGCATGCATGAACTTTCTTAAAAAAAAAAAATGTGCCCCTGTTCCGAGTTTAGCAATCACGTGAATCTGTTTTTCGGTAAATATATATATATATATATTTTTTTTATTTTTTAAATTTTATACAATTAAATTATGCCCAATTAAATTGTTCTAAACACATATCAACATACATATTAAATCTGAACAATTAATAATTCGCATAAAGGTTTGGCTTCATCGATCTTTAATCATTAGGTTGTAATATTCATAACGCAATCAAATTGCATAAAAAGTGCGTAAGTGGTAAAAATCGAGTTTAAAAATTTACAAACCATATACCCTTGGATCATCCTTTATGATAATTATTAATTAAACGAAAAGATAAAGAATAAATCATACCCTCAAGATCGAGCTTTCGCTGAGTGCAAAGTTCACCTCCAAATCCTTTCGCTCAATCTTGAATCCACCGGCTTTGGTTCCTTCCTTCTGATCAACGTTACCACCCAAATGTTTGGCCTCAGAGGTGATCCACCAAGGAAGAATAAAATTGAAGATGGGTGTTATACAACCCTGGTTTTCTATCTCTATAGAAAGGCGTCTTCTCCAACAAATTGGAATTATTACGTTGTAAAAAGCCAACAACCCATATCACCCATAATAAGACTCCTCTTATTTATAGATGTGGGCAACCCACCTTAACAATTAAGGAATTGGGTTTTAATTAATTAAATTCTTTTAATTAATTAAGCTCCCTAATCTTATTAGGGATAATTAATTAAACTCCTTTAACTAATTTTCTTTCCTAATCCAATTAGGAATAAATGAGAGTACTTATATTAAATTAATTCCTAAACTCTTTTAGAAATTAAAATAATAATAATTGTAATAATATTAATAAGACTCCTCTTATTAATTTATATTTAATATTTAAAATATTAAATAATAATATTAAGCTATTTAATTTATTCTATCACCATAGATTAAATTAAATATACTTAACATATTATTACGATTATGCCATTAACTTCTTAAATAATTATTCTTCCTTTTATGGTGTGACCCTTTAGGTTCTCCATATTAAACCTAATAAGAATAAATCAATTAGAACAATTCTAATCTTATTTAAATAAATAAATTAAACAATTAATTTATTTAAATAATATTTATTCTACAATAGATAAGCCTCCTGGCGTTCAACGACTTTCCAGATAATATAGATTTCAACATTAATCATTAAAGAACCTTTGAGTAAAAAGTTACCGCATAATTCAATCCTTCCACCATACAATGTCCCAATTAAATATAAGATACTAATTATCACAAGTCTTATTTTATTTAATTATATGTATTTTCGATCCTTAAATGCACAACTCCAAATAATGCAAATTAGAAACTCATTTCTAATTTCATTCTCGCCGCCAAGGACTACTGGGTCATTATTTATCGAATCACATAGGACATTTCTCTTTTTTATTAGAAGTGGTAGATTCTTTATCGATCATACATTATCTCCATGTATATAAACTTATTATACCCAAGCATACCCTTTGATATACCCTAAGGGTCTTAAGGAATAAGTCAAAGTATAACTCATCATACACAAGATACTATGATGATCTCAAGTCCAAGGATTATTTGTGACTACTATCACTACAGAATTCCTATCGACAGGAAAATAAAACTCCATTAGGTATTCCTTAGCGAGCCACGCTCAAATGAACTTATTCTCTAATAAGCACCTACATACTGCTTTTAGTGTCTCCACACAAATGATCATGAGATCAATCATCCTCATCCAACGAATGACAACGATGTACCAATCTATCCTGGATTCACTAATCCCCAATTTAGTAATCCAATGATTGGGAACTATTTTAGTTTTAAGCTTTCTAAGAATTTAGATCTCATTAGAATGATCATCATCATTATTCTAAAAGCATTGCTTAAAACTATGGGTTTATCACATATTATAAAACAAAGATCATGTAGATAATTTAAAAGCCTTTAATAAATTAATACTTTTATTAATAAACGAATAAGATTGTTACAAAGTATACGCTTTATCATCAAACATGATCGGCTTGTGTGCTACTACTTTCAATCTCCCACTTGCACTAAAGCCAATCGTCATGGTATCTTATACTCTTCTTCTCTAAGTGACGATTATCCTGGCCATTGGATAAGCTTTAGTTAATGGATATGTAATGTTGTTCTTGAGAGTCCACTATCTCTATAGTGATTTCCCATCTTTCAATGATTCTAATAATCAAATGAAAGTGCCACAACACATGTTTAGATCCAAGATGAGACTTGGGAACTATTCCTAGTTCCAGAATGAACTTTTAATCCAAACAATCAACTTAACGCCTTCATTTATAGCTATATACTTTGTCTTTATCACTAAACCAAAGAACTCTTTCATTGCTTGGAACCTTTCCAATTCAACGCACTTCCATCGTTCAAAGTAACACTTTACCTTAAAGTGGATTTTCTGGTCGCTCTTAGTCTGTCAAAAACTTGAGTCCGTAAAGCCCTCTAGTTTTAATTCGCACCCACCATGTTTGCTCACATCCTTAGTGCTTGTTAAGAACTTTAAGATGTTTTTCACCGTCTTACGCTGATCTTCTCCGAATATAACCGATCGATCAACATCGTGTCTCGATATTTCATTGCATACATGATTGTCACTCATGCGATCTCTCTTCTTTTTGGAGTCTATGGGGACTATTAAGAGATACACTCCATGGCTCATCAACACGAGACATCTCTTGAGTATTGGTATGTAATTCCTCATCCGTAGTATATCAACATATAATACTAGAAATTTCACGACGCCCCAATCGACCCTTTTGTACACACTAGAACTCTTACCTCATCGTATGTAACTCGGATCATCATCTTCTATGATGCGTGCACTCATCATCATCATCCATGATGAATCCATACCTCCTAGGTATCTTCTTGGCATTATTCCGCACTTACGATCTGGTTGGGTACAATAGGTCTATCTACGTGTTCCTCTTATTCGACTTATAAGTGTTTTGTGGTTCTTGAACTTTTCAAGATCTATTATCCTCCCACTAGCCCTTTCAATGATAAACACCTTTATCTTAGAAGGCAGCGTGTTTCGCAACAAACACCTTTTGCTAAGTAGGATTATAGAACATATACCCTAAACTTAATTTAGGATGTCCCACAAATCGACACTTATAAAATCTTGTCCCAAGCTTATCCTTTAAAACCTTTTTCACATAAGTTGGACAATGTGACGCCCCCAAAATTAGGTATACACGTCACCCATCTTGGGTCGCCACTTACATGGTACATAAATTCAAATACAACTTACTAATATAACTGTCATGTACAATACGACATAAACTGTGAGTTTGAATACAAATATTGTCTACTAGATATTATACAAACTCAAAAGGAGTCCTTATTACAACTATTATCACACTATTTCACAGAATAGTGAGGACTACTAATGCTATCCTCTGGACCATTACTCCGTTCCCCGACTCGTCCCAGCTATGTTCTCATTTCCTGAAGAGAACAGTGAAAGAAAGGGTGAGCTCAACTAGCCCAGTAAGAAATATTATGACTAAGATAAATGCAGAATAATTTATCATTAGCCTTCAACAAAGCAGTTAAACCGATAAAATACAATAGATAATAAGTTTAACTCGCAAATGGAATAAGCAATCCATTAAAAGAGTCAAGTTGAAAATAAAGTCTACTATCTTTTAGGTTTTAAAAGGTTTTTCATCACTGTTTATAGTTGAGACTCAGCTTTAATAAATAATCCACATCATCGTATCACCCCTGCACTACGGCCAAGGATATTCATCAAATTATCAATTGTCATGACTATACCGAATCACCCCTAGTCATAATCATACCAAAACTATCCATCACCGCATTACAAAAACCATCGAGGACTTTTATCACATCATTTATAACAAGCCATGATTATACTCAATGATTCCTCATCATAATCATACTAAGTTCATTTATGCACGTAAGCCAAAGATAACATAATATAACATGAGGATGATGACAATGACATAATAATTCAATAAAACAAGTTCAAGAATTATTTAATCCGGAATTATTAACGTCCAAATTAGTAAAATTCAAGAATGATCGTAAGAATATTTCCATGAAAAGATATCGGATGAAACACAAATATCAAGGATATTCTACTAATTTCATGGAGTATAGAAGTCAAAGTTTTAACCAACCGGGTATAATAAAGGATGGAATAACAAAAGAAATCACCATGTACATGCGATAGATCGCATGCATAAAGTTATTCCAATGTAATAATAAATAACGGAACTGTGTCGTGTGAAATTCACAATCGGCTGTGATGTTCCAATGAATAATAAAGATGGAACCAGATCCGGTGTAAAACACACGAGATAGGATATTCCAATGTAATAATAAAGAGCGGAACCAGTCCGGTGTAAAACACATGCATGTGATGTTCCAAATAATAATAAAGATTTTAACCGATCCCGTGTAAAAAACACATGCATGTGGATGTTCCAACAAAATAATAATAAAGATTTTAACCAGTCCGTGTAAAACACACACATGGATGTTCCAACAAAATAATAATAAAGACGGAACCAGTCCTGTAAAACACACGCATGGATGTTCCAACGTATAATAATAGAAGAATGTCACCAAGTATAGGTAAACCATGTATACAAAGTTATTCCAATGTAATAATAAGCGATGGAATAACAATGCAGTTCTCTTCTTCATGAATAGGAAAGAATAACACCCTTACGGTACAACAAATAATATTCCCTACCTTAGAAGAACTCAATATTAGCAAGGTGAAGTAGCGTAATACTTTTCTTCTTTCTCTCTATAGTTTCTCTCTAGTTTCAAAGAATTAAGTGAAAAAATAATGAAGCCCTAGGCCTCTATTTATAGAAGATTTCTAGCTTAAGACCTCGCCGCTGGTGTGAAAAGGCAAGTGGCTTGACGAATCGGTTTGGCCTTTTGTAATGTGAAACGACAAGTGGTTCGATCTTTGTAATGTGAAACGACAAGTGGTTTGACGCTTGTAATGTGAAACGACAAGTGGTTTGACGCTCAGTAATGTGAAACGACATAGTGGTTCGGCGTCTGGTAAAGGTAATTACTATTAACGAAGGTAAATACTATCGATGAAGGTAAATACTATTCACAAGGGTAATTACTATCGACGGTAAGGTAATTACTATCGACGAAGGTAAATACTATTCACAAGGGTAATTACTATCGACGAAGGTAATTACTATCGACGAAGGTAAATACTATTCACAAGGGTAATTACTATTGACGAAGGTAATTACTATCGACGAAGAGACTCTTAGATGATGACATATGAGCCCCCATAAAATAATCAAACTTACCACAAATCATTTTTTTTCATCAACACATATTTAATCTTTCAACAATTATTAATCATTTATAACTTGTCGTCTCAATTATTGATTTAATACTATAACATATTATGCGATGATAATCTTGTGACAATAATTGAATCAATAATATAAGAGATATGATGCAAAGAATTACTATAGCAATAATTGAGCATAGTGAGTGACTTCTCACGTAAGCATCAATAATCAATATCGTAGCTACTATACAACTCTGCAGATATCGTATTTTTTTACTACCGTAGTTCAACGCTTTTAATCTGTAACACCTCCGCCGTTATTTTTATAAAGATAATTTTGTCGTTTTCTAACTACGATAATACTTCCGTTAATAGGTCCACCAATGATTGAGCCGTCGTCATCTAATATTTCCGGAAACAAAAAGAATATTCCCCACCAAACGAATATTTTATAACAACTTCAGCATACTTTGCAAAATTTATAAATACTACCCACAACTATAATATTATCTTAAATTCACACCATAATATAAAAAAATTATTTCGACAAAATTTAAATCTTTATTGATAAAATCTGGGTCTCACAATCTCCCTCCTTATGGAATTTCTCGCCCTCGAAATTAGGGTACTTACCTAGTATGATAAAGAGGTGAGGATACCTTGAATACCTTTTATCGTTTGAAAACATTAAATTCATCTTTGCAATCCTACCCAAAGATATTTATTCACAATTCATCTTTGCATTACAGTGCCAAAGATATACAATCAGAAACCAATAATGCCGAGACGCAGCGACTTAATAGTATCACGACCACGAATTATCCATTAACCAATCGGCCAAGGATATTCGTGTTTTCATTTACTATCATGATTATACCGAATAATCCTCGGTCATAACCATACCAAGTCTATCAATGCACTACTACCAAAGATGACTTTTTACCACATCCATGAATTAATATTTCATTCTTTGAGACTCACCTTCAATAATTAATCCATATCATCGAATCATCCCCGCACTACGTGCCAAGGATATTCATTAGTATCACGACCACAAATTATCCATGCACTACTGACCAAAGATAATTGTGTATTCAATTACTGTTATGATTATACTTGAATAATCCCGGTCATAATCATACCAAGTCCATCTATGCACTATAGGCCACGTATTTACTTTCAACATAATATAAATAATGAAGATTATGATATAAAGAATCAATCAAATGAGATAAAGGATAAATATTAAACATTTATAATATAATTTATCAAGGATTCAAGAATATTCCCATGTTATCAATCACTTAATAATCTTATAATCTAATATCATTAATATTATAATAATATTTTAATCATTTCTTAAATTTATAAACAATTTATCTCAATTGTTTACGCTTTACCATATAATGCATTTAATCATTCAAAACTCGCCATACTCATAAGATATCATCACCAATTATCAAATCTCTCATCAAAAAATATGCATATATTCTATATAGGATTCTCTAGCCATAAAATCTTATTTTCAACTTTGTTACTTCATATATAACATATTTAACTCATATGTTCAGAATTAAACTATTTTCATGAAAATACCAAATCAGTCCCAAAAATATTTCTTTTCTGGGATTTAGCATAATATAGTCCCATAATGAAAATATATTTTTCTCTAATTTTTAAATTCATTTACTATTTTTCAAAATCAATTTCTAATTAATTCCTTAAGAAATTAGCTACCTCAAGTTTAACTCCAAAATTCCCAAATCTTGACAGGACCTTACCCATGTTAACGTGAGCTTCAGCTTTAAATTTCATGGTTATTGGAGTTATAGAACTCCTAAGTTATAGCGTTTTTAAATCAAAAAACCTAAATATTGAAATAGTCATAACTTGCTCATTTTAAGTCGAAATGAGCTCATTTTTGGACAGGAGGTACTTTATACCATATACCTTCATGTCCCAAAAGGCCAGAATTTTTCTCATAATTTAAGTGGCCGAAACAGCCTGTCTAAAATCATGGCGTGACTTTTTTGTTTTTGCAGCTTTGCACTCCTTTGCTAAAATCAGTCCACACAAAAATCTACAACACCTTTTCCAGTAATTTCACTTGGATTAGTTAGGTAACTCATAGATCTAACTCTAGGATTTGACCACACTCAAAAATTCAAAATATAATAGGAGATATGGTCAATTGAATTTCATGTTACGCTTTTCACCAAAACGATTTTCAACTCTTTGTGATTTCTAAGAAACTTTCATGTTTTCACATACTAACCAACATAACTCATCTTAAAACTTACTAATACTTCATATACCCATGATTTTCATCAGTTCTATACTTTTATTATGACTTTCATCATAATCCACGTAAATGCATCCTTTTAGTTGAAGAAATATTTGAGGGTTTAAGAAATGGGTTTTGTATCTGGGTCAATACAAAAATTCGATTTCACGCTCTAGGGTAGGCTAGGAAATCTTCAAGAATACGTCAAAAATTTATTAATGATAGAAATATCATTCAAAACTCGCTACTCTTATCCAAGACTTGGATAGTACGTTACATCGATACCAATGTGACTTCTATCCTTTAACCTAGATAACCTCACAATTATACCTATCAACTTGTCATCGCTATTCACGACGTCGCCTCCGTAGAAGTCTCGGCTTCTGCATTCCACACAAGGAAGTCAACAACGAAAGGATCGGGGCTCTTTACTTATGGCTTGATATAACAAAGATTAACTTTAGGGTTTGGTTACTTTGAATTAGTATAACAGTTGGTTAGGAATATGAAAACTAACAACCTTACAAAAAGAATAATAAGTAGTTAATCAATCGCTTTCAAAAATTACCTCAAAGGCAAGTATTTTCAAAGAGATAAGATCATGAAAGTGTTTATTTGAAACAACAAGATTAATAAACATTGGAGGTAACGAAGGTTTCTCCCAACGAAGTTTCAATAGATAAATCAAAGTCTAATTTTTCCTGAGTCAAATTTAAACATTGAACACAACTAGGTAGAATAAAAGAGTGGGTAGAACTTGTATTGAATAAAGTATAGACTTCGTAATAATTTATAATTAATTTACCCATAATAACTTCGTCGGGTTTTCTCGAATAAACGCCTCGCTTAAATTACCGAAGTTTGACTTTTACTATAGGGTACATTCCACCCTTAAGTGCTTCTTCACATTCCTCGATCCATGATTTGAATCATTATTCTCATCCATATCGAATTCGGGTTGACCGCTATGCATTGTGGTAATTCCTAATTCGATGTTGGGTTCTCCCAATTCTTTGTCCAAAAAGCAAAGTCCATTTCATCTATTTTGGCTTTATTGGATCTGGACGTCTTTTCTACACTATCAACGCGTTGTGCAGCCTTTTACCCATGCATCGCCTATTCTCCTTCATTCGGGCTTGTTTCTTCTTTCACCGATCTTTGATTTTTAAATTCTCGATTCCAACTTTAATATCTTACACCGCCAAAGCGTGATTTTGTTCGAGCATCACATATCGGGTAACCCAATTTTGAATTGTTGTATCCTTTGTTCCACCTAATAGTTTTGCCGTTCTTCAACCTGTTCTTCTAGCTCACGAACACGATTTTGTAATTCTAAGTTTTGATCATAAATTTCTTCTAACCAATTCTCCTCAGGTTCCTCTTCTTCCTCTTCTTCCTCACTCTCAGCTGCTACCTCTGCAACTAGCTCGGGTGCAACAACTAGTTCTTCATTCACTACGTAGATATCTCTAATTTGTTCCTCGTCTGACACTTCATTAACCTGATTAGTGATTAAAGGTGTCACAACGGTCACATTCACTCCATTGTGAATATTTTCAGCTGCCATTTCCAAACACTGCCACAACACAAGGGTTAATTAATATATCAAATATTATCCCTATACTCGAATGAACCAATTAAATAACAAATAAACTTAGGTAGGTCATACTAGCGAAGGAATTCCCGCCTCTCCCTCCTAGTTCTTATCTCAAGATCTTAGCCGTGGATCATATCCCTAAGCTCGATACCAACCGTGACGCCCCAAAATTAGGTATACACGCCACCCATCTTGGGTCGCCACTTACATGGTACATAAATTCAAATACAACTTACTAATATAACTGCCGTGGTATGCAATACGACATAAACCGTGAGTTTGAATACAAATATTGTCTACTAGATATTATACAAACTCAAAAGGAGTCCTTATTACAACTATTATCACACTATTTCACGAATAGTGAGGACTACTAATGCTATCCTCTCGACCATTACTCCGCTCCCCACTGTCTCAAATATGTTCTCATTTCACAAGAGAACAAAGGTGAAAGAAAGGGTGAGCTCAACTAGCCCAAGAAGAAATATTATGACTAAGATAAATGCGAGAATAATTTATCATTAGCCTTCAACAAAGTGTTAAACCGATAAAATACAATAGATAATAAGTTTAATCTGCAGGTGAATAAGCAATCCATTAAAAGAGTCAAGTTGAAAATAAAGTCTACTATCTTTTAGGTTTTAAAAGGTTTTCATCATCATTATAGCCGAGACTACCTTTAATAAATAATCCACATCATCGTATCACCCCGCACTTTTTACCAAGGATATTCATCAAATTATCAATTGTCATGACTATACCGAATCACCCCTAGTCATAATCATACCAAAACTATCCATCAACAGACATTACGAATACCGAGGACTTTTATCACATCATTTATAACAAGCCATGATTATACTCAGAATGATTCCTTGTCATAATCATACTAAGTTCATTTATGCACGTAAGCCAAAGATAACATAATATAACATGAGGATGATGACAATGACATAATAATTCAATAAAACAAGTTCAAGAATTATTTAATCCGGAATTATTAACGTCCAAATTAGTAAAATTCAAGAATGATCGTAAGAATATTTCCATGAAAAGATCTTGGATGAAACACAAATATCAAGGATATTCTACTAATTTCATGGAGTATAGAAGTCAAAGTTTTAACTAACCGGGTATAATAAAGGATGGAATAACAAAAGAAATCACCATGCATGCGATAGACCGCATGCATAGACGGAGTTATTCCAATGAGATAATAAATAACGGAACTGTGTCCTGTAAAACACACAGCATGTGATGTTCCAATGTAATAATAGAAGAATGTCACCAAGTATAGGGTAACCATGCATATACAAAAGTTATTCCAATGTAATAATAAGCAATGGAATAACAACAGCTTCTCTTCATGAATAGGAAAGAATAACACCCCTTACGGGGTACAACAAATAATATTCCCTACCTTAGAAGAACCTGAATATTAGCAAGGTGAAGTAGCGAGATACTTTTCTTCTTTCTCTCTATAGTTTCTCTCTCTGAGTTTCAAAGTGAATTGAAAAATAATGAAGCCCTAGGCCTCTATTTATAGAAGATTTCTAGCTTAGCACCGCTTAGTGTGAAAGGCAAGTGGCTCAGACGAATCGGTTTGGCGCTTGTGAATGTGAAACGACAAGTGGTTCGGCGCACCATAATGTGAAACGACAAGTGGTTTAACGCTGTAATGTGAAACGACAAGTGGTTTGGCGCTGTAATGTGAAACGACAAGTGGTTCGACGTCTGGTAAAGGTAATTACTATTAATCGAAGGTAAATACTATTGACGACGAAGGTAAATACTATTCACAAGGGTAATTACTATCGACGAAGGTAATTACTATCGAAGGTAAATACTATTCACAAGGGTAATTACTTATTGATTTGAGGTAATTACTATTGATGAAGGTAAATACTATTCACAAGGGTAATTACTATCGACGAAGGTAATTACTATCGACGAAGAGACTTCTTAGATGATGACATATACGAGCCCCCCATAAAATAATCAAACTTACCACAAATCATTTTTTTTTTCATCAACACATATTTAATCTTTCAACAATTATTAATCATTTATAACTTGTCGTCTCAATTATTGATTTAATACTATAACATATTATGCGAGATGATAATTGTGACAATAATTGAATCAATAATATAAGAGATATGATGCAAATTATTACTATAGCAATAATTGAGCATAGTGAGTGACTTCTCACGTAAAGCATCAATAATCAATATCGAAAGTGCTACTATACAACTACGCCAGACATCGCATTTTTACTACCGGGTAGTTCAACGGTTTTAAACTTCAAGAACACCTCTCTCCAGTTATTTTTATAGAAAGATAATTTTGTCGTTTTCTAACTACGACAATACTTCCGTTGTGGGGTCCACCAATGATTGAGCCGTCGTACGAATATTTCCCGACAAAAAGAATATTCCCCGACCAAACGAATATTTTATAACAACTTGCATACTTTGCAAAATTTATAAATACTACCCACAACTATAATATTATCTTAAATTCACACCATAATATAAAAAAATTATTTCGACAAAATTTAAATCTTTATTGATAAAATCTGGGGTCTCACAGACAACCCCTTATCTTAACATACTTAAGATTAGGAATCCTCCCCATTCCATAACTTTTATGGAGTCTTGGGCTTGGATTTTGAGGTTACCATTTTCAGATATATCAGACCATTTCTAGGACATTATCCCGTATGATACCGGAATGTTCAGTAAAATCATTACTTTTAATCGCATCTATGTCCAACAAGGTACGATTTTCATTCGAGATACATCAATCAATTATTGTGGTATCGAGGCGTCCATTATGAGAAAACCATTTGAGATGATCTAGAAACTTATTGCACAAGTATTTATTCCTTGATCTAATCAAAGAATCTTAATACTTTGCCAATTTGTTTCACTTCTGAATTCTTTGAACCTTTCAAATAATTCACACTTGTATTTCAGCAAATACACACATTCAACTCTTTGAATGATCATCTCCTTTTCTTATACTAATTTGTTCAATTTGTAAAATTATTTTCACGTAAGTCAAGTATACAAAATCCATTAAGTAATATTCCAGTTCTATACAAAACATTATTATTATAAATAGAACAACAATTGTTCTTAATTATAATACCAAAGATTTCATTGTCCAACAATAAAATGGAAATAATATTTTTAACAAGAACTCAAATACAATAACAACTTATTGACTTAATAGATTTTTCCTCAGTAAGCATCGCTAAACTATAAGTTTCATGGCTAATATGGCAACCTTTGCTACATTTCCAAATTACATGGATTACTTATATTTGTTTAGCTTTCTACTTCTTTTGGTCCTTTCATAAATCTATATTTATGATAACCAAAGCCTGTATCCAATACCCAAGTAGAACTTTGACTTAAAGAAAAAATTATTTTAATCATGAACAAAATTTGTATTTATAACCTAAACTTCACTAAGCTTCTTTGGTTAGCCTCTTGCAAGATGCTTCGCAGCTTTCTTCCGGTGTCCAGCTTATTGCGGTGGAAGCAAACTCCTTTGCTATCCATATCGGTTTTGTTCTTATTATCCTTTGTTTACGCCTTTCGCTTACCTTCTTTGAATCGTTCTTCTTTTCGTAAGATCCTTTTGGCCCCTACCAAGAAGACTTGTTCTTTCTTGGATGGAAAGTGACTCTCAATATTTTTCAACATGTTAAGCAAATCAAATGAGGTCGATATCTAGCTTATTCATATGAAAAATTCACAACAATGTGAAATGAGTCCGGAGTGAGTGCAAGATCAAATCTTGGCTCAACTCTCCATCCATGACAAAACCGATTGTCCTAATTGATCAATCAAATTGATTATGTTAAGAACTATTATCTCGTATTATAGTGCCATTGGCCATTCTAGATCGGAAGAGCTCCTTAGATATCGATATCTATCGATCCCACTTTCCTCACCATCAACTACTTGATGTGCGGGAATATAGTAGAGCATCCATAGTTTCATCTTGTGACCAAGCTCGTTACTCATGGATGCGAGCATGATGCATTGAACTAATCATGCATCATCTTGCCACTTTCTAAAAGTAGCAATCTCTTCCTCGGAGGCATTATGCGCAACCATTGCGGGGATAAGCGTATTAAGGACATAAGATAGCTTTTTCACCATTATGAGAACTTTTCTCAATTTCCTTAACCAATCCGCTTAATTCGGTTCGATTAATTTAGCATCTAATATGCTTCAGTAGTGATAGTAATTTTAGACATTGTAAAATTTCAGAAATGAATTTGTAATTAACAACATTTTAACATACATTCTATTATTAATTACCAAAATAAATTAGGTCTTGTTTTAAATTGGTATCTCCACTATTTTCTTCAAAACTATATTACCCTCACTTATATAGTTCGCAAAAATCTAATCAAAGATTTGCTAGTGAGAATAAGGATCCCATTTCAAATGTATATAGCCTTGTGGTGACACAACAAACTATATATAAATAAATAGGTAGACAACTTTTTGTCAATTACATCAACTATCTGACTCCTCAGATTTTGTCTCTTAGATTATTTTGATCAGTGGTGGCACATCCTAATCAAAATTATCCAAGTTAAGTCCGACCTAGCACTCCATATATTCAAAAAAGAAAAATATCATCCTTGTGGTGACACAACAAAACAATATTGTTCAATTTTCTTTATAAGCATCAAATGTGATAAATTAACATCTTAAATACTTAATACTTGCCTTGTGGTGACACAACAAACTCATATTAAATATTTAATACTCTATTAATTTTATCATGCTAGAAATGGCGTTCGATATTCCAAATATCTTTGAACGCTTAGGACTTAATATAATAAAATTTGAGGGATTTATTATTAAATTTGTCTCATCTTGTTTAAGCGGCAGCATGCATATATATATATAAAATACGCGTCATATTAATGAACATGCTGAAGCATGTTTGCATAATATATATAATATATATATAGTATAAGCATGCACATATAGAATACTATATTCTACCCTAGATTGATTATGGACTTTTATTCTAGTTTGGTTCACTAGAGCCACCAAGTGAACCAAAAGGTCAAACCCTAGGGTGCAAGAAATAATATTTAAATATAACAATTACATTTAAACCCTGCCTCCATAACAAACGGGTCTTCACGCGCTCCTTGCTCCTTTGATCTCTAATTCTTCAAAATTAATTCTAAATATTCCTATTACAAAACTATTTAAAATAAATAGAAACCTTGATCGCTAAATAAAGGGAAGTACATGGAGGAGATAAATTTACATTCGTAAAATTAGAGAAGACGAGAATGCACGCAGTAATCCCATTTAATAAAACCCACACATTCACGCATCCAACTAAAATAAAATCCAATCACATCGCATTAATAGTCCATAATCAATCCCATTTATTATCATACACATCATCATACGCATCAATAAATAACATTCATCTCATTTAATAATAAACATTTAATATATATATTGATATCATTTAATGGGCAAATTTAGTTAGTATAAAATCTATTTTGAATCAAAATAAACTCCTTTATTTTAATCCAAATTTAAATCAAAATAAAACTATTTTATTTTAATTTATCCAATTTTGAATAAAATAAACTATTTTATTTTTAATCAAAATTTTAATCAAAATAAACTCCTTTATTTTAATTAATTATGGAATCCAATTCCATGTAATAAAAAAATTTAATTAAAATAAACTCTTTTATTTTAATTAATTATGGAATCCAATTCCATGTAAAAAAAATTTTATTAAAGGAAACACTTGATTATATTTCCTATTCAAATAAATAAACCCTTTATTTTGAATAATATGAAATCTTATTTCATATTTAAATAAACTCCTTTATTTAAGGAATACTTAATTTTCTTTCCTATTCACAAATAAACTCTTTTATTTTGAATAATATGAAATCTTATTTCATATCTAAATAAACTCCTTTATTTAAGGAAAGATGGAATACAATTTCAACTCCAATTAGTTATCATGGAATCCAATTCCAACTCTAATTAGCTAAGATGAAATTTAATTTTAAAATTAAAATAAACCTTTTATTTTAATATAAAATAAATTTTTATTTTAATATTAAAATAAAATTTTTATTTTATTAATAAAATTATTAAGAATATTATATATATATATAATAATAAAACAAAACCATTATTTTATTATATATATAATAAAACCGTATATATATATATATTATAGTATATATTACGGTTTAGTACTCCTTACATCCCGTGCACATGAGCTGCCTTTTTTATTTTAATATTCCGGCATGACCTGCTTTACATTGAAAAGAAAAAAAAATTGTGCTGCCTTTTAAATTTTAAAACTGTGTATATTATATATATATTATATATATATAAAACGGATCTCCTTTTGTTGTAAGCTCCGTCCACGTGAGATAACAGGTGCAGAATTCCTTTTTTATTTTAATGGGCCACGTGAGCCTTTCATGCCAAATAAAAATTGCACGGTTATTAATTATTAATAACAGTGCCCACTTGATTGCCGTGCATGCATGAACTTTCTTAAAAAAAAAATGTGCCCTGTTCCGAGTTTAGCAATCACGTGAATCTGTTTTTCGGTAAATATATATATATATATTTTTTTATTTTTTAAATTTTATACAATTAAATTATGCCCAATTAAATTGTTTCTAAACACATATCAACATACATATTAAATCTGAACAATTAATAATTCGAGATAAAGGTTTGGCTATTCACGCCACATTATTAGCCAGTAATATTCATAACGCAATCAAATTGCATAAAAAAGTCTTGGAGCGTGAAAAAAATCGAGTTTAAAAATTTACAAACCATATACCCGTGATCATCCTTTATGCATAATTATTAATTAAACGAAAAGATAAAGAATAAATCATACCTCAAGATCGAAATTTCCTCGCGACAAAGCTTCACCTCCAAATCCTTTCGCGTTCAATCTTGAATCCACCGGGGTTTGGTTCCTTCCTTTCGATCAACGTTAACCACCCAAACGTTTGGCCTCTAGAGGTGATCCACCAAGGAAGAATAAAATTCAAGATGATGTTATATATACTAACCCTGTTTTCATCTCTATGTAGAAAGGCGTCTCCAACAAATTAAATTATTACGTTGTAAAAGTCAACAACCCATATCACCCATAATAAGACTCTCTTATTTATAGATGTAAAGCAACCCACCTTAACAATTAAGGAATTGGGTTTTAATTAATTAAATTCTTTTTAATTAATTAAGCTCCTAATCTTATTAGGGATAATTAATTAAACTCCTTTAACTAATTTTCTTTCCTAATCCAATTAGGAATAAATGAGAAATACTTATATTAAATTAATTCCTAAACTCTTTAAAAATTAAATAATAATAATTGTAATAATATTAATAAGACTCCTCTTATTAATTTATATTTAACATTTCTAAAATATTAAATAATAAATATTAAGCTATTTAATTTATTCTATCACCATAGATTAAATTAAATATACTTAACATATTATTACGATTATGCCATTAACTTCTTAAATAATTATTCTTCCTTTTATGGTTGTGACCCTTTTTTGGTTCTCCATATTAAACCTATTGTGAATAAATCAATTAGAAACAATTCTAATCTTATTTAAATAAATAAATTAAACAATTAATTTATTTAAATAATATTTATTCTACAATAGGGATAAGCCTCCTGGGCGTTCAACGACTTTCCGGATAATATAGATTTCAACATTAATCATTAAAGAACCTTTGAGTAAATAGTTACTGCATAATTCAATCCTTCCACCATACAATGTCCCAATTAAATATAAGACATGGAATTATCACAAGTCTTATTTTATTTAATTATATGTATTTCTATCCTTAAATGCACAACTCAAATAATGCAAATTAGAAACTCATTTCTAATTTCATTCCGCTTAACCAAGGACTACTCGGGTTGTCATTTATCGAATCACATAGGACATTTCTCTTTATTAGAAGTGGTAGATTCTTTATCGATCATACATTATCTCCATGTACAACTTATTATACCCAAGCATACCCTTTGATATACCCTAAGGGTCTTAAGGAATAAGTCAAAGTATAACTCATCATACACAAGATACTATGATGATCTCAAGTCCAAGGATTATTTGTACTACTATCACTACAGAATTCCTATCGACAGCAAATAAAACTCCATTAGGTATTCCTTAGTGAGCCAATGCTCAATGAACTTATTCTCTAATAAGCACCTACATACTTGCTTTAGTGTCTCCACACAAATGATCATGAGATCAATCATCCTCATCCAATGAAAGCAAGCAACGTATGTACCAATCTATCCGGATTCACTAATCCCCAATTTAGTAATCCAATGATTGGGAACTATTTTAGTTTTAAGCTTTCTAAGAATTTAGATCTCATTAGAATGATCATCATCATTATTCTAAAAGCATTGCTTAAAACTATGGGTTTATCACATATTATAAAACAGCATCATGTAGATAATTTAAAAGCCTTTAATATATTAATACTTTTTATTAATAAACGAATAAGATTGTTACAAAGTATATGCTTTATCATCAAACATGATTGGCTTGTGTGCATACTACTTTCAATAATTACCTATATATTATAATCACTCCTATTCTATCTAGGCATATTAAGACGTTGTAAGGCTTCTCGACGTTCCTCCTCCACGATACGATAAGCCATTCTGCGATCCATCACGAACCACGACGAGTCTTCGAACTGAGGTGGATAATAAAAGACTCGATCCTGGGCCCTATCAATCGAAGAATTAAAATCATAATCCATCTCTTTCATCTTGTCTTTCTTCACTTGGACTTTAGCTTCAGCATGACTTGCACGTTGAGTCGCCTTCATCCAAGCATCCTCTGCTCTTGCACGCTTAGCTGACTCCTCCTTGAAGTCATCTTTTAGTTTCTCCATGTCAGTCTTCATCTTCTCGTTTACTGCCAACAGGTCTTCATGTTGACCCTTTGTATGAACTAGGTCCCACTCCATGTTTCTAAGGCGTGAGTCAAGTTATTGAATCTCGGCATCCTTCTCCTCTATCGCAACATGATGCATCTCAACCAACTCCTTTAGCTCCTTAACCTTGTCCTGTAACTCTATGTTATGGTCGTACAAAGCGTCATACATCTCAGCTGATATAGAGTTTGGTGGAAACTCCTCAGGATCCTCTTCCTCATCCTCCTCCTCCAACTCCTCAGAACTTTCCTCCTCGGGATCGGTCACAGGCATATCCTCCTAGATCAACTGTTCCCGCACAACATGAATATCCCGAGGTTCATCGTCTATAGGTATCTGAGGTATCGCTTCCCTAGCTGGACTGGATCCTCCTTCGTTTGACATCCTGACAACAAAATATTTTAAGTTTTACTTAACATTTTTCGATACTCGCGAGAACATAGGTTATTAACACATAGCACATAATGTCTTTTATTATTTAGCTTCAATTGATACCTTAATGCATTTCTTAAAACTCGATAAGAGTTGGACACGTCTATGTTTTCTGTCTCCTTAAAGGTTACTCCCTAAGGTTTCCCCACCTAAGATTCATAACCTGAGGCTTTGATACCAACCAATGTAACGAATAAATTTTTCGAGTTGTGATAAAGGGTTGTCCAACTTATGTGAAAAGGTTTCAAAGGGATAAGTTTGGGACAAGATTTGACAAGTACATATTTGTGGGACATCCTAAAGTAAGTTTAGGGTATATGTTCTATAATCCTACTTAGCAAAAGGTGTTTGTTACGAAACATGATGCCTTCTAAGATAAAGATGTTTATCATTGATGGGGCTAGTGGGAGGATAATACATCTTGAAGAGTTCAAGAACCATAAAACACTATAAGTCGAATAAGAGGAACCTGTAGATAGACCTATTGTACCATAATCGATTCGTAAATCTGGAATAGTACTGAAGATACCTAGGAGGTATGGATTCATCATAGATGTTGATGATGAGGTACACATCATAGAAGATGATGATCCAGTTACATACGATGAGGTAAAAGTTGTTGTAATGCCCCAGAAAATCGAACCTTTTGTAAATATTTTTAATAATGAATAAAATAATATTATTTATTATTATTATTATATGTTAGTAAGATGAACGTTGTTCTATAACCTAGAAATGTCGGAACGTCGTAGTATTTTAACTACGTGAGAGAATTAAAGTGTATGAATTTCTAAAACGAAAATAAAAGTTTTCCGAGAAATTTTTCGAAAAATAATATTCATCAATTTACGCTCAGAAATTATTTTTGAACTTCCGAGAAATACGTAACGTTATAATATCAAGGTGAGATGGATTATGTACTAATAATTTAAGTATGGAAAATGTAATATTTCGCATGTGGACTTAATTTGAGGACGTTGGGAATATTGAGCGTTAATAAGAAATTATATTGATTGTATGATACTTAGGTATTGTACAAAGATATGGAATACAAGTATAATATGAAGTGTTATACGATTATGTATGGAAAATGGGATAACGTATATTACAAATTAATATACGAGCTAGAATACGAGAATTATTCGAGTAGTATATGTTATAAGACTTTTAGTTAAATGGAATGAACTAATAGGATTGTTAACAAATTAGTAGAATCCAATAAGAAATTGGATATGCAAGCCCAAGTGTTTGTTAGTAGAAAGCCCAAAATAAAGAAATGCAAGCCCAATAGGAATAAGCTAAGTTAATTAACTTAAGCCTAATGAAATGATCCAATGGGTTAGATATGATCCATGGAGCAACCAAGGTTAATGTGGGATAAATTTGATGATCAAGTACTTTATGTGATGGTCAAGCTTTGGATATGTTATGTGATGAGCAAGAATGATGAGTGGTTAGCAAGATTACTTAAGACTAAAGTTATGAATAGTAAGGAGGTGACTTAAAGAGGTGGGGCGATTAATGACCATAATACCCTAACTTTGTGTTTCCTATAAATAGAAGAAGTTTGATAGTCTTTTTTTGCATTGTTCAAAACACTAACAACTTCCAATGCAAAGCAACTTATTGGTTAGAGAGAATAAGCACATATAAGTCAAACATCATTTGTTAGGTCTTTAAGGAAGAGAAGTACTAGTTCTTCAAGGGTAAGACACTTGTCCTATATTCTTCCACCTCTACCATTGTAGGATGATAAGAGAAGTGTAATGAAATGAACATGTATATTAAGAATACATAAGAATTAGATAAGCAATGAACTTAAGCTGAATAAGTCATGAATAAGTAGTTTGAACCTAAATAAGTTATGAAACTATGATGAACATAATGAACTTGTCATATGATTGCCATATGAAGTTAGTATGTTTGATAAGATGCAAGAAAGTTGCTTAAAAGACTTAGATCGATAATAAGTCATAAGGAATTAAATCATGTAAGTTATAAGTTGTTAAGTTATGAACTCATGAAGAATAAGTCAAAACCCAACATGAAAATAAGTTGATGTAATAAGTAGTTTGAAATGTTCATGTGATGGTTAGAATCCATTTAGAACGTTAAACAAATCATTAGTAATGAAGATTCGCCGGAATTCACACGATTGGACGATAATCGTCGAATTCGTGAAATTCTCGGAATGGAAGTCGTATTTTGTGTTTGAACTTGGAAACGTTGGTTTTCAATGAAGACAAGTCATATTTGGCATTATAGAGTTGCGGACTCAAAAATGACTAGATTCCGACTTAGAACGAAGAAACGAGCGTTGAACGTTCAAGAACGTTTATCATTTTCATTAAAAATGAACTAATAGGTGAAATTTTAGCAAACGAAGTCAAATATATAAAATTCTTGCGTGAACGCGTAGAGTATGAAATTTGTGAACCGTAGGCTTTTGAACGAGCCAATTCGGACTTATAACGAAGAAGTTATGCATCCGGGAAATTCGCCAAAGTAAAAAGTCTATCAAAATTTTCTGGTGCCTGAGTTTGCCTTGCATGGCGCAAAGCCAAGTACATTGGTGGCGGCTAAGACTTTCATATCACAATCTTGATGACATCTCATGAGAAGTCGCACCATGGTGCGACCATAAGTGTTGAGTGTGGCGTCATGACACCAAGGCCGGCTCGCTATCGCTAACTCTTCGTCTTGCATGTACATGAGATGTAAAACTATGGCCGTGCACATGGCTCAATCTAGGTTTTAGAACGATGATGAAGGTTTACAAGTATAGCATGAACAGTAACTCATTAGTAATGAACTGAGGAACTTAATAAGGCATTGTAAGGTATTGTTAAACCTTATTTATGTTGTCTGAAGGTTGAAGATAAGTAATCAAACATAAACGTAATGTGTATGTAAGAATGATTTAATGAAAAGCCAGAACCAATAAGAACAAATTTAAGTTATAATTAGATTGAGAAGAAGGGTAAGATACATTAGGAACCTAGTATGTTTATTCATGACCTAATGTGTTATGTGATGTTATCATTACGGTAGAGATCTAAATACTTAACTGAGAACGTGTTATAACTATAGCTGACACTAAAGGCAAGTATTCTAACCCTTGTTCTAGTTCAATCTGGATAAGCTTTGTAATTCATGTATTTTTACACATGAAGTCTTGTATAATGAAGTCAAAGCCAATTCTTTCGGCTAGACTTATATTATGTTACTATCAAAGCATGGTCAATGTTTACCAAGTTATATTGATGTGGTTTTCAAACAAAGACAGAGTATGCTAAAAATGTTTTTTCGTTTAACGACAGGCACATGAGGTTGCCACAACTTAAACGTACATATGTTTAATGAATGTAGTGTTGATCAACATAGAGTACTATAGGCTGATCACCTAGACATGCTCGTAAGTAATGTCGGACTTACGGACTTAGTGCCAGGATGTCCTTTTCAAAAGAACTTATGAAATGCTCAAGGTCTTGGACCGAAATTGATGTTTTACTGAATATTGTTGTTGTAAAATGTTTTGAAGGAAAAGAAGTGCTATTTTGAATTATCAATAGTACTTCGTAACTATTGTTTAGTTATTGAAGATATACGGTTCCTATGTTTCAAGCATGTTAATTATTAGAAATGTTATACTTGCTGAGCTAGCCATGCTCACTCTTGCTTGAACCATATGAACACAACTTAGATCAAACGGACCGAAAGCTCCGACAAGGATAAAGGCAAGGCGAAGACGAACCCGTAGAATACATATGTAATAGTATATGGTGAATGATTATAATATATTTGATATTATGACAAGAACAATGTAATGGTTATAAAGAACCTAGGGGAATGTTAATATTATTTTAAATATATAGAAGACCTATTCGTTCCTTTGAGACTTTTCAATTGAATGTATATGTGAATGGTAGTACCGTGTAGCACCATCTGTCGGGTTGGAAGATTCCCGGATTTGGGGGCGTCACAGGTTGGTATCAAAGCATTAGGTTATAAAACTTAAGGGGGATTAAAAACCTTAAGTCATAACCTTAAGAGAAGTCAAAGAAGTAAAAGAAGAAAATAACCTTATAAAAATGCATTATGATTATATTATGTGTTTTTATTATTCTACTAATGTGTACTAATCAACTTAATTATTTTGTGTAGATGTCAAGAGTAAATGGAATGCAGTTAGATGTACAAGCTGTTAGTGAAGAGTCGGTGAACCAAATATAGGTTATACCAAACCCCATAGCGGCAGAGCCCGAGATAGTGGTCATTGAGTCTGGAGACTCAGAGGATCCTGACCTCATGTCAGTATTCGATGGTATGATAGAAGAGGAAGTGGAGTTAGTGTCCTTCAATCCGGTAACAATAGCAGCAGAGATGGCTCCTGGGGAGTCAATGATGTCATTATTCATGTCAATGTTGGATATAAATATTCATTATTGTCAGGAGGTTAAGGAGCTGAAGGCAGAGCTCCAAGCTGTCATAGAGGACAAGACGGACGTGGAGTCTATGTGGGAGCAGGAGCACGATGAAAGTGTTTTGGCTAAGGACAAGGTCCATGAGCTGAAACCTGAGGTCTTTGAGCTCAAGGAGGAGCTAAAGACCAAATTACAGAAGATAAGGAGAATGTCCTATATTCATAGGAGTTCTTATACAGATTTCCAGCAGCAGGTAGCTAGTTATCCTGTAGAGGTGGGGCAGACACGGCATACAATCATCCGTGATATTATTACCGGTCTTGCGAAGGCAGATTTTGATAATGCCTTGAGGCAAATATAGGCTATTAATAGATAGAGTAGTTTAGGTATGTCAATATTTTGTATTTAGTTGTGACGCAAAGCCCTCTTTTGTATAGCAAAGGGTAGTCTTTTGTAAATCCCAATTTTTGGAAAGCAATAGCGGGAAAGTAATGTCATAAGCTTAGGCTGTGTAATGTAACCGATGTAGTACTATACTACAGAGAATGAATGAATATAAGCCTTTTATGAAACATAATGAGCAATGAATGATTGAAGTTATTGTTTAATATCGAATAATAACTAAATAATAAAGAAAGGAATAATAACGAAATGTGTTGTTTATTGTATCAGCAAAATGCCATCGAAAGAGTACAACGTAACCAAGGAGCTAATGTAAATCAACTAGAGGGAGGTCCGGTTAACCCTATGCAAGAGTTTGTTAACCTTTTAACAGCTACATTTAATAGAACTGGGGCTAATATCCTCGTAAATTCAGGAGTAGAACGAGCTACTACCTTTAAGGATTTTAATAGCGTTGGTTCGCCGGAGTTCAAAGGAACTACGGACCCTATCAAAGCCCAAACGTGGGTGAAAGAAATAGAGAAGGCATTTGTGATAGCCAATGTCGAAGAGGCCCAAAAGGTTTCCTTTACAACCTATATGATTAAGGGAGAGGCCAACTTTTGGTTGAAAGCCAATCAGGCTAGGGCTAGGATCGAGAATCTAACGTGGGTGAGGTTTAAGGAGATATTCTTCGAGAACTACTTTCCCAGAAGCATGCAGGGAAGGATGGAGATGTGGTTTCTCGAGTTGAAATAAGGGGATATGTCGGTTCCCCAATACGCCGCCAAGTTTAATGAACTGGCAAGGTTCGCTCCACATCAAGTGGATACCGAGGTGAGGAAGGCGTGACGGTTTGAGCAGGGCTTGAAACCCTGGCTTTATAACCATATTTCGGTGTTTCAAAGTACTTCATTTGGAACCATTTTAGAGAAGGCGATAATCGCCGAAGGTGGTAGTGATGCTCTGAGCCAATACCACAAGGATAAGAAGAATAATGGGAAAGTGGATGGGGGAGTGAAAATTGAAGGTGCCAGCGGTGGTGGCGAGGGACAGAAGAGGAAGGCGTTTAGCTCTGGGAATACCGGAGTAAAGCAAGGGGACCCAAAGAGAAGGATGGAGGTCTGCAAGACCTGTGGGAAGACTCACTTAGGAGTCTGTCTCAAGGGGAAAGCCGTATGTTACAACTGTGGACAGGAAGGGCACATCTCGCCTAATTGTCCAAGTCCAAAGAAAAACAACGGATGCTTTGTGTGTGGGTCGACTGACCACATAGCAAAGAGCTTCCCGAAGAAGGGGACGGACGGGAACCAGGGCACTAATAGCAGGAAATTAGCTATTGGGGGTCCAGCGCAGCCGGGTAGGCCGATGGGCCGTACCTTTAATATGACAGTCCAACATGCAGTTGCTTCGGGGGACGTAGTCGCATGTATTATTTTGATCAACGATATCAATGCTTACGTGCTGTTTGATTTAGGTGCTACTTGTTCATTTATAGCTTGTGATTTTGCTAGACGATTAGGATTACTTCCCGAAAAGTTGCCTATACCTTTAAATATTAAGGTAGCGAACAAAGAGATAATTCATGTTGAAGATGTTCATAGGAGTTGTTGCGTAGACTTACGGGGTTTTAAATTATCGATAGATTTGATACCGATAAAGTTAGGAGAATTTGACGTAATTCTCGAAATGGATTGGTTAGTTAATCATGGGGCAATTATAGATTGTCAGAAGAAATGTGTGAACATTAAAATGTTAAGACAACCTAAGGTAGTATTTTACAGGAATAGATCGCCGGGACGTTCGTGTTGTCTAACCATGACACAAACTAGGAAATTGTTGAGGAAGGGATGTGTAGGTTATCTGTGGCATGTTGTTGATACCTTGAGAGTGGTAGCAACCATGGAACAAATACCTATAGTTAGAGAATTTGCCGATGTATTTCTGAGTGAATTTCCAGGTCTTCCATCGGATAGGGAGATAGAGTTTGTAATAGACATTGTGCCAGGAGCGGCACCAGTTTCCAGGGCACTGTATCATATGGCGCCAGTGGAGATGAAGAAGTTGATGGTGCAGTTACAAGAACTGTTGGATAGGAAGTACATCCAACCGAGTGTTTCGCCGTGGGGAGCACCGGTACTATTTGTCAAGAAGAAGGATGGATCGCTGAGACTTTGTATCGACTACAGAGAGTTAAACAAGTTGATAATAAAGAATAAATACCCATTACCCAGGATCGATGATCTGTTTGATTAGTTGAAAATGGGCTAAGTATTTTTTTAAAATAGATTTAAGAATGGGGTATCATCAGTTGAAGGTTAGGAAGGAGAATGTACCAAAGACAACATTTAGGACTCGTTATGGTCATTACGAGTTTTTGGTGATGTCATTCGGGTTGACTAATGCACTAGCTGCATTTATGGATATGATGAACAGAGTATTCAAATAATATTTGGACAAGTTCATCGTGGTGTTTATCGATAATATTCTAGTCTATTATATGACGCCAGAAGATCATACTGAACACCTAAGATTAGTGTTAGAGACACTAAGAAAGGAGAAGTTGTATGCGAAGTTCACTAAGTGTGAATTTTGGTTGGAGAAGGTACAATTTTTAGGTCGTGTCATTGACCATGAGGGGATTACAGTAGATCCAGCGAAGGTGGAAGTTTAATGAATTGGGAAGAACCAAAAATGTTGACTGAGGTGCGGAGTTTCCTAGGGTTAGCGGGTTACTATCGGAGATTCATCCAGGATTTTTTGAAGATAGCTACTACGTTGACTAACTTGATAAGAAAGACGGTGAAATACGTATGGACTGATAAGTGTGAGGACAATTTTCAAATACTGAAGAAGAGATTGAGTGAAGCGCTATTTTTTGTCATTACCCGATGACACATGAAATTTTATAGTTTATAGCGATGCTTCGCATAGAGGACTTGGTTGCGTGCTCATGTTGCATGGCAAGGTCATTGTGTATGCATCTAGGCAGTTGAAGGATTATGAGAAAGTTTACCCTACTCAAGATCTGGAACTGGCCGTAGTAGTTTTTGCCTTAAAAATATGGAGACATTATCTTTATGGAGAAAAATGTGAGATATACATGGACCACAAGAGTCCAAAATATTTCTTCATACAGAAGGAGTTGAATATGAGGAAGAGGAGATGGCTGGAGTTGATTAAGGATTACGAATCGTGAAATCTCAGTATCACCTGGAAAAGCTAATGTAGTTCTTACGCCTTTAAGTAGGAAGGGTTAAAGGAAAAGTTGTCTTTGTTAACGGCTCAAAATGAGTTAACAACAGAGATGGCTAGGATGGAATTGGAAGTGAAGTTGCCAAGTGAAGCAGGACAAATACTGTTTATGACGGAGATGCAATCTCCCATCGTAGAAAGAGTTAAGGAGGTACAACTCAAAACTGATAAGTGCGACCGAATAATGGAGCGGCAAACAAAAGAAAAAGATAATAAGTACAGTCTTGATAATGAGGGATTATTAAGATTTGAAGGAAGAATTTGGGTTCAGAATGAGACGGAATTAAAGGAGTAGGTGTTACAAGAGGCTCATAGTTCGAGGTTTTCAATTCATCTTGGTAGTACTAAGATGTATCAAGATATTCGACAGAGTTTCTGGTGGCCGAACATGAAGAGAGAGATAGCAGAGTATGTGAGTAGATGTTTGACTTGCCAGAAAGTTAATGCCGAACATCAACCACCAAGTGGCTTGTTATAGTCATTGGAGATTCCGGAGTGGAAATGGGAGAATATCATGATGGACTTTGCGGTGGGACTTCCGACTACAATGAGAGGGTATGATGTGAATTGGGTGATCGTGGACCGGTTGACAAAGTCGGATCACTTTTTACCAATTAGGGTCAAGTATAACTTAGACTAGTTAGCTAGACTTTATATTAAGGAAATAATTTCCAGACATGGAGTGTGACAACTCGGAAAATTGGATTGTCCAGAATTTATGATTTAAAGAATTAGTTATTAATAAAATAAATTTTTATTAATAATATTTTGTGCTATGTGTTTGTTAATCATTCTAGACCCAAAGATTGATTATTAATCGGGAGGATTCTGGCCACGAGCTAGACTGAACGAGTAAGAATTTTCAAGACGAAAATAAAATTTTTCCAGGAACAAAAATTTTTTTGGGGAAAAATACGAAATAGGCACTATTCATCCATTTCTGTTCAGAGATTTAGTTTGGATTTCTAAGAAACACGTAATGATATAATCCTAAGACGTAATGGAATATTAAATAATATTTCAGTTATGGAAAAAACAAAGTTTTCGCCTGCGGACTTAAAACCTAAGGGTTAGGAAACGTGAGTTCTGAGAATTTAATGATTTCGTATAATAACTAGGGTTATTATGCGTGAGAAATACGAGTATGATACTAGTTAATATACGAGTATAGTACGAAGATTATTATGATGTAGAATATGAATATCGTACAAATTATATACGAAGAGAATACGAGAATGGGATGCGTAGAATGCGATTAGTCTTAATGGACTTTGAGTTCATGGACTTTGAAGAATCCAATTGGACTTGGATTATATCAAGCTGAATGGAATGTGTAATCAAGCCCAGGGTAGGCCCAGTAAGAATTAATGTAAGGCCCAATGTAAGATTTAATTAAGCCCAATCCAAGAAAATAAACCGCTGATCGAACTGATGGGTCATAGATGGGTAAAACCCATGGGGCAACCCATGGGGGAGACCCATGGGCATGTGGGGTTGCCACTTGGTCACCAAGTAAAGTTATTACTTAGTGTCTAAGCCATGAATAGTAAGGAGGTGGGGTGAAATAACCAAAATACCCCTAGCCTTGAAAATCTATAAATAGAAAGCTTATTTTATTGTTTAAGGATTTTGAAAATCCTATAACTTTGAGAGAGAGAGAGAGAGAGAGAGAGAGTTCGGATGGGAGAAGAAAAGGAAAAGGAAGAGGAAAAGCTTGCTCGAGTGCACACTTTGTCCAACGGAGGAAGATTAAAGAAGAGAGGTAATCCAAAAACCTAGCTTCTGATTAATTTTCTTTAAGTTTATATGTCAAAAACATAGCTTAATGAGAATAAGGAGTAAATGATGTTAGAAATGATTTCATATGGTTGAAATCATGAGAAAATGAAGAAATAAGAATTAGAAATTTATTTTATAAATTTCTTAAGAAAGTGTAAGATTCGTAATGAATTAGAACGATCCGAGTGGAATATATGAATAAGTAGGTGAATTAAGTTAGGAATGGTGTTTTATAACGTCAAATGCCAAGAAAAAGTAAAATCGTAATCAAGATATCGACTAAAAATGAAGAACAAACAAAGAAAGCGAATAACACATGAAGAACGCGAAGAACGTTATTGATGGACAAATTTAAAACCATCGTAGTGTAATTGTTGTTGATGAACAAGTTTAAAACCATCGTGTATAAGTTAGTTGCTTATTACTTGGTTAGGAACATTAGAAACATTCATGAAGAACAGATTAAAATTGAGCTATAACGAAGTTATGACGAAGATTCGTAAAAGAAGAACGATAATTAGAAAATTAGTAAATGAACCCGAACGTGTAGGGTTTCATAATAATGTGAGAGAACATATAAAACATGAGTTGTGGACTCAAGAACGAATGAATTCTGAGTTCAGATGACCAAATTATGGAAGAATGAACGAAGAACGTTAAAAACATAAAACGAATGAAGGGTGAAGATTAAGCCAATCAATTAGCACGTTAACGGATTCTGAACGAAGTTTTGTCTATGGGTAATCAAAGTACATAAGATAAGGAAGAGAATGGCTTTGGAACGACCTCGTTCCGAGTTATAACGAATAAGTTATGGAATCGGGAAGTAAGCGTCTTAAGCAATTTCTAAGACTTGGAAAATTTTTCTAGGTTTCATGCTCGGCGTCGCAGCGCGAGTCCTGCCTTGGGGTCCAGCACCACAGCGTGAGCTCGGGCCATCAGCTACTGCTGAGTGGCACCACAACTCGAAGGAAAGGGAAGGACCTGGTGCCGCAGTGCCGGTGCAGGGCAATGCCCAGAAATGAGATTTTTACTACTCAAGTACTGGGGGATGTGCAAGAAAGAAATATAAACATGTAGTTTAACTAATTTAACACTTAATCAGGTGTATTAAACCTTTGATGAAGATTGAACAAAAAGATTAAATGAGATTAAAAGACAAAGAATGTGAATGCGGGTTACGGAACCGATATCCGGGGACCTTAGTCGTTATAAACGATCGTGAGGGATTGCTATGATTGTGATTCCTTAGACGTTGAGTAATGAGCGTAATGTATAACATTTTGATGTTATGACATGGTAATGAGAGATGAATGTAAAGCGTATAGACGCTGTGAACGCAACGTTGTTGCGATGAACGATCGGTCTTAGCATACAATGAACCGTATGGCTTTGACATTAAGAAAGAATATTGAACATGGTGTTCAGGTGATGAGCAATGAATGAAAGTAATTAAAACCTTAAGTAAAGGTTGAATGTGAGATTAAGGGATGAACAATGTAAATTTTGAATACGTAAACGAGCCTCGTGAATCATATTCACATCGAGCGAACGTTCTAAGTGAACATTGGTTGTATAACTTAGACGTTGACGAAGGTAGTAAGTAAGATATGAATTATCAAGAAAGACGTAGCGAACGGTAATAAGATTAACGAAGGATGAATGTGAGTTAGAGGAGAGTGTTAGAATTAAATGTAAGCGTCAACGCTTGAACCGACGTGAAGGTTAAGTGTACACGAATATTAAATGGGCAGAACCTACATCCCGTGTATGGTTTGACCGTAAGGTAATGAAGATCAATGATTAAACCTGTGAATGGTGAAGAAGTTGAATTAAAGACAAGCACGTATAACGTAAAGAAGCCGAGTTATTGTTTATAACTTGGATGACTTTTTGAGTCGAATGAACCAGACATTGTAAGATAAGAATACGTTAACGTAAAATGGTTAACGTTGTAAATGCGTATAATGAATATGGAATGATCGTCCTGAGTATACAAAAGACTATATGACTTAGACAATGATGAATGAATCCTGAGGTATGGCATTTAGTTGCCAGAAAGCCATAAGGAATAAGAAATTGACTTAACGAACGTTGTAGCTAATAGTTCGGATAAGTTATAATGAATTTAGGTTATAGTACAATTGTAACCTTTGATGGTTGAGATATGGGAGTTGGGTTAAACAATTCCTTCAGAGAGCAAAGGTATATACAAAACTGGCAACCGATTTAACTCATTGTTATGGGCAGTGTAGATGAGATGGGAACTTATTTGTTGTTTGTTTGTGGGAAACCACTCAAAGTACCATATGGACTACTAGCAAAGACACGATGTGTGCTGAGTCGTAGGAGAGTTATAAGAAAAAGATAAGAATGTAAATCATCAAAGATGATGAAAGTATTAAGTAAGACATCTCCGTATGTCATGAATCCGTTAACCGTAAAGGAAGTTGGTCGCGTAAACTTAGTTTGTAAGAACGCAAACCTTAAGAAGTAAATTTAAGTAAACCAATGCGTAAAGTCAAGTATATGGCTAATTGGTGTATGTGTTATTTCCTTATGTGCTACATAGGAATTAGAATGAGCAGTTTAGCGTAAACTATAAGTTGTAGCTGTGCGTAAGGCAAGTTTCCTAACTTCATTCATATTTTAAATGAATGCTAGTTTCTAAAACTTCTCAGATGTTGAACTTGAGAAGTTTTGTCTATGTGCGAATGTGTGATATTTGTACAAGGTGATAGGATGTATGAGGCCTTGTGCCACAATGTGAACACTTCGGTGTTTCTATGAGATGAATTGTTCTGTGATTGAACTGTTTAATATAAGAATGTTCTGTTTATATATGAACCGTTATTGTTAAGTCTGTGCTATTGATTCTAGCTAGACAGAATGTGTATGAAAGACAATAGAAAATGAATGTATTTCAAAGTGAATGTTACTAATATTTTAAAATGATAGGAATTGAGATTATTCTTATTATTCAAGCTGCTTCATAACCTTTGTTCGGTTATTGAGGTTTTAAAAGAATGTTTGAATTCTTAAAGTTGTTTATTCAACTGTTATGAGTTGCTGAGCAATTGAATGCTCACGCTTGCTTTAAATAAAAACATTTTCAGCGAACGATGATAGAAAGAACTTAAAGATCCCGTAAGGATCTAACTGATCGGAATCCAGAAGAAGTACCATTTGTAACGATCGAGAAATTTAGATTTTATTATAAAATAATCTTATTGAATTAAATAATAAATAAAATTATATTCTATGTGTTATCAAGATGGTTGTCATTATATAATCTAATGATGTGGGAATGCCATAGTATTTTAGCTACATGAAGGAATTAGAGTGTTTAAATTTCCAAGACGAAAATAAAAGTTTTTCGAGAAATTTTCTGAAAAATACTATTCATCAGTATTTGCTCGGGAATTATTTTTGAACTTTCGAGAAATACATAATGATAGAATGTCAAAGTAAGATGGATTATGTAATAATAATCTAATTATGGAAAATGCAATATTTCGCTTGCGGACTTAAATTTAGAATGTTAAAGAAAGGGAAGAATTAATGTGTTAAGTAATAATCGTATGATACGTAAGTATTATACGAGGTAATGAATACGAGTATAATACAAGGTATTATACGAGTTTGTATGAATGAAGATATATCGTATATAACAAAGTTGTATATGAGTTAGAATACGAGAATGATATGTAAAAATACGTTATATATATTGAGGAATAGTATTGGACTTGTAGGATTTTTTAGAAATTGTTACAAGCCCAAGTGAATTAATGGTAAGGCCCAAATGTTAATTAATGAACAAGTTAATGTTTATTAATGGAAGCCCAAAAGCTAAGTTAATTTAAGCCCACGATAGGATCCATGAGTTGTAGTGACCCATGGGGAAAACCATGTTAATATTGTTAATCTTGGTAATCAAGTATAGCGTGTGATGACCAAGTATTAGGTGTAATGACCAAGCAAGAGATAAGAGTTGTGTTAACCAAGTAATGAATAGTAAGGAGGTTACTTAAGGAGGTGGGTTAGCCTAATGACTAAACTTCCCTAGCCTTGTGAATTCTATAAATAAGAGGAGCTTGCTAGTCATTTGTTAATTGTTCAACTCATCCAATCAACTTATAAAGTGCTTAAGTGTTAGAGAGAATAAGCTACTTTCATTTGAGAAGAAGAAGAAGACTTATTCCAAGCAACTTCAAGGGTAAGACTTCTTGTCCATTAATCTTCTATCTCTACCATGATAGGTTGATAAAAGGAGTAGGAATTAGTGAGCATGGATGTTAAGAAGTAAGAAGAATGATTAATTAAATTTACTTAAGACGCATAAGTCAGAAATAAGTCATTTAAACTTGCATAAGTTTTAAACTTATGAAGAAACTATAAAACTTGTTATAGGTTAACCTTGAGAGTTTGTATGAAAATAAAGAACTTGTATGAACTTGTATCAAGTATACATGAATGAAACTATATGTTGAGAACATATAAGAATGATGATTAAAAGACTTTAATTATCATAAGTTATGAACAATGAAGCTATAAGTAGTTTATACTTTAACGAGTTATAAGCTTATGGTAGAATAAGTCAAAATCCAACATGAAGATAAGTTGTAGTAAGAAGTATGTTGAGATGTTCATATGATGAATTAAATTCATTTGAAGTAATAAACGAATTATAAGTAATGAAAATTTATCGGAAATTGCACGATTAGACGATAATCGTCGAATTCGTGAAATTCTCGGAATAGAAGTCAAATTTTGTGTTTGAATTTAGAAACATTGGTTTTCGATGAAGACAAGTCATATTTGGCATTATAGAGTTGCGGACTCGAAAATGATCGAATTCCAACTTAGAACGAAGAAACGAGCATTGAACGTTCACGAACGTTTATCCTTTTCATTAAAAATGAACCAATAGGTAAATTTTTAGTAAACGAAGTCAAAAATATAAAATTCTTGCATGAACACATAGAGTATGTAATTTTTGAACCGTAGGCTTTTGAATGAGCCGATTCGGACTTATAACGAAGAAGTTATGAGCTCAGGAATTTTGCAAAGGTGAAAAACTATCCAAACTATCCGGTGCACAAAGCTGGCGCCGCGGGGCCAGCCCAAGGCAAATTTATCATGCCGCAGCACCGTAAATTGTTTATAACCTACTAGAAAGTGGCACTGCAGTAGCGACTCTTCGAAGTAAGGACTCACATGCAGCCAAAGTCCGGACTTTACTCTTTAATCTCTCGCTACAAAGACGCGCTTAAGGAGAACAAAAGTCAGCCTTGTATGCCACTAACCCTAGATCAAAGATAGTAAGGAATTTTTGTAAGTACAAAGAAAGGAATGTGATTAGTTCAAAGTGAACTTACCTTAAGGAACCTAAAGTAACATTGTTAAAACCTTGTTAAAACTTAAGGATGGTATGAGAAGGTTGATAATAACCTAATCGAATATGAATGTAAGTATGATGACAAGCCGGAATTAATAGTAATCAAATCTAATACATGATTAGATTGAGATGAAGGGTAAGATATAGTTGTATAAATACTTGATTATATATGATCTAATGTATGGCGTTATATAATCATGTATTATAGACACTTGAAAGACTCGAACATAAAGTAATTTATACCGTAGTGATATTTGAGGCAAGTATTCTAACCCTTGTCTCGATTCAATCAACAAGCTTTGTAATTCATGTATCCTTACGCATGAATTGATGTATGATAAAGTTAAAGCCAATTCTTTAAATTAGACTTAATGCATTTGGTGGATTATTGATAATCTATCCAACTCTTATTAAATGTTGTTATCTTTTGTCAACTACTCGATATGGTTTTCAAAAGAAGATTGAGTATGATAAACAAATGTTTTGTCGCCTTAACTTACGAGCACGCGAGGTTGCCACAAATTAAACGTATATCGTTTAATGAATGTAGTGTTGATCAACATAGAGTACTATATAAATGATCACCTAGAAGTGCTTGTAAGTAATCTGGGACTTACTTGACTTAGTGCCGGGTTGTCCTTTTCAAAGAAAGAATGAAATACTCAAGGTCTTGGACCGTAGTTTATGTTTTTCGATATTATTCATTGTGAAACAATTTGAAAGAAAGATGAAGTGTTATTTTGAATTATCAATAGTACTTCATAACTATTGTTCAGTTATTGAAGATATACGATTCTTATGTGTCAAACATGTTGTTATTGAAATTGTCATACTTGCTGAGCTAGTTATGCTCACTCTTGCTTGAACCATATGAATGCAGATAAGACTGAACGTCCGGAAGGATCAAATAAAGATAAAGGAAAGGCTAAGGCAGACCGTTAAGCTGTCTATGTAATAGTATAGGTATAATGTTGTAATATAATTGATATTATAACAAAGAACGTTTGTAATGGGTATAGAACCTGGGGAATGTAAATATTACTTTGAATATACAGAAGACATGTTCGTTCTTTTGAGGCTTTTTAATTGAATGAATGTATGAATGGTAGTACCGTATAGCACCAAATGTCGGGTTAGAAGATACCCGGATTTAGGGCGCCATTCTGAGTTAGTATCAAAGCCTAGGTTATAAAACTTAAGGGGGAAATTAGAACCTTAAGTCATAACCTTAAGAAAAGTTAAAGAAGTAAAAGATGGAAAGTAACCTTATAAAATGCATTATAATTATGGTATGTGTCTTTATTATTTTATTGACGTGTACTAATCAAACTATATTGTTTTGTTGTAGATGTCAGGAGGAAATGAAATGTATAGAGATATATAAGTAGTTAGCGAGGATTCAGTGAATTGAGTAGAGATCCTACCAAATCCTATAGCAGTAGAACCAGAAGTGGTGACAATCGAGTCTGGAGACTCAGACAACTTAGACTACATGTCTGTGTTTGATGGCATACTAGGGGAAGAGGTGGATGTGATGTCTTTTGACCAGATAGCACCTACAGAAGAGTTAACTTTGGGGGAGTCAATGAAGGCATTATTCATGTCAGTATTGGATAGAAATATCCAGTATTGTAAGGAGGTAAAGGAGTTAAAAGAGGAAGTTCAAGCTGTTCAAGAGGACAAGACTAGTATGGACGGTATATGGGAAGAGGATCATGATGATCGAATTTAGGCCAAGGACAAGGTCCACGAGCTGAAAAACAAAGTCTTTGAGCTCAAGTAGGAGCTAAAGACTAAGAGACAAAAGATAGAAAGAATGTCCTATATACATAGGAGTTCTAATGCGGATTTCCAGCAGCAAGTAGCTGGGTACCCGATAGAAGAAGGGCAGACCCGACATACTATCAGTCGAGATATTATTGCCGGTCTGGCCAAGAAAGATTTTGAGAATGCCTTACGACAAATATAATCTAGCAATAGCTAGAATAGTTTAGATATGTAAATATTATATATCTAGTAGTGACGTAAAACCCTCTTTTGTATATAAAAGGGTAGTCTTTTGTAAATCCCAACTTTTGGAAAGCAACTGCGGGATAGTAATGTAATCGACTTAGGTCAGATAATGTAAGTAATGTAGTATTATACTACAAGTGATGAATCAATATAAGTCTTTTATGGAAAATATTGAGTAATGGGTATGAGTTATTGTTTAATCATAAATAATAACTAACCAACAAGAAGAAAGTAATAATGATGTGTTGTTTTCTTAAGAGCAAAATGCTGCCAAGAAGGAGACAACGGAATCAAGAATCTAATGAAAATCAATTGGAGGGAGGTCCGGTTAATCCAATGCAAGAGTTCGTTAATCTTTCAACTGCCGCATTTAATAGAACTGGGGCTAATGTACCCATAAACCTGGAGTAGTACGAGCTACTACTTTTAAGGATTTCAAAAGTGTCGGAGTTCAAAGGAACTACGGACCCTATAAAAGCCCAGACATGGGTGAAAGAGATTGAGAAAGCATTTGTTATAGCAAATGTTGATGAAGGTCAGAAGGTTGCCTTTGCAACCTATATGATGATGGGTGAGGCCAATTTCTGGTGGGAGGCAAACCAGGCTAAGGTCGGTATAGAAAATCTAACGTGGATAAGGTTCAAGGAGATTTTCATCGAGAACTACTTTCCCACGAGCATGCAAGGAAGAATGGAGATTCGATTTCTTGATTTAAAGCAAGGGGATATGATGGTTCCCTAGTATGCTGCAAAATTTAACGAACCGGCAAGGTTTACTACACATCAAGTGTACACTGAGGTAAGGAAGGCTAGACGATTCGAGCAGGGCTTGAAACCCTGGCTCTATAGTCGAATTTCGGTGTTCCAAAGTACTTCTTTCGGGACCATACTAGAAAAGGCAATAATTGTTTGAAGGTGGGAATGAGGCTCTTGCCAAGCACCACAAAGATAAGAAAACAAGGGTAAAGCCGATGGAGGAATAAAGACCAAGGGGAGACAAACAGTAGTGGCGGCGATTTGGCCAAAAGAGGAAGGGATTTAACTCTGGGAATACTGGAGTAAAACAAGGGGATCCTAAGAAGAGGATGGAGGCCTGTAAAACCTGTGGGAAGACTCACTTAGGAGTCTATCTCAAGGGAAAGGCAGTATGTTATATCTGTGGACAAGAAGGGCACATTTCGCCTAATTGTCCAAGTCCAAAGAAAAATCATAGATGCTTTTTATGTGGATCAACTGATCACATAGCGAAGAACTTCCCGAACAAGGGGACGAATGGAAACAAGGGCACTAATAGTGGTAAGTTAGCTATTGATGGTCCAGCACAGTCGGGTAGGCCAATGGCTCGTACCTTTAATATGACGGTCCAAGATGCGGTGGCATCAGGGGATGTAGTCGCAGGTATTATTCTGATCAACAACATAAATGCTTACGTGCTATTTGATTCGGGTGCTACTTGTTTGTTTATAGCATGTGATTTTGCTAGGCGATTAGAATTATTTCCTTAAAAAGTTGCCTATACCTTTGAATATTAAGTTATCAAACGAAGAGGTAATTCCTGTTGAAGATATTCATATGAGTTGTTGCGTAGATATACGTGGTTGTAAATTATTGGTAGATTTGATACCGATAAAGCTCGGAGAATTCGATGTAATTCTCGGAATGGATTGGTTGATTAACCATGGAGCAATTATAGATTTCCAAAAGAAATGTGTAAGCATTAGGACGTTAAAATAATCTCCTGTAATATTTCACGGTAATAAATTGTCGGGACGTTCATGTTGCCTTACGATGACATAAACTAGAAAACTTTTAAGGAAGGGGTGTGTAGGTTATCTGTGTCATGTTGTTGATACCCAGCGAGTGGGAGCGACCATGGAATAGATACCTATAGTGAATGAATTTATGGATGTATTTCCAAGTGAATTACCAGGTTTACCGCCGGATAGGGAGATCGAATTTGTAATAGACATTGTGCCAGGAGCGACACCTATCTCAAGGGCACCATATCGTATGGCGTCGGTGGAAATGAAAGAGTTAATGGTTCAGTTACAGGAACTATTGGACAGAAAGTACATTTAACCAAGTGTTTCCCCATGGGGGGCACCAGTATTGTTTGTCAAAAAGAAAGACAGATCGTTAAGGCTTTGTATCGACTACCGAGAGTTGATCAACTTAATGATAAAGAATAAATACCCATTGCCCAGGATCGATGATCTTTTTGATTAGTTGAAAGAGGAAAAGTATTTTTCTAAGATAGATTTGCGGATGGGGTATCACCAATTGATGGTTAGGAAGGAAGATGTACCAAAGACGACATTCAGGACTCGTAATGGTTATTACGAGTTTCTGGTGATGTCATTTGGGTTGACGAATGCACCAACTACATTTATGGATATGATGAACAGAGTGTTCAAATAATATTTGGACAAGTTCATCGTTGTGTTTATCGATGATATTCTGGTCTATTCTAAGACGCCAGAAGATCATGCTGAACACCCAAGGTTAGTGTTGGAGACACTAAGGAAGGAGAAGTTATATGTGAAATTCACTAAGTGTGAATTTTGGCTAGAGAAGGTGCAGTTTTTAGGTCATGTCATTAACCAAGAGGGGATTTCAGTGGATCCAGGGAAGGTAGAAGCAGTGAAGAACTTGGAACAACCGAAAACACTGATTAAGGTGCGGAGTTTCCTAGGGTTAGCGGGATACTGTCCAAGATTTATCCAAGATTTTTCAAATATAGCTACTCCGTTGACTAACTTGACAAGGAAGATGGTGAAATACGTATGGACGGATAAATGTGATGACGGTTTTCAAGAACTGAAGAAAAGATTGAGTGAAGCGCCTATTTTGTCATTACCCGATGACATAGGAAATTTCGTAGTATATAGTGATGCTTCGCATAAAGGACTTGGTTGCGTGCTCATGCAGCATGGCAAGGTCATTGTGTATGCATCTTGGCAAGTGAAGGATTAAGAGAAAGTTTACCCTACTCATGATCTGGAACTGGCCGCAGTAGTATTTGCTATAAAGATATGGAGACATTATCTTTATGGGGAAAAATGTGAGATATACACAGACCATAAGAGTCTAAAATATATCTTCACACATAAGGAGTTGAATATTAGACAGAGGAGATGGCTGGAGTTGATAAAGGATTACAATTGTGAAATCTTTTATGACCCTAGAAAGGCAAATATAGTTGCCGACGCCTTAAGTAGGAAGGGTCGGGAAAAGTTGTCTATGTTAATGACTCAAAATGAGTTAATAACAGAGATGGCTAGGATGGAGATAGAATTGAAGATGCCAAGTTAATTGGGGCAGATACTTTTTGCGATGAAGATGCAATCTACCATCGTAGAGAGAGTAAAGGAGGTGCAACTCAAAACTGATGAGTGTGACCAAGTGAAGAAGAAGATTTAAAGGAAGAATTTGGGTTCCAAATGAGACGGAGTTAAAAGAACAAGTGTTACAAGAAGCTCATAGTTCAAGGTACTCGATACATCCTGGTAGCACTAAGATGTATCAAGACCTTCGATAGAGTTTTTGGTGGCCAAACATGAAAAGAGAAATAGCAAAATATGTTAGTAACTGCTTGACTTGTCAAAAAGTTAAGGCTAAACATCAATGACCCAGTGGCTTATTATAGTCATTGGAGATTCCAGAATGGAAGTAGGAGCATATCACGATGGACTTCGTGGTGGGAGTTCCGACAATGACAAAAGGGTACGATTCAATTTGGGTAATAGTGGATCGGTTGACGAAGTCGGCTCACTTCTTGCCAATTAGGGTCAAGAATAACTTAGAGCAGTTAGCTAAACTTTATGTTAAGGAAATTATATCCAGACACGGAGTACTAGTATCGATTGTGTCAGATCGTGATCCACAATTCACATCGAACGTTTGGAGGAGTTTGCAAGAACAGTTAGGAACGCAGCTGAAGTTAAGTATAACGTATCATCCACAAACCGATAGATAGAGCGAAAGAACAATTCAGACGTTGGAAGATATGTTGAGATCTTGCGTTATGAATTTCAAGGGTAGTTGGGACGATCACCTACCACTTGTAGAGTTTGCGTATAACAACAGTTTTCATGCAAGCATAGATATGCCGCCTTATAAAGCTTTGTATGGAAAAAGGTGCAAAACACCATTATATTGGGATGAGGTGGGAGAACGCCGAATGCTAGGACCAGAATTGGTTCAGTAGACAGCGGATGTAATAAAGATAATTCGGATGCGTCTTGTCACAGCTCAGGACAGACAGAAGAAGTATGCGGACTCGCATAGTATAAATCGTGAGTTTGAAGTAGGCTCATATGTGTTTCTAAAGGTATCTCCCTGGAAAGGAAAGATACGCTTTGGAAAGAAGGAAAAGTTAAGTCCAAGGTTTATAGGACCTTTTGAAGTATTAAAACGGGTGGGAGAGGTAGCCTATGTGATAGCATTACCTCTAGACCTAGAACGAACACATAACGTGTTTAACATATCTGTGTTACGTCCTTATAAGCCGGAATATAAGCATGTAATCGAGTATGAGCCGATTCATATCGAGAAAGACTTAACGTACGAAGAATCGCCGATTCAAATTATTGATAGAAAAGATCAAGTTCTACGGAACAAAGTTATACATTCGGTAAAGGTTTTATGGAAGAATCACGATGCCGAAGAAGCAACGTGATAATTAGAAGAAAAGAGCAAGAAAAATTTTCCTCAATTATTTAATTAAAGTAAGACGAGATTCTGGGGATAGAATCCTTATAAGGGGGGAAGGATGTAACGACCGAGAAATTTGGATTTTATTGTAAAATAATCTTATTGAATTAAATAATAAATAAAATTATATTCTATGTGTTATCAAGATGATTGTCATTATATAACCTAATGATGTGGGAATGTCGTAGTATTTTAGCTACGTGATGGAATTAAAGTGTTTAAATTTCCAATACGAAAATAAAAGTTTTCTGAGAAATTTTCCGAAAAACACTATTCATCGGTATTTGCTCGGGAATTATTTTTGAACTTTTGAGAAATACGTAATGATAGAATGTCAAGGTAAGATGGATTATGTAATAATAATCTAATTATGGAAAATGCAATATTTCGCTTGCGAATTTAAATTGAGAATGTTAAGGAAATGGAAGAATTAATTAGTTAAGTAATAATCGTATGATACGTAAGTATTGTACGATGTAATGAATACGAGTATAATACAAGGTATTATACAAGTTTGTATGAATGAAGATATATCGTATATTACAAAGTTGTATATGAGTTAGGATACGATAATGATATGTTAACAATACATTATATGTATTGAGCAATAGTATTGGACTTGTAGGATTTGTTAGAAATTGTTACAAGCCCAAGTGAATTAATGGTAAGGCCCAAATGTTAATTAATGAACAAGTTAATGTTTATTAATGCAAGCTCAAAAGCTAAGTTAATTTAAGCCCGTGATAGGATCCATGAGTTGTAGTGACCCATGGGGCAAACCATGTTAATATGGTTAATCTTGGTAATCAAGTATAATGTGTGATGACCAAGTATTATGTGTGATGACCAAGTATTAGGTGTAATGACCAAGCAAGAGATAAGAGTTGTGTTAACCAAGTAATGAATAGTAAAGAGGTGACTTAAGGAGGTGGGTTAGCCTAATGACTAAACTACCCTAGCCTTGTGAATTCTATAAATAAGAGGAGCATGCTAGTCATTTGTTAATTGTTCAACTCATCCAATCAACTTATAAAGTGATTAAGTATTAGAGAGAATAAGCTACTTTCATTTGAGAAGAAGAAGAAGACTTATTCCAAGGAACTTCAAGGGTAAGACTTCTTGTCCATTAATCTTCTATCTCTACCATGATAGGTTGATAAGAGGAGTAGGAATTAGTGAGCATGGATGTTAAGAAGTAAGAAGAATGATTAATTAAATGAACTTAAGTCGCATAAGTCAGAAATAAGTTATTTAAACTTGCATAAGTTTTAAACTTATGAAGAAGCTATATGAACTTGGTATATGTTAACCTTTAGAGTTTGTATGAAAATAAAGAACTTGTATGAACTTGTATCAGGTATACATGAATGAAACTATATGTTGAGAACATATAAGAATGATGATTAAAAGTCTTTAATTATCATAAGTTATGAACAATGAAGCTATAAGTAGTTTATACTTTAACGAGTTATAAGCTTATGGTAGAATAAATCAAAATCCAACATGAAGATAAGTTGTAGTAAGAAGTATGTTGAGATGTTCATATGATGAATTGAATTCATTTTAAGTAATAAATGAATAATAAGTAATGAAGATTTGCTGGAAATTGCACGATTAGACGATAATCGTCGAATTCGTGAAATTCTCGAAATAGAAGTCAAATTTTGTGTTTGAATTCAGAAACATTGGTTTTCGATGGATACAAGTAATATTTGGCATTATAGAGTTGCAGACTCAAAAATGACCGAATTCTGACTTAGAACGAAGAAACGAGCATTGAACGTTCACGAACGTTTATCATTTTCGTTAAAAATGAACCAATAGGTAAATTTTTAGCAAATAAAGTCAAAAATATAAAATTCTTGCATGAACACGTAGAGTATGTAATTTGTGAACCGTAGGCTTTTGAACGAGCCGATTCATACTTATAACGAAGAAGTTATGAGCTCGGAAATTTCGCAAAGTTGAAAAAATGTCCAAACTATCTAGTGCACAAAAAATAGTGCCATGCCATGTTTCTGTGCCAATTTGTCGCACTGCAAAGACCGTGTGAATAGTTTATAACCTACTAGAAAGGGTATGCAAATACGGACCATCGAGAAAGGACTCGCGTCAGCAGCCAAATCCCGGACTTAAGAGAAACAAGTTGAGCAGCAATACCAACCCTAGATCGAAGATAGTAAGGAATGTTAGTAAGTACAAAGAAAGGAATGTGATTAGTTCAAAGTGAACTCACCTTAAGGATCTTGAAGTAACATTGTTAAAACCTTGTTAAACCTTAAGGATAGTATGAGAAGGTTGATAATAACCTAATTGAATATGAATGTAAGTATGATAACAAGCCGGAATTAATAGTAATCAAATCTAATACATGATTAGATTGAGATAAAGGGTAAGATATAGTTGTATACGACTGTGGCAGCTCAACGGGGTCCTCCTCGTCTATCTCTATCTCTATCTCATCATCCTCATTAGTTAAACCCTACTGCTCAACCACTGTGACCAACAAAGATTATTCCCGTGGCAGTAGTTGTTCCCAAACCACCTGAATATCTCGAGGCTCCTCCTCTCTAGGCACCTAGGATCCTTCATCCCTAGCCTGACTAGATTCTCCTATATTAGCCATCCTGACAATAAAATTTGCTAGTCGTAGGTTCATCGACCTTCTCAATTTTAGCAAGAGTGAGCAAAATAAATGCTCACTAGATATAGAAATAAAACAACAACAAAATAATAAATGTCAATGAATAGGCTCGTCAAAATTGAATGGTACTCTATCAATGATAACCAAAAACTGAAATCAAAATATGAAATATATCTGAGGGTCATAAGACCATGAACTACGTCCATGGTTACAAGTAATCTTTCACCTTTAACATTAACAGTTATATTGTAGGGACTTCACGTACATAGGGGGATCAGCCCTTCGTACCATGTATTGTGCACAAACATCTAAACGCATTGTGTACCCCCTTTAATAGGGTTGTTCCTCTCAGTTTTAGATTACAAGTCCGCACCAAAGAATGTTTGGTTTGGATAACTTCAAGGGCAATTTAGAGTTTAACGAGCATCAACTAAAGGATTAGTTGAATCAACAAGGTTTGATAACACTACAGTTGATCACTAACAACTTAGTATGGAACAATGAATAATCATAGATGAACTAACTATTTATTAAACTTATGCCTGTAAATAACTAAAACATAAGTATTGAATGAAACAGTAAACCTTGCTCGAACAATAATAAGCTAAGGCTATGATCTTATAAAATTCGAAATAAAATTACTAAACATACATTAACTGATAGCAAGCTGAAAATAAAACTTGCTCAACATGACAACAACTTGTGCAAAGTAGTTTAAAATAAAACAGCTCAATAATACAGATGAGAGTTCAAAAACCTACATTTATTATAAAGGAATAGAACTTAAGAAACTTGCTTAACTATAAACAAGTTAGAGTGAATCAACCATAATTAGAATTCCAACAAAATTAGGGTTAAAGCTTGCTCAAATGAAATTTAGGAACAAATGACTTGCTTAATAACAGTTTAAGATAGGAAACTTGCTCAATGTAAAAAGAGATAAGGTTTTGGAAACTAGCCTCGTGCGTAAGCTATAAATTACAACTCTCGTTCACCTACACATAGTATTAGAATTACAATATCTAGTAGATATACTAACATTCACATTCCAAAATAACACTCATCTCTAGCTAAACTTGTTATTTTAGTACAAGTCTCACCTTACCATACTCATTTCAGAATCACAAGTGTAATTTCATAACACTTATTCATTATTCACGAAGTTTCTTAAATCATAAAATAACGCGTTCGTAACTTACTAACTTTATATTTTAGAGTTACTAACCACACTATACTATTTTGTTTTAACCTTTACATTACATGTTTCTCACATTAAAACATCACTAAACTAGGTTACACTAAGGTTTCAAAGTCTGCAGAAATAAAAGACTTCACCGGGTGCTGAAAAACTCTTTGAATGTGCCGCCGCCACTTTTCCCTAGGACTATCATGGGCTCCGTCTTATGCACTGGCCCGATTTTTACGAAACGTGATTTTGACACTGTTCTTATGCCAACTAACACGAATTTCACCCACAAAACAGTAAATTAAGCATATGTAATTGGTACAGAACTAACACAAACATGATTCCTCACATATTCAACCACTTAGAACAATTAAACAAGAACTTTAATTCATTTAAATCCTTGAATTTATATTTTCATACAAAAACTCCATTTTTGACATCCTTCATAGAAATGATCACTGTGATCACAATTCTTCATCAAATTACTTCATTCAAACTACGTTCTCTTCGTTTCTAACCGAATTAGCATAATCAAGACTGAATTTATTGATTGACATAAAAATTGACCACCATATTTGGTACTTTTACATGCCATATGAAAAAAAAATATACTGTAAATACTTTTCCTACTTTTTAAACAAAATTAGCATACAATTTCTTATCTAAATGCAAACTCTAACATCATAAACACATATAATCATAGTTAACAGTTATATATATCAACAATTCAACAAATTGAATTCATAGAACATGAAATTTTATGCCGTAAAACTCATATATATACGTATATATATAATATTAAGGTTAAAGAAAATACCTTCAATTAGCTTGATAACCACTGAAATTGCTTTGGAATTTTTAAGTTTTCTCTCAATCTCCCTCTCTATCCTCTCTCGAGTTCTTTGCAACTTTTCTTATTTTCTCTTCTTAGGCCAAATGCCAATTCACGTAAAACTAACACACACTTAAGCGTAAAGATAAAAACTGATAAACCATAATATGCGTACTTGATATAATATCAGTTACAAAAATTTTAACATATAGATTATAAATATATTTTATTTATTATTTAATTTTTTTGATTTCTTTTATTTATTATAATAAAATTCAAAATTCAAAAGCCATAAGGCTTTGTTTGGCAAAAACTCTTTAAAAATTAAAGACTTAGTATTTTAATCCTTGTTTGGTTAAATCAATTTAAAATTCCTTTAATTTATTTTAATAAACAATTTAGTTTATAATTTATAATCACATATTATTTATTTGGATTTCTATATCCAACATAATTAAATTAATTAATTACACATACTATATTTTAAATAAATTTTCCACTTAAAAAATATCACAAAATTATAACTTCATTATAATTTTATTTAATAATTTAACATACAATTTTAAATTATTAAATTAAAACAACAATATAACATCTTATGTTATTTACAACTCTCTAAATTTTAAATTAAATTAATTTAAAATATTATTAATTCATAAATATTTAATAACAACAATCACATCAATAAAATATTTATTTTATTTAATAAATATTTTAAATTACAATATAATAAAATATTGGATTGTTACATTCCTAGTATTATATGTTGATATACTACGGATAAGGAATGACATACCAATGTTACAATCAATAAAGATAAAGTTGTCTAAACATTCCTCCATGAATGACATACCAATGTTACAACCCAAGGAACGTATATTCATTTGATGTTAAAGTCGTTTAGCATGGCAAACTTCAAGAGATGTCTTATGTTGTTGAGCCATGGAGTATATCTCTCTTAATAGTTCTCATAGACTTTTGAAAAAAGAGATCGCATGAGTGACAATCATGTAAGCAATGAACTGTATGAGACCTGATGTTGATCAGTCATATTCTGGAGAAGTATACTCTGAATCAATGAAAAATATCTTAAAGTACTTAACCGACACTAAGGATGTGATTAAAATCTATGGTGGGTCTAAATTAAAACTAGAGGGCTTAACAGACTCAAGTTTTTCAGACAGACCAAGACAATAGAAAATCCACTTTAAGGTAAAAAATTACCTTGAACGGTGGTGCAGTAAATTGGAAAGGTTTCAAACAATAAAGAGTTGTTGGTTTAGTGATAAAGACAAAATATATAGCTATAAATGAAGCTGCAAGTTGATTGTTTGGATGAAAAGTTTATTACAGAACTAGGAATAGTTTCTAAGTCTCATCTTGGATCTAAACATGTGTTGCAGCACTTTCATTTGATTATATGAATCATTGAAAAATGGGAAATCACTATAGAGATAGTGAATTCTCAAGAACAACATTACATATCCATATACAGAAGCTTTTCCAACAGTAGGATAATCGTCACTTAGAAAAGAAAGGGTATGAGATACCATGGCGATTGACTTTAGTGTAAGTGGGAGATTGAAAGTAGTATGCACACAAGCCAATCATGTTTGATGATAAAGCATATACTTTGTAACAATCTTATTCATTTATTAATAAGAAGTATTAATCTATTAAAGACTTTTAATTATCTACATGATGTTGTTTCATAATATTTGATAAACCCATAGTTTTAAGCAATGCTTTTAGAATAATGATGATGATCATTCTAATGAGATCTAAATTCTTAGAAAGCTTAAAACTAAAATAGTTCCCAATCGTTGGATTACCAAATTGGGGATTAGTTAATCCGGATAGATTGGTACATATGTTGTTTGCTCATTGGATGAGGATGATTGATCTCATGATCATTTATGTGGAGACACTAAAGCAAGTATGTAGGTGTTTATTAGAGAATAAGTTCACTGAACGTGGCTCGCTAAGGAATACCTAATGGAGTTTTACTTTCCTGTCAATAGGAATTGTTGTAGTGATAGTAGTACAAGTGATCCTTGGACTTGAGATCATCATATTATCTTGTGTATGATGAGTTATACTTTGACTTATTCCTTAAGACTCTTAGGGTATATAAAAGGGTATGCTTGTGTATAATAAGTTGTACATGGAGATAAAGTATGATCAATAAAGAATCTACCACTTCTAGTAAAAGAAGAGAAATGTCCTATGTGATTCGATAAATGACAACCCAGTAGTCCTTGGCTAAGGCAGAATGAAATAGAAAGGAGTTTCTAATTTGTATTATTTGGAGTTGTGCATTTAAGAGTCGAAATAGATATAATTAAACAAAATAAGACTTGACAGTAATTTCATGTCTTATATTTAATTGGGACATTGTACGGTGGAAGGATTGAATTATACGGTAACTATTTACTCAAAGGTTCTTTTATGATTAATGTTGAAATTTATATTATCTGAAAAGTTGTTAATCGCTAGGGAGACTTATCCCTATTGTAGAATAAATATTATTTATTTAAATAAATTAATAGTTTAATTTATTTATTTAAAAAAGATTAGAATTGTTCTAATTGATTTATTCACAATCAGTTTAATATGGAGAACCTAAAGGGTCACACCATAAAAAGAAGAATAATTATTTAAGAAGTTAATGACATAATCGTAATAATAAGTGAAGGATATTTAAGTTAATGTATGGTGATAGAATAAATTAAATAGCTTAATATTTATTATTTAATATTTTGGAAATATTAAATATAAATTAATAAGAGGAGTCTTATTATTATTATTACAATTATTATTTAATTCCTAAATGAGTTTGAGAATTAATTAATAAAAGCACTCTCATTTATTCCTAATAAGATTAGGAGTCTAATTAATTAATAGAGTTTAATTAATTATTCTTAATAAGATTAGGAGCCTAATTAATTAAAATAAAACTCAATTCCTTAATTGTTAAGGAGGGTTGCTTACATCTATAAATAAGAGGACTTTTATTATGGGTGGTGTAATTGACGTTTTCATAGAATACGTAATTCCAATAGTTGGAAGAGTACACCCTTTTCTATGAGAGATAGAAAAACTAGGGTTTTGCCAAATACCCATCTTCTTGAATCTTTCTTCTTCCTTGGTGGATCACCTCTAGAGGCCAAACACTTGGCTGGCTAACGTTGATCAAAGGAAGGAACTAAACACTGTTGATTCAAGTTGAACGCGAAAAGGATTGGAGGTGAACTTGTACCTGAGAAAGCTCGAATTTTCAAGGGTATGATTCTTATTCTTTATCTTTTCGTTTAATTAATAATTGTGCATAAATGATGATCCAGATATATGGTTTGTAAAATTTTAATACTTTGATTTTCCATGCTTCCGCTTAATTTGTTCAATTTGACTGTGTTTATGAATATTACAAACCTAACACATACAACTAACTTATCACATGAGTCCTCAATTGAAATTTTACAACTTCTAAATTTCTCTTTACTTAATACGAATTTTCTTTAATTCGTATGATATCCTTCTCAACTCAATCTGAGTTCTTCTTCTCGTACTACTTCGTAATACCATTCATTCATAGCCTTAGTTATAAATCATTCATCGTTTAATAGCTCATCTGTTACTACGATTTACTATGATCACGTAGTGCTCTTATTATCCTTCTCTCTACGATTATAGTCGTATGTACTCATAACTAAGATTTATAACATATCAGCTCTGATACCAACTTGTAATACCCCGAAATCTGATCTATCTTCATGCCTGAATTCCGTACGTCACGATACATCATTCATCCCAACATACATCATTATATATTGAAATATAAAACCATACATTCTCAATTCCCAAGTTCTAAAACCTTATAACCTCTTTCATTATAAATAATGATAATTACATTATTCTTTCCGTCTTACAAGAGTGACTTTTATCCGCCGCCAAGGAAACATATAGTTTATTAAACTAGTCTATAGTTCAATTTCATCTTTCTACATTACAAGCCTTCACTTGATCTTCACACTCATTCATCTAATGAATGAGATTTCTTCTGCATACCAGTCAGCTTAATCTTTACGGGATCCTTAAGTTCTTATACTCGTACGTTAAAAATGTTTTTCTTTTAAAGTAAGTGGGAGCATTCAATTGCCCAGGAAGTCATAGTAGTTGAACAAACAACTTCAAGAATTTAAACATTATTTTAGAACTTTGATAACCGAGCAAAGGTTATGAAGCAACTTGAATAATAGGAATAATCTCGATTCTTATCATTTTAGAACATTATTCACATTCCCTTTTAAACTATAATGTTCGTTAAGTCAATTTCTCATTCCTTATGGCTTTCTGGCAACTGAATGACATACCTCAGGATTCATTCATTATCGTCCAAGTCATATAGTCTGTTGTATAATCAGAATGATCATTCAAGTTAATCATTAACTCGGCTTCTTTACATTATGCGTACTTGTCTTTAAATCACCTTCTTCACCATTTATGGTTTAATCATTGGTCTTTATTATCTTACGGTCAAACCATACATGGGGTGTAGGTTCTGCCCGTTTAATATTTGTGTACACTCAACCTTCACGTCGGTTAAAGTGTTCAACGCTTACATTTCATTCTAGCATTCTCATCTGACTCACATTTGGCTTTCGTTAATCTTTTTATCATTCGCTAGGGCTTTCTTAATACCATTCATTATTCTTCCTTAATGTCAAAGACATGCGGTTCGTTGTATGCTAAGACCGATCATTTAATGCAACTGCATTGCATTCAGAGTGTCTATATGCTTTACACTTATCTCTTACCATGATAACATAACATCAAAATATTATAAATCATCCTCGTCAGTCAACGTTGAAGGAATCACAATCATAGCAATCCCCCACATTCGTTTATCACGACTACGGTCCCCGGATATCGGTTCCTTAACTCGCGTTCACATTCTTTATCTTTTAATCTCATTTAATCTTTTCGTTCAACCTTCATTAAAGGTTTAAAACACTTGATTAAGTGTTATATTCAATGAACTACACGTTCATTAGCTTTCGGTACACTTCCCCTAGGTTTTGAGCAGTTAAAAGCTCATCACTCAAGACCTGCCTTGCCCTCAAAGACTGCGGCACCAGCCCCTACACACATCTTATACTTCTATGGCGCTTACACTCTGCAATGGCTAATGGCCTAGCCTTGACGCTGCAGCGCCACCTCCCAAAGCTTGGCTAGCGCTGCGGTGCCAGGCCTTCATCCTCAAAAACTTTTCCAAGTCTTTTACATACATGAGACGTTGACTTCGTAATCTCATAACTTCTTTGTTATAACTTAGAACAAGGTCGTTCCAAAGCCATTCTCTTCCTTATCTTACGTACTTTAATACCCTTAGGACATAACTTCATCTTGAATCCATTAATGTCCAATTCGATTAGCTTAATATTTGTCCTTCATTCATTTTTACGTTATTAACGTTCTTCGTTCGTTCGTCCGTAATTCTGTCATCTGAATTCGGAACTTGTTTTTTCTTGAGTCCACAACTCACATTTTCTATGCTCTCTTACTTACTTATAAAACCCTACACATTCGGGTTCATTTACTAACTTTCTAATTCTCGTTCGTCTTTTATGAAATTTCTGCCATAACTTCATTATAGCTCAGTTTTAATCCATTCTTCATGAACGTTTCTACCGTTCTGAACCAAGCAATAAACATCTAACTTATACGTGATGGTTTTAAACTTATCCATCAACAACAATTATCCTACGATGGTTTTAAATTTGTCCATCAACAACGTTCCTGGAGTTCTTCGTTTGTTCTTTATTTTTAAATCGATATTTTGATTATGATTTCACTTTTTCTTGGAATTTGATGTTATAAAACAACATTCCATACTTCTTACAATGAATCGTTCATATGATTCATTTGGATCATTCAAATTCATTACGAATCTTATACCTCCTTAAGAAATTTATAAAATAAATTTCTAATTCTTATTTTTTCATTTTCTCATGATTTCAACCATATGAAATCATTACTTCCTATTCTCATTAAGCTATGTTTTTAACATATAAAAGTTAAAGAAAATTTACTTAGGTTTAGGTTCCGGATTACTTTTATTTTTTAATCTTCCTCCGTTGGACAAAGCGTGCACTCGGGCTAGCTTTTTCTCATTCTCTCCCTCTTCATCCAAACTCTCTCTCTCTCTTAAGTGTTGGTTGAAATTTCAAACCAAACAAATGAGCTTAAGGCTTGTTTATATAGAAAACCAATGCTAGGGGTATTTTAGTCATTTCACCCCAAACCTCCTTACTATTCGCACCTCCTCAATATACCTCCTTACTATTCACGAAACTTCCCTTGGAAGTTTCGTGGTTCCGCTCTTCGGGTTTAAATAAATCGATGCTTTTAAAAATCATGCGATTCTCGGAATCCAATTATTTTTTGATATTTCGTCTTTCCTTTACCGATTAACTTTTACGTATTCTTCGGATCTCCGAAAAACTAAAAAATACTTTTCTACTCTAAGTGTTTTCCTTCACGTTTTCCCCTAACATAGTTAAACGAATGAAAAGTACATAACAATACTTTTCGCCATTTTTATTTCGTCCGATTTCTGCACGTTTTTTGAGAAAAACTTTTATCGACTTACTTAACTTTTCACGATATATTATCATCAAATCTTTCGACGGAATGTCATTTTGACATACCAAAATCCCTAAAAGACTTAGGTTATTCAAACCCTAACCCTTAGGGTTTCGTCCGGTGAATAGTGCCTATTTCGTCTTTTTTCACAAAAATATTTTGTTCCCAAAAAAAATTTATTTTCGTCTTGAAAATTCTTACTCTTTCAGTCTAGCTGTAATACCCGAGAATTTCTGCGTATTATTAAATAAATACATTAATGGAAATAAATATTTATTTGAATATGAACGATTTCGTGTTATGAAATGAGATAACTCAATTATATTAAATAAATGAATAATTGAGAATATGTAGAGTTTTTGGTAAACTCATTGAAGGCCTTGTGTGGCATACTAATGGGAAATACTAATAGTAGTGTTAATCGGCGAAGAGATTATAAATTGAGCAATTGGGTAATATTAATTATCAATTGTTGTTGTAGTATACTATTAGTTATTAATTGATGTGTGGTATATTAATTATTTGATAATGAGGATTAATTAATGATTACTAGTTGTCATACTATTTAATTGATAATGGTTATGATGGAATATTGATTTCTTGGTAATTAATCAATAATAGGTGATTATTATATAGATAAGTAATGGTTATGGAAATCCATAAATATATTGATCAATGATTAATTGATATTGGTGATAATTAATTAAGGAAGTGCATGATTTAATTATTTCACATAATTGAGTAAGTCTATTAACAGTTATGTGCATATGAGCAAATACAACTATACTATATGGTGCAGTGTGACATTTATGTGGCTAAATATATTAAGTCTTATAAAACTATATTGTATGAGTATTGTTACTAAATATATTGGGACTATATGTTATAAATACATTATCTATGTAGCAATATGTATGTGGGTATGTGTGGAGATAATATACCATGAACTATTACAATATACCAGTGTGATGAAATGTACATGGATTATATGTATTTTACTTTTCCATATTTCATCTACTAAATTGAAACCTTAATTATTAAGTGTGACATTTAATTGTACTATATGGTTGAGATGTGTGTTTAAAATATAACATAAGAATAAGAGTTGTGCATATGTATAGTCTAAGTGTTGCTAAAATGTTGAGTATTTAAGTTGTCCCAAAATGAGTGTCCCTTTTTCCTCAAACTTCATTCACGTGAGTTTCAAAAAGGCTTAGGCCTATTATCTCTTCCTTCTTCCAAGCTCAAGCTAGCAATCTAAGTGATGATTGTGGGGTGGGGGGGGAGTGGGAATAATGATGCAAACCAACTACCAATTACCAACTCCTCCATAACCTTCATGCAATCCTAAAATCTCTTGGATTGAATTCTTGGATAATGGCTAGGCATGGTCAAGAGATTTTCTATAAATTAAACACTTCCCTTCACTATCTATGTTATTTGAATTGTCTAATAATTTGTTAAGTGTGAGATTGGGGGCATACTAGTATTCTAAGTAACTGCAAGTTCATTTGGAGTAAGTTCACTTCACAATTGCAGAGGTATAAGCCCCATTCCTTGTCTTCCATTTTCATTCTTTGCTAAAATGAATTCTTGAATTTTAGAAATTGTTGAATTCTCTGTTAATTGATGTAGAATAGCATGTCATTGTGTTATTTGAGTTGATATACATATTTTGGAACATGGTAGCTGGTCTGGTTCCAAGTGTAGCATCTCTTGTGTCAAGGCTTTTCTTCTGCAGAGCCATTTTTTTTCAAAGCTGTTGAAGTATACGCCGCCGCCTACTTCCATATAAGCTAATATCGCCTCCTCATGCAGTGCGGGCGCCTTACGAGATAATGATTTAAGCTTTCTAATTTATTTTGAGTATGCTATGATAGTTAGGTTAAGCCTATAAATGACCCTATCATGTAGTTAGATATTGTTTTGAACATGTTATGTTGTTTTAGCATGCTTTTGAGCTAAGTTTTCAAGAAAACTTCAAGTTTTGGAAATGCTAGAAATGGTAGACTAGAATAATGTATATTCTGATCTTGCAAGCATATTAGTATTGTTTTGAAATGCATGTCAGACATACTAACTTAAGAATATGAATTTCATATTGAAGCATGAGCATGTTAGGCTTATTAGTGAGCTTTGCTATTGAAAATACGAACTTTGAACGTGAATGTTGATGTGCTACTTTAAAAGTTAGAACCTGATGATTATGAGAAGGATAGATGATATCTTTAGATGCACTCATAAATGTATATATACCATGCTTAGTTATCGTAGTTCAAGGAAATCATAAACGAAGCCTATTTTCAAACAAAACGATGTTAAATACACATATGTGATATGAATACTCACAAGCATGTCTAATATGAGTTATATGACTACTTTATATGTTTAACAATCAAGCATGTTGGACGTTGTGATTTCATAACCTTAAATGGCCTTAATTTGTTGAGATGTCTAACTTAGGACCATATCATGCGAAACGGGACCTAGATTAAACTAGGAGAAAGCAAAAGGACCCTTAACATGTTAATATGTGTTATGTATATAAGGATGTGCAGGCTAGGCCAAGCAATTGGTTGCTCACGATCTGGTTTGAATCGAGCCACCGCCAACATGCGTCTCCTTAGTACAAATCAAAGTGGCCGCCATCCGATCAACAGTAGGGTCAGTTTCTGCTATTGATTTATAGAAGTTGCATACTTGTATTATTACTCTAGCATGCATTATATGACCAGTACATGTCCAATGTGTTAAGAAGCAAGCTAGATAATATGAGTGAATGTTTAATGATGTGATTATAGACTTTCAAGTGATAAGTCAGAAAAGTATTTGCAAACTATAAAGTAACGACTATGTTAATTGATTTTCATGATGACTTAAAAACTGATTTTGTGTTATAAATACGTAAGGTATGAAATGAAGTATGTGAAGAGTATACAACTAAGTTAGATGTTTAATTATGCAATTAAACTTACATATCAAGCATGAGCACAATTAGCTAATGAATATATTATGTACATATTACTTTATGTTAGGATTTGAAAGAGTATTATTAAGCGGTATCTTGGTAAACTACGCTTGAGGCAAGTTTTCTGTAACCTTACTCAAACTTATGTTGTGCAAGTATTCGAACCCTATTATCATTGTTGTGCAATATCAATGCCTTATTTTATTCAACAAATACCGTAAGCTATCCCTTTGAATACAAGTTAGATTACTTTCTCGTTCAAAAGAGCTAATATGCTTAAACCCTTGTCAAAGTTATTATTCATGTTAAACTTAGCATTGATCTTAAATATTGTGAAAGAGTCGATGCCATTTGTTTCGGCTAAACTATATGAATGTTTATAAAAGCTGTTCAAACCAATAGATTGGTGCGGAAATATTGAAAACTGAGTTGGACAACCCTTTTGGTAAGGGGAGTGTATGTTGTTGGAAACCCCAACACATGAATAAATATTATTGTGGTGTTATGCATAACGTGAAGTATTGTAGACTGACCATCTATAGTACTTGATATTTTTGGTTATCAGTTTAATATTGGTAACTCTAGTGAAAGTTCAATGGTCCTTAGTGACTGCTCAGTATAAATTGCTTATCCAGTTGGATACATTGTTAGTCATTGAATTCATATATGTCTCTTGATTTATATTGAATTGTCATATCCCTTATTCATGATGTTATTCTGAGACTTTGAACTATCTTAGAAATAACCCTTCGATATTTCAAACCTTGTGATATTATATCCTACACCCTTGATGTATATTACTTGCTGGGCAATTTGTGCTCATCCTTGCTTATTAAAAACCTTTTAGTTAAGGAAGAACAGGGATGTGTCTTTGGACCAGACAAGGACAAGGGCAAGGCTACGGACTAGCTTGTCCTTTTTATGTTTAAAGTCTATTATGATGTATTAAGACTATTTCAGACTATAATTAAGCTTAAGTATGATCATGTAATAAGTCTTTATTAGATATTATTATGTAATCTATTAAGCACTGTAGGTTGCGAGACTTGGGAGAATAATTATAATAAATCATTGTATATTATTCTAAGGTAGATTTTCCGTTGTGTATGCGTTATTTTAGTTATTATGGTTTTACTATGAGAATGTGATGAACCAAATTCGAGTGACCAAGTGGAGGTCCGAATATGGGGGCATCACAGGTTGGTATCAGAGCCGTAGTTATAAACCTTAAGATCAAGTGTCCTTAGATTATAACTCGGGAGAACTTAGAAGTTAGGAAGGAGATAAAACTCATGTAGAGTTTTTCTTGAAAAAAATTAATGTGTTAAGAAATGTAACTTCATTCTATACAATAAACTTATGTTTATGTAACATTCTAATGGAGTTGTTGTTTGTGTTGTCTTATATTGGATTGTAGGATGACTAACATGGGAGGACCTAGCCGAGTTGTAGAGGAGGAGCCGCGTGATATCCACGTAGTATTTGAGACACCCTTGATAGCGGAGCCTATTTCAGTAGTAGCCCATTTTGATGATGATGTATTGGAGTTGGGATGTAGGGTAGAGGAGCTTGAGGCTGAGGCTAGGGAGAGGGAGTCTGCGTTCCAGAAGTTGAGAGACGAGGACCATCAGAGGTAGTTAGTGATGCAGAAGATGGAGGTGGAGATTGCTCACCGTAAGGAAGCAGGGATCCAGATGGGAGCTTTGTTTCATCGAGTGGTGGCAAGGAATGTTGAGGTGGCAAGAAAGCTGGAGGAATTAGAGCATAAGGTGTTGAGTGAGAGGGCGGAGAAAGAAGCTCTCTGAACTCAATTAAAAATGGAGGTGATGGATAGGATTCACTTCGAGGAGAAGTTGGAAGAAGCCAATGATAGGGCAGATGACCTAGAGGATGAGGTGCGGTGCAAGAGGAGGAAGATGAACAAGATGGGCTATGCTCTTCCCACAGCCATGGAGAGATTGATAGATGGGGTACATCACTACCCAAATGAAAGCAAGGACGCACCCAAAATACCATGTTTAGACATGGTGGTGCATATCACATAGAAGGAATATCAGAGCGCCGTTGAGCGTGGGATGTTTGACTCAGTCTAGAGGGAAGAGCTTATTCGTATAGTGCTTTTATTTATGTGTTGCTAAAATGTTGTTGTAACCTCAATCTTTTGTGTAAGATGTGAGATAGTGGAAAACCCCAAATTTCTGAAAAGTGTTAGAGGAGTGGTAAGTTGGTATGTCCGAATCTTTTGTGATAGTAGGGGATATATGTTATCATTTATAGCAGTATGTTGGAAAAGAACATGTAATGTAACCCTTTGGCATATGAATATAAATGATCCTATTTCAGAAGCGTGTTATAAACTTGTAGTTCTTTCCTATTGAAAAATATCTAAGTATTAAAACTAGATAATAAAATGAGAATTTTATGATGCAGAAAATGCCGCCCAGACGTAGAATAACTATCCTAGAAGAGTCAGGTAATGATGAGAGAGGTGATGTAGATCTGATACAGAGACTGGTAGACTTATTGGGAGAAGCTCTAAGGGGAAGAAACGAACCCGTACCACCCGTTCCCCAAGTTGTCCCAGTAACGACCTTCAAATATTTTAAGAGTGTAGGACCCCCAGAGTTCGCAGGAACCACTAACCCGATAATTGCGCAAACCTGGATCAAGGAGATCGAGAAGGCCTTCACTATAGCTCGAGTGGGTGAAGACCAGAAGACAGTATTTGCCACATACATGATGAGTGGCGAAGAAAACTATTGGTGGGAAACCAATCTGCAGAGAGTGGGGGAAGGAACGATAACGTGGGAGAGGTTTACAACGTTTTTTTTCGAAAACTATTTTTCGAAGAGTATGAAGAGTAGGATGGAAGTAAAATTCCTAGAATTAAAATAAGGTGATATGACGGTGGCGCAGTACGCAGCTAAGTTCAATGAACTAGCGTAATTTGTAGAACACCAAGTTATGGATGAGGAGAGGAAGGCGAGATGTTTTGAGCAAGGGTTGAAGCCGTGGTTGTATAATAAGGTATCGGTCTTCCAAATCGATTCCTTTACAACATTATTGGAGAAGGTAATCATTGCGGAAGGTGGCAGTGAGGCCTTAAGTCTATATCATACGGAGAAGAAGAATAAGAACGCTGGTAGTGAGCATCATGGAGGAAGCAGCAGCGGAGGGAGTAACTCCGGAAAGAGGAAATTAGAAAACAATAATAACAAAACCAACAATCAAGGTGGGAATCACCAAGGAAACTTCAAGAAGAGGACCGAAGCTTGCAACAAATGTGGAAGGAACCATCAGGGAGAATGTTGGAAGAGGAAAAACACTAGCTATAATTGCAGCCAAGAGGGGCTCATATCGCCAAACTGCCCGAAGCCGAAGAAAATCAGAGGATGTTTTGCTTGTGGATCAATAGAGCACTAGATAAAAGATTGCACAGAGAAATGAAGCGGTGCAGCTGGCGGAAGCCAAGGGGGATGAAGTAAGTTGATGATTGGTGGACCTGTGCAACCCAACCGATCGACCGCTCGAACCTTTAACATGACTGTCCAATACGCCATAGCTGCAAAGGACGTGGTGTCAGGTATAATCCCAATCAATAATATAAATGCTTATGTATTATTTGATTCGGGTGCCACCTATTTGTTTGTATCTGAAGAATTTGCTAGTAAACTTAGTACACCCCGAGAACGTTTAGAAGATCCTTTGAACATAGAAGTTGTGAATAAGAAAATAATCCCTGTAGAATACGTCTATCAAAATTGTCGCGCAAACATTATAGAACATGAACTGAGCATAAACTTAATTCTTATTAAATTAGGAGAATTCGACGTAATATTGGGGATGGATTGGTTATATAACCAGGCAGTAGTAATTAACTGTCAGAACAAATGTGTGAACCTTCAGACTTCGGGTAGGTCTAAGGTAGTGTTTTATGGTAGCTCATCGCTTAAGCAATCGTGTTGCGTTACGATGATGCAGGCCAAGAAATTGTTAAAGAAAGGATGTGTAGGTTATTTAGCTTACGTTGTGGATACTCGGAAAAAGGGAGTAGAGATTAATGATATATCCGTAGTGAGTGAGTTTTAGGATGTGTTTTCGGATGATCTGCCTGGCCTCCCGCCAGAGAGAGAAATCTAATTTGTAATAGATTTAGCACCGAGAACAACACCGATTTCGAAAGCAACATATCGTATGGCGCCGGTAGAAATGAAGGAATTGATGATATAACTTCAAGAGTTATTGGATAAAGGTTACATTCGACCAAGTATGTCTCCTTGGGGAGCATCAGTGTTATTCGTGAAGAAAAAGGACGGATCGATGAGGCTTTGTATCGATTATCGAGAATTGAATAGAGTAATGATCAAGAACATATATCCATTACCAAGGATAGACGACTTATTTGATCAACTAAAAGGAGCGAAATGTTTCTCAAAGATCGACCTATGGACGGGATATCACCAAATGAAAGTACGGGATGAGGACATACCAAAGACTACGTTTCGAACCCGTTATGGACATTACGAGTTTTTGGTAATGTCATTCGGTTTAACTAATGCTTCGGCAGCATTCATGGACTTGATGAATCGAGTTTTCAAGCCATATTTTGATAAATTTGTTGTACTTTTCATCGACGATATTTTAATTAACTCGAAGACAAAGGAAGAACACGCCGAACATCTGAAGATTTTTTTGGAGGCACTACGAAAGGAGAAGATGTATGCGAAATTTTCTAAGTGCGAATTTTGGATGAAGAAGGTTCAATTCTTAGGCCACGTGGTGGATGAGAATGGAATCTCAGTAGACCCCAAAAAGGTCAAAGCAGTAAGTAATTGGGAACAACTAAGAACTCTGACGGAGGTGAGAAGTTTTTTAGGGTTAGGTGGGTACTATAGAAGATTCATCAAAGATTTTTCTAAGATTGCAACCCCGTTGACTAATTTAACGAGGAGGATGGTGAAATTTGTATGGACCGACAAATGCAATGAGAGTTTTAAGGAGTTGAAGAAGAGATTAAGCGAGGCACCTGTATTATCATTACCAGATGATACGGGAGGATCTGTGGTGTAGAGTGATGCATCGTATAGAGGACTTGGTTGTGTGCTTATGCAACACGGCAAGGTCATTGCGTATGCATCATGACAATTAAAGAATTACGAAAAATGATACCCTACTCGTGACTTAGAGTTAGCGGCAGTAGTTTTTGCGTTGAAGATATGGAGGCATTATTTGTACAGGGAGAAGTGTGAGATATACACGGACCACAAAAGTCTGAAATATATCTTCACACAGAAGGAGTTGAATATGCGTTAGAGAAGGTGGTTAGAATTAATCAAAGATTATGACTGTGAAATTCTTTATCACCTGGGGAAGGCAAATGTAGTTGTCGACGCTCTGAGCAGGAAAGGAAGGGAGAAATTGCTTCGACTGACAACTTAGGAGGAGTTAATAAGAGATATAGAGATATTGGAAACAAAAGTGAAGGGATCTGAGAGGTCTGTAGAAAAGTTATTTGTAATAGAAGCTTGTCTGACATTGTTGGATAGAGTAAAGGAAGCCCATGAGAAAGATGGAGAGTGTAAGAAAATCAGAAGAAGGATCATGGAAAATGAGGAAGAAAAATTTTGAGTAGATAAAGATGGTATCTTAAGTTTCGAAGGGAGAGTATGGGTACCGGCTGTGGCCGAGATAAGAGAGGAGATTTTGCACGAGGCTCATAATACGACGTATTCCATTCATTCGGGAGGCACGAAGATGTACCGGGACTTAAAGCAACATTTTTGGGGGCCAAATTTGAAACGGGAAATTGCGGAGTACGTTAGTAGATGTCTTACGTGTCAACGTGTAAAAGCAAAGCATCAACAATCGAGTGGTTTACAACAACCGTTGAAAATACCAGAGTGGAGATGGGAGCATATTATGATGGATTTTGTGGTAGGAATTCCAGTCACACAGAAAGGTTTGGATACCATTTGGGTCATCATGGTTCAACTGACAAAGACTGCACATTTTCTATCTATCAAGATCCATTACAGTTTAAATCAATTAGCGAGTCTGTACGTAAAGGAAATCGTTTCACGACATGCAGTGCCGGTGTCGATTGTTTCTGACCGAGACCCGCGTTTCATGTCAAAATTCTGGAAAAGCTTGCAAGAGAGGATGGGAACACAGTTGAGATTGACAGACGGACAGAGTGAGCGAACAATACAAACGCTAGAGGACATGCTTAGGACTTGCATTATGGACTTCAAGGGAAATTGGGACGACCACCTACCCTTAGTAGAATTTGTGTATAATAATAGTTATCATGCGAGTATCAGCATGCCATCGTATGAAGCTCTTTACAGAAAGAAGAGCAGAATGCCTTTATATTGGGACGAAGTCGGAGAACGATGAATACTCGGACCAGAGTTAGTACAAAAAACTGCGGATGTGGTGAAAGTGATAAGGGCTAGACTTGTAGCAACTCAAGATCGCGAAAAGAAGTACGCAGACTTGCATCGGCAAGACTGAGTATTTAAATTCGGTAGTTTTGTATTCTTGAAGGTATCTCCGTGGAAGGGAAAAATCCATTTCGGCAAGAAAGGAAAACTGAGTCCAAGATTCATAGGACCGTTCGAGATACTAAAGCGAGTGGGCAAAGTAGCGTACAAAGTTGCACTACCATCTGAATTGGAGCACATCCATAACGTGTTTCACATATCTGTGTTGCGCCCATACAAGCCCGACTACAAGCATGTGATTTCTTACGAACCCATTCAAGTGGAGAAAAAGTTAGCGTACGAAGAAATTCCAGTCTAAATTCTAGATAGGAAAGAGCAAACCTTGAGAAATAAAGTTATTTCTTCTGTAAAAGTACTTTTGCGTAACCACGATGTCGAGGAGATAACGTGGGAGTTAGAAGATAGGATGATGAGGGATTATCCCCATCTATTTGTGTAACCTTGTAGCAATAATGGGACAAAATTTTATAAGGGGGGAGGATGTAATACCCGAGAATTTCCGCGTATTATTAAATAAATACATTAATGGAAATAAATATTTATTTGAATATGAACGATTTCGTGTTATGAAATGAGATAACTCAATTATATTAAATAAATGAATAATTGAGAATATGTGGAGTTTGTGGTAAACTCGTTGAAGGCCTTGTGTGGCATACTGATGGGAAATACTAATAGTAATGTTAATCGGCGAAGAGATTATAAATTGAGCAATTGGGTAATATTAATTATCAATTGTTGTTGTAGTATACTGTTAGTTGTTAATTTATGTGTGGTATATTAATTATTTGATAATGAGGATTAAATAATGATTACTAGTTGTCATATTATTTAATTGATAATGGTTATGATGGAATATTGATTTCTTGGTAATTAATTAATAATAGGTGATTATTATATAGATAAGTAATGGTTATGGAAATCCATAAATATATCGATCAATGATTAATTGATATTGGTGATAATTAATTAAGGAAGTGCATGATTTAATTACTTCACATAATTGAGTAAGTCTATTAATGTAATTATGTGCATATGAGCATATACAACTATACTATATGGTGCAGTGTGACATTTATGTGGCTAAATATATTAAGTCTTATAAAACTATATTGTATGAGTATTGTGAGTAAATATATTGGGACTATATGTTATAAATACATTATCTATGTAGCAATATGTATATGGGAATGTGTGGAGATAATATACCATGAACTATTACAATATACCAGTGTGATGAAATGTACATGGATTATATGTATATTACTTTTCCATATTTCATCTACTACATTGAAACCTTAATTATTAAGTGTGACATTTAATTATACTATATGGTTAAGATGTGTGTTTAAAATATAACATAAGAATAAGAGTTGTGCATATGTATAGTCTAAGTGTTGCTAAAATGTTGAGTATTTAAGTTGTCCCAAAATAAGTGTCCCTTTTTCCTCAAACTTCATTCACGTGAGTTTCAAAAAGGCTTAGGCCTATTATCTCTTCCTTCTTCCAAGCTCAAGCTAGCAATCTAAGTGATGATTGTGGGGGGGAGTGGGAATAATGATGCAAACAAACTACCAATTACCAACTCCTCCATAACCTTCATGCAATCCAAAAATCTCTTGGATTGAATTCTTGGATAATGGCTTGGCATGGTCAAGAGATTTTCTATAAATTAAACACTTCCCTTCATTATCTATGTTGCTTGAATTGTCTAATAATATGTTAAGTGTGAGATTGGGGGCATACTAGTATTATAAGTAACTGGAAGTTTATTTGGAGCAAGTTCACTTCACAATTACAAAGGTATAAGCCCCATTCCTTGCCTTCCATTTTCATTCTCTGCTAAAATGAATTCTTGAATTTTAGAAATTGTTGAATTCTCTGTTAATTAATGTAGTATAGCATGCCATTGTGTTATTTGAGTTGATATACATATTTTGGAACATGGTAGCTGGTCTGGTTGCAAGTGTAGCATCTCTAGTGTCAAGGCTCTACTTCTGCAGAGCCATTTTTTTTAAACTGTTCGAAGTGGCGCGACCGCACCACTTCCATTGGTTAGTACCGCGCGGCCGCGCGTGGTGCAGTTCTGAGATAATGATTTAAGGTTTCTGATTTCTTTTGAGCATGCTATGATAGTTAGGTTAAGCCTATAAATGACCCTATCATGTGGTTAGATATTGTTTTGAACATGTTATGTTGTTTTAACATGCTTTTGAGCTGAGTTTTCAAGAAAACTTCAAGTTTTGGAAAAGCTAGAAATGGTAGACTTGAATAATGTATATTCTGATCTTGCAAGCATATTAGTATGGATTGAAATGCGTGTCGAACATACTAACTTAAGAATATGAATTTCATATTGAAGCATGAGCATGTTAGGCTTATTAGTAAGCTTTGCTATTCAAAATACGAACTTTGAACGTGAATGATGATGTGCTTCTTTAAAAGTTAGAACCTAATGATTATGAGCAGGTTAGATGATATCTTTAGATGCACTCATAAACGTATATATGCCATGCTTAGTTATCATAGTTCAAGGTAATCATAAACGAAGCATATTTTCAAACAAAACAATGTTAAATACACATATATGATATGAATACTCACAAGCATGTCAAATATGAGTTATATGACTACTTTATATGTTTAATAATTAAGCATGTTGGACGTTGTGATTTCATAACCTGAAATGGCCTTAATTTGTTGAGATGTCTAACTTAAGACCATATCATGCGAAACGGGACCTAGATTAAACTAGGAGAATGCAAAAGGACCCTTAACATATTAATATGTGTTATGTATGTAAAGATGTGCAGGCTAGGCCAAGAAATTGGTTGGTCACCTGGTTTTGAATCGAGGAGCAGCACCATGCATAGCCTCTCCTTAGTACAAATCGAGCACAAATGTCGATTCTGCTATTGATTTGTAGAAGTTGCATACTTGTATTATTACTCTAACATGCATTATATGACCAGTACATGTCCAATGTGCTAAGAAGCAAGCTGGATAATATGAGTGAATGTTTAATGATGTGATTATAGACTTTCAAGTGATAAGTCCAAAATGTATTTGCAAACTATAAAGCAACGACTATGTTAATTGATTTTCATGGTGACTTACAAACTGATTTTGTGTTATAAATACGTAAGGTATGAAATGAAGTATGTGAAGAGTATACAACTAAGTTAGATGTTTAAGTATGCAATTAAACTTATATATCAAGCATGAGCACAATTAGCTAAAGAATATCTTATATACATATTACTTTATGTTAGGATTTGAAAGAGTATTGTTAAGAGGCATCTTGGTAAACTACGCTTGAGGCAAGTTTTCTCTAACCTTACTCAAATTTATGTTGTGCAAGTATTCGAACCCAATTATTATTGTTGTGCAATATCATTGCATTATTTTATTTAACAAATACCGTAAGCTATCCCTTTGAATACAAGTTAGATTACTTTCTCGTTCAAAAGAGCTAGTATGCTTAAACCCTTGTGAAAGTTATTATTCATGTTAAACTTAGTATTGATCTTAAATATTGTGAAAGAGTCGATGCCATTTGTTCCGACTAGACTATATGCATGTTTATAAAAGTTGTCCAAACCAATTGATTGGTGCACAAATCTTGAAAACTGAGTTGGACAACCCTTTTGGTAAGGGGAGTGTATGTTGTTGGATACCCCAACACATGAATAAATATTATTGTGGTGTTATGCATAATGTGAAGTATTGTAGACTGATCATCTATAGTACTTGATATTTTTGGTTATCAGTTTAATATTGGTAACTCTAGTGAAAGTTCAATGGTCCTTAGTGACTGCTCAGTATAAATTGCTTATCCAGTGGATACATTGTTAGTCGTTGAATTCATATATATCTGTTGATTTATATTGAATTGTCATATCCCTTATTCATGATGTTATTCTGACACTTTGAACTATCTTAGAAATAACCCTTCGATATTTCAAACCTTGTGATATTATATCCTACGCCCTTGTTGTATATTACTTGCTGGGCAATTTGTACTCATTCTTGCTTATTAAAAACCTTTCAGTTAAGGAAGAACAGGGAGGTGTCTCTGGAGCAGACAAGGGCAAGGGCAAGGCTACCGACTAGCTTGTCCTTTTTCTGTTTAAAGTCTATTATGATGTATTATGACTATTTCAGACTATGTTTAAGCTTAAGTATGATCATGTAATAAGTCTTTATTAGATATTATTATGTAACCTATTAAGCACTGTAGGTTGCGAGACTTGGGGGAGTAATTATAATAAATCATTGTATATTATTCTAAGGTAGATTTTCCGTTGTGTATGCGTTATTTTAGTTATTATGATTTTACCATGAGAACGTGATGAACCAAATTTGAGTGACCAAGTAGAGGTCCGAATTTGGGGGCGTCACACTAGCTCGTAGCCAGAATCCTCCTAATTAATAATCATCCTAGGTTCTAGAATGATTAACAAACACATAGCACATAATAGTATTAATAAAAATTCATTTTATTAATAACTAATTCTTTAAATTTTAAATTCTGGATAATCTGATTTTTCGTGTTGTCACATTCGTCCTCCCTTATAAAAATTCCGTCCTCAAAATTTCTAAAACTACACCCATTCCCGGGTCATCACATTCACCCCTTCTTCACAGAATTTCATCCTCGAAATTTTAATCTACTTTCTTCTCAACTTCTCTTCAAAGAAGTTCTTATCTTTCAAACATTCCCTTACCTTCATAACTTATCAAGAATTATGAAATAGAATGAACAACGAGGAATATAAAAATTCCTTTAAAACATTTCATACTTTTGTTGAGAGGTCAAATTAACCATGAACTCTTACTAGGTTTAACATCCTGACGCCGTAAACCTTCTTCCACGGTCAGTTTACAATCACACAGAAAGTAAACTACATCTTTCATACGTAGGCGATCAACCCATTGTATAACTCCATTTCGGGGCATGTTCACCTCAAACTTAATCATTAGATTTCGTTCCAAAGCAATTTGGTTTGGCACAACTTCTTCAAAGAAAGCTCGATTTTCTTTTTATCATGACATACCATTCTTCTTAGCCAAATCAAGTAGCTTAAACCATACCATTAAATTGGATATCAAATGGAAACATTCGTCTAGTCAAATCAATTGACATCGACTACGTCTTTAAATTCTTTCACAATACATTAAAACGTTTTATGACGTTATGATACCATACTTTTCACAGTACATTGAGGACTTCATCAGTTTATGACTTCGTCATTATACATCATACCATAATGGGTTGTTGATCCTAAGATCACATCCAACACTAGGTTCAATTGCATAAACAACTCTATTATTTTACCATCCTTGCATCAAATGCACTAATGATATAAAATTTCCTTTTCATATTTAACATCAATTTCTGTCTAGCCGAAACAATTAGCATAGTTATACCAAGAATAGTTCTTTTAAAATCCATTGGTTCCAAAAGTTGAACCAATTCTTTCCTTTTCAAAATGCGCACACATAAGCATGATTTCAAGAAACATTGAAATCTAGCATAGTTAGATGACTTGGAATATCTTATTCTCCATCTTCCTTCATTGTATTACTTATGACAATACTTAATCTTTTCTAGCACCTTTAATGCTAATCTACTAAAAATAACTCATTTTTAGTATAAACATCACTATACCTTAGTACAGTCCATCAACTTACCACACATTATGAATTTAAGAACTTTCCACAATAATAAGAGTTTAAAAACTATCCCAGTCAGACCATAGGCATCCATTCGCTGAGAAGTTCAAAAACATACCATATCATTATGAGTCACGAACCTACCATAAGTACGAGTTTCAAGAACTCGCACCTATCTTATCGTTCTCTACCTATCAAGCATATACATGAGAAAAGATTCACCTTCTCGTCATATACATATTGATAGTGCGACCAATTCCAATGATTATCACCGTAATAAACTGAGTTGTTGTTACACCAAGCACAAACCTCTGCCCATAACAAAGGTTCATATAACTCAACTATCACATGAGTCCTCGATTGAAATTTTACAACTTCTAAATTTCTCTTTATTTAATACGAATTTTCTTTAATTCGTATGCTATCCTTCTCAACTCAATCTAAGTTCTTCTTCCCGTACTACTTTGTAGTACCATTCATTCATAGCCTTAGCTATAAATTATTTATCGTTTAATAGCTCATTTATTACTACGATTTACTATGATCACGATCTTCTTATCCTTCTCTCTATGATTATAGTCTTAGGTACTCATACCAAAGATTTATAACATATCAGCTCTGATACCAACTTGTAATGCCCCAAAATCCGGTCTATCTTCACACCCGAATTTCGTATGTCACGAGTACATCATTCATCCCAACATACATCATTATATACTGAAATATAACAATATACATTCTCAATTCCCAGGTTCTAAAACCTTATAACCTCTTTCATTACAAAAAAATGATAATTATATTATTCTTTCAATCTTACAAGAGTGACTTTTATCCGCCACCAAGGATATATACATTTTATTAAACTAGTATATTGTTCAATTTCATCTTTCTACATTATAAGTCTTCACTTGATCTTCAAACTCATTCATCTAATGAATGAGATTTCTTCTGGATACCGATCAGCTTGATCTTTACAGGATCCTTAAGTTCTTATACTCGTACGCATTAAATGTTTTTTATTTAAAGCAAGTGTGAACATTCAATTGCCCAGCAAGTCATAGCAGTTGAATAAACAACTTCAAAAATTTAAACATTCTTTTAGAACTTCGATAACCGAACAAAGGTTATGAAGCAGCTTGAATAATAGGAATAATCTCGATTCCTATCATTTTAAAACATTATTCACATTCCCTTTGAAATACATTAATTCTCTACTCTCTTTCATACACATGTTGTCTGGCTAGAATCAATATTACAGACTTATCAATAACAGTTCATGTACAAACAAAACATTCTCATTTCATAGAAACACCAAAGTTTTCACATTATGGCATAAGGCCTCATACGTTCTACCACCTTGCACAAAATATCACACATTTGCACATAGACAGAACTTCTCAAGTTCAACATCTAAGAAGTTTTAGAAACTAACATTCATTTAAAATATAAACGAAGTTAAGAAACTTGCCTTATGCACAGCTACAGCTTATGCTGAACTGGTCATTCCAATCCCTATAAAACACATAAGGAATACATACATCAATTAGTCATGGATATTTGACTTATGCATTGGTTTACTTAACTTTACTTCTTAGGGTTTGCGTTCTTTCAACCTAAGTTTACGCGATAACATCCTTTACCGGTTTACGGCGTCATGACATACGAAGATGTCTTACTTAATACGTTCATCATCTTTGATGATTTGCATTCTTATCTTCTTCTTATAACTTCTCTAGGACTCAACATACATCGCTTCTCTACTAGTAGTCCATATGGTACTCTGAGTGGTTTCCCACAAACAACTAACAAACAAGTTCCCGTCTCATCTACACTACCATCATAGTGAGTTAGATCGGTTGCCAGTTTCTTATATACCTTCGATCTCTGAAGGAATTGTTTAGCCCAGCTCCCATATGTCAACCATCAAAGGGTACGATTATACCATAACCTAAACTTATCTTAACTTATCCAAACTATTAAACTATAATGTTCGTCAAGTCAGTCTCTCATTCCTTATGGCTTTTTGGCAACTAAATACCAAACCTCAGGATTCATTCATTATTGTCCAAGTCATACAATCTTTTGTATACTCAGAACGATCATTCTTCTCACCCCAACTTTTATGAATAAAGAATAATTTTCTCTAATATATATTTTCCTTGAATATTATGGTGTGGATTTGATATAATGTTATAGTTGTGGGTAATATTTAAACTTATTTTGACCCCAACTTTTATGTAAAGAATAAGTGGTTATATAATATTATGATTGATATAATGTTATAGTTGTGGGTAATATTTACAAATTTTTCAAAGTAAGGGAATATTATATAATATTCGATTGGCAATATTCGCATTAACAGTGGACCCCACAACGAAGTATTATTAGTGGACCCCACAACGTAGTATTGTCGAAAAGAAAATGATAATTATCTTTTATAAAAATAACGGCGAAGTGTTACCGTTAAAAAGGTTGAACTACCCCGTTAATAAAAGTACGATGTCTGGCGTGGTTGTATAGTAGCACATACGGCATTGATTATTGATGCTTACGTGAGAAGTCACTCGCTTATACTCAATTATTGCTATAGTAATTGTTGCATCATATCTCTCTATATTATTGATTCAATTATTGTCACAAGATCATCCGCATAATATGTTATATTATTAAATCAATAATTGAGGCGACAAAGTTATTCATATTATTAAATTGAAATATTTACAATGTCTAGAAGTTACATCGAGGAGAGGTTTGGTCATCTAATTGCGCGCTAATAAGGAGAAATCCTTATCGAGAAAGCCCCGCTTTTCCAGGAACGACACAGTTGTTAAATATTGTGAGTTATAATATTAATGATGAATAAGTTCATGTTGATTAAAGATGAAATTGATAGTTCCATTGTGTTGGAATTATTAGTGTTAGTGGAAATCGACATTTATTTCGATATTAATTGATGTCTGGAAGTTATACTGACCAGTCGGGTAATTAATCGGATAAATGAGCAATTAATTGCTATTAATTCACATGATTATAACTATTTGTTCACATGTGTGTACTATTGATTCACATTCTTGTACTATTAGGGGAGTTAGTGCAAGATTGATAATACTTGCATGACTAAGTTAAAAATAGAGGTATAGATGGAGGTACTATACTATAATTCATATTTTCACATGATTATAACTATTGATTCACATGATTAAACTATTGATTCACATTATTTACTATTAGGGGAGGTGGTGCAAGTTTGATAATACTTGTAGGACTAAATTAAAAATAAAGAAAAAGAGGAAGGTATTATACTGCAATATTTTGAGCCCCAAAATGTGCAATTATTGAAACTATATTTTCCTATAAATAGAAGCTCATTCTTCCTTCATTTTTCACCAATTTACAAAAGCTATAGAGCAATTATTATAGAGAGAAATTATAGAGAGAAAGAAGAAGAAGTACTACCTCCTTATTTCAATAGATCCAGCTTTTTTCTAAGGTAAGGGTATTATTATTCTTTCAGTATTCATGAAGAGAGTTATTTTCTTCTTCAATATTCGTAAGGGTTGTTATTCTATTTTTATTATTATGTTGGAATAACTTTTATCTATATGAAAGTACCGCATACATGGTGAAATTCTTTCTTTCTTTCCATTCTTTGTTATTCTGTTGAATAATAACTTTTCCATTCTGTGCCATCTATCGTGATATCACAGTGAATTTCATGTTATTCCATTCTTTATTATTACATTGGAATATCACATGTCATCGCATGCACGTGACATGACTGGTTCCATTCTTTATTATTCGTTGAATATCCTTGCAATATCCATTACGTGCAAGTTCCATGCGATTATTGCGGACACCGTTATTTACATTCTTTATTATTCATTTGGAATAACTTCTCTGCATGCGGATATCGCATGCACGGTAAATTCTTCTTCTTTATTTCCATTCTTTATTATTACATTGGAATAACTTTTGTCTATGTGGATTACCACATGCATGGTGGATGATCCTTCATTTTCATTCCTTATTAAATTGTGGAAATGATCTATCTACGTGGATTACCGCATGGCGGGCGAAAAAAATCCATTTGCGGTTTCATATATTCTATTATACTCAGTTGGTTAAAGTTTTGGCTTCTATACTCCATGAAATTAGTGGAATATCCTTGATATTTGCGCTTCATCCAATATCTTTTCATGGAAATATTCTTCTGAGCATTCTTGAATTTTACTCCACAAAGAAGTATCATGTTGATAATTTGGACGTTATTGATTTCTGGATAAATTAAAATTATAAATCTTTAAAATTTATCCTTGAACTTGTTTTATTAAATTATTATGTCATTGTCATCATCCTCATGCTTATATTGTGATGAAAGTCATCTTTGGCTTACATGCATAGATGGACTTGGTATGATTATGACCATGGATTATTCGGTATAATCATGACCGTAATGTGACGAATGATGTGGTAGAAGTCCTCATTGTCTTGTAGTTCATTGATGGATAGTTGTTGGTGTGATTATGACCAGGGATTATTCGGTATAGTCATGACCATTGATGATTACATGAATATCCTTGGTTGTGATGCAGGGATGCTTCGATTTTATTTATTTATTAAGTTTGAGTCTCGTGATAAAGTTGATGAAAAACTTTTTAAATCATAGAAGATAGTAGATTTTATGCTCTACTTGACTCTTCTAATGGATTGCTTGTTCCGCTGCAGTTAAACTTGTTGTATATTATATTCTATCAGTTTAACATTGTTGAGGGCTAATGATAATTTATTCTGCATTATCTTAGTCATAAGATTTCTTTCTGGGCTAGTTGAGCTCACCCTTTCTTTCATAGTTCTCTTTAGGAAATGAGAACGTAGCCGGGACTAGTCAAGGAACGGAGTGACGGTCCAGATGATAGCATTAGTAGTCCTCACTATTCTGTTAAATAGTGTGACAATAAATGTAATGAGGACTCCATTGAGTGTGAATATTGTCTAGATGACAATATTCTTATTAAAACTCTTAGATTATGTTTTGTCGTATTTTACACGACTGTTGTATAATTAAGTTGTATTTGAATTTTGTACCATGTATTTGGCGACTCAAGATGGGTGATGTATACCTATTTTTGGGGCGTCACAGTTGGTATCAAAGCTTAGGGATATGATCCTGGCTGAGATGTGAGACAAGAACTAGGAGGGGAGAGACGGGAAATTCCTTCGCTAGTATGACCTACCTAAGTTTATTTGGTATTTAATTGGTCACGAGTATAGGGATAATATGTGATATGTTAATTAACCCTTGTTTTGTGGCGAGTATTTGAAAATGGCATCCAAAATGTTGAGATAAGCAATGAAGCACATGAGACCGCTGAGTCACCAATGATCAATACCTGTGATAATGTGCAACAAGAAGACAATAATCCTCATGTAAAAACAATAACACCGATGAAATGGTGAACGATGGGATGTTTAGAGGCTTTATGCAATTCATGCAACATCGGTAGAGAGCGGCTCTCGCCCCAAAATGCGGTGGAAACACCGACAACTCTCTGACGATCACCGCTAAGCGCTTCAAGGAGCTGGGACCACGAGTTTTTTGGAGAGCCAAACCACTTAAGGCGAGACGTGGATAAAGCAGATCAACAAGATATTTGATGTCTTGGGATGCTCCGAGGAGCAAAAGGTTCCCTTTGCCACCTTCAGGTTGCGACCAGAGGCAGATTACTGGTGGGAATCTATAAAGCGTACTCAACCTGCCGCACTCAAAATGTCTTGGGAGAAGTTCCAAGAGTTGTTCAACGATAAGTACTTTCCTGAAAGTATTCGTCACATGAAAGAAGTAGAGTTCATCAAGCTTGAGCAACAAAATATGACCGTGGCGCAGTACGAAGCTAAGTTTGTCGAGTTGTCTCGGTTTACGTCCCAGTTGGTTTATAATGAGGAGAGAATGACGCGGATGTTTCTAAGAGGTTTGAAACCCGAGATACGTCAATACCTAATTTCTCATAAACTGTGTTTGTATTTAGATGTTGTGAATAGGGCTCAGTTATTGGAGCGCGATAATGAGTCAACCCAACCAAGAGAGAGTAACCGACAAGTCGATAATACCATTGGTAGCAGTCATCGAAGCGGTGACAACAAGCGTGGAGGGAATCAACATGCCAAAAATGGTAATCACTTCGGTGGTAATCATGGCCATGACAATAAGAGTGGACATTTCAAGAAGAGGAGATTCAACAATAATTGAAAGACGTCAGCACCAGCACTTATTGTTAAGGAAGGAGAACGACCGCCGGTCGTATGTTACAAATGTGGAGGGGAAGGACACATCAGTCCAAACTGCGCGATGCAGTCCAAAGCGTGTTATAATTGTGGAAAAGAAGGTCACCTAGCCCAATTTTGTCGTGCACCAAAGTCAAGTCCAGCTTGGGATGGAGGCATCAAAGGGTGTTCCAGACAAGAAAAAATCGGTAGTTCAAGGGAGAGCGTTTGTCGTAACCTCCCAAAAAGCGAGGAATCCGAACGAGGTGATCACGGGTAAGCTAATCATAAACTCTAGTGAAGTTTATACTTTATTTGATACCGGTTCTACCCATTCTTTCATTTCTCCTACTTGTGCTCAACGTTTAAATTTGACTCCGGAGAAATTAGACTTTGACTTATCTGTTGAAACTCCGTTGGGAGAAACCTTCATTACATCCACTGTTTATAAGTCTTGTTTGATTTAAATCGGTAACCGCACGTTACCTGTCGATCTTATTTCTTTGAAAATACTTGCATTTGATGTTATTTTAGGGATTGATTGGTTAACTACTCATCATGCTAAAATTGATTATTTTCGTAAGGTTGTTAACTTTCATATTCCTAACCAACCTATTATACGAATTCAAGCAACTAAACCACTAAAGTCAATCATTGTCATATCGAGTCATAAACTATTCGTTTATTGAAAAATAGATGTCAAGCTTTCTTAGCCCATGTCACAGATTTAAAGAAAAATACGTCAGATATAAATGATATTTCTATTGTTAATAAATTTCTGACGTATTCCCTCAAGAACTTCCCAGCCTACCCCGGAGCGTGAAATTGAATTTTGTATCGACCTTGAATCTAGTACAAAACCCATTTCTAAAGCCCCATATCGAATGGCTCCTATTGAACTTTAGGAGTTAAAAACCCAACTATAGGAATTGTTAGACATCGGTTTCATTCGTCCTAGTACGTCTCCTTGGGGTGCTCCTGTTCTATTCTTGAAGAAGAAAAATGGAAGTATGCGACTTTGTATTGATTATCAGGAGTTGAATCATGTCACCATCAAAAATAGGTATCTGTTGCCTCGCATTGATGACCTATTTGACCAGTTGCAAGGAGCCAAATTCTTTTCAAAGATTAATCTTCGTTCCAGATATCATCAGTTGAAGATTAAAACTGATGACATTCCAAAGACTGCTTTCATAACTCGGTACAGGCATTATGATTTCCTAGTCATGTCTTTTGGATTGACTAATGCTCCTGCTGCCTTCATAGATATGATGAACCGAGAATTCAAGGAATATTTGGATCACTTTGTGGTCGTCTTTATTGATGACATCTTTATATACTCCAAAACCCGTGAGGACCATGAGCAACACTTGAGGCTGATACTTCAAAAGCTTCGTGAAAACAAGCTTTATGACAAGTTGAAGAAATGTGAGTTCTGGCTTGAGGAAGTTGCATTCCTTGGGCACGTGATATCAAATCATGGAATATCTGTTGACCCGGCAAAGATTGAAGCAATTCAAAGCTGGGAGCAACCAAAGTCAGTGACCGAAGTACGTAGCTTTCTCAGCTTAGCTGGTTATTATCGGAGATTCATAGAAGGATTTTCTCGAATCGCTACTCCATTAACTCTGCTGACTTGAAAAGATACAAAATTCGGTTGGAGCGAGGAATATGAGAAGAGTTTTCAAGAACTCAAGAGGAGACTCATTTCAGCACCTGTTCTGACAATACCATCTGGCTCGGAGGGATTTGTCCTCTACACTGATGCTTCGGGCAAAGGGTTAGGATGTGTTCTCATGCAACATGGGAAAGTCATAGCCCATGCCTTGCGACAACTCAAAGAATATGAGAGGAATTATCCTACTAATGATCTAGAGTTGGCAACAGTCATTTTTGTGCTTAAGATTTGGAGGCATTACCTATATGGAGAGAAGGTGGAAATCTATACGAATCATAAAAGCCTCAAATATTTCTTCACTCAAAAGGAACACAACATGTGACAATGACAATGGCTTGAGCTGTTGAAAGATTATGATCATACCATCCAATACCATCCTGAAAAGCGAACGTAAGTGGTGACGCATCGAGTAGAAGATCATATGCGCGAATGCGAGTGCGATATTGTCAACGCAAAGCCCATTTTGTATGACTTACAAAGGATGGACATAGAGTTAAAGACTCTGGGGACCCATATGATGATGGCGAATATATGAGTAGAACCGACTTTAATTGATAAAGTTAAAAGTTTGCTCAAGCTACTGACTGAGCCGAGGCGTATATGAAAGAAAAAGTACAAGAAGGTGCTATTCCAGAAGCAAGAATCGATGAAGAAGGAATACTTTGAGTCAACTCTAGACTTTGTGTTTCTAACGATTCTGACTTAAAGTATAAAATCATGATGGAGGCGCACAACACACCATTTGCAATCCATCCTAGGAGTACCAAAATATATCGTGATCTTCGACATACATTTTGGTGGAGCAATATGAAGAAAGAGATAGCGGGGTTTATCTCAAGGTTTCTAACATGTCAACGAGTCAAGGCAGAGCATCAAGTGCTGAAAGGTCCATTGCAACCACTTGAAATTCTAGAATGGAAGTGGGAGCACATTACCATGGATTTCGTTATTGGTCTTCCCAAGGTTTCTCAAGGCATAGATTCGATTTGGTTCATTGTTAATAGATTGACCAAGTCTGCTAATTTCTGACCGATACGAGAAACTTATACACTTGAACGTCTTGCTAGTATGTACATAAACAAGATTGTAAGATTGCATGGTATGCCAGTATCTATAGTTTCTGATCGAGACCCAAGATTCACTTCAAGATTTTGGGTTAGTTTGAAAAAAGCTATGGGCACGGATTTACGATTTAGTTCGGCATACCATCGTCAAATGGACGGGCAGTCGGAAAGGACTATTCAAACTCTTGAAGATTTATTAAGACTATGTCCTTGACTTCAAGGGAAGTTGGGACAAGTTCTTACCATTGGTGGAGTTTTCCTACAACAATAGTTATCAAGCAAGTATTGGCATGGCTCCATTTGAGGCGTTGTTTGGAAGAAAGTGTCATTCTCCAATATGCTGGGATGAGGTGGGTGAAGCAACGTTGTTAGGACCGGAGTTGGTACGTATGACTACGGAAAAGATTCAAACGATCCGACAATATATAAAAACCTCACAAGATCGACAAAAGAGTTATGTTGATCTTCATCAAAAGGACGTGGAATTCAATATTGGAGATCATGTGTTGTTATATGTTGCTCCATGGAAAGGAGTTACGAGATTTGGAAAGAGAGGAAAGCTCAATCTTCGATTCATTGGCCCATTTTTAATCCTCGATTGAGTAGGAACTGTGGCCTATAGACTCGCCTTACCACCAAGTATGTCTCATGTTCATAACGTTTTTCACATATCTATGTTACGTAAATATGTGAAAGACCCGAACCACATTATTGAATTAGAACCAGACGAGAAAGAGGAAGATTTAACGTATGAAGAGTTACCTGTTAAAATCTTGGATAAGAAGGATCATATTCTAGGCTCCAAGGTTATACCTCAAGTCAAAGTTTTGTGGAGAAATCACGATGTGGAAGAAATGACCTGGGAGTTAGAATCTGAGATGAAGTCAAGATATCCTCACCTCTTTGATATACCAGGTACGTACCCTAATTTCGAGGATGAAATTTCATAAGAAGGGGAGGTTGTAAGACCCCAACTTTTATGAATAAAGAAATTTTTTCTCGAAATATATTTTTGAATATTATGGTGTGGATTTGATATAATGTTATAGTTGTGGGTAATATTTACAAATTTTGCAAAGTAAGAAAGTGGTTATAAAATATTCGATTGTTCGGGGAATATTCGTTTTAACAGGGAATATTTGTAGGACGACACAATCATTTGTGGACCCCACAACGTAAGTATTGTCGTAGTAAGAAAACGACATAATTATCTTTTTATAAAAATAACGGCGGAAGTGTTACCGTTAAAACTGTTGAACTACCCGGTAGTAAAAGTAAAATAATACGCGTGGTTGCATAGTAGCACACGATATTGATTATTGATGCTTACGTGAGAAGTCACACAATTATACTCAATTATTGCAATAGTAATTACTACATCATATCTCTCGTATTATTGATTCAATTATTGTCACAGTATTATCTGCATAATATGTTATATTATTAAATCAATAATTGAGACGACAAAGTTATTCATATTATTAAAATACAATATTTACAATGTCTAGAAGTTCTGTCAAGGAGAGGTTTGGTCATCTAATTGATTGCCAATAAGGAGAAATCCTTATCGAAAAGCCCCCTCTTTCCTGGGAACGACCGGGTTGTTAAATATCGTGAGTTATAATATTAATGATGAATAAGTTCGTGTTGATTAAAGATGAAATTGATAGTTCCATTGTGTTGGAATTATTAGTGTTAGTGGAAATTGACATTTATTTCGATATTAATTGATGTCTAGAAGTCATACTGACCAGTCGAGTAATTAATCGGATAAATGAGCAATTAATTGCTATTAATTCACATGATTATAACTATTTGTTCACATGTGTATACATTTGATTCACATTCTTGTACTATTAGGGGAGTTAGTGCAAAATTGATAATACTTGCATGACTAAGTTAAAAATAGAGGTATAGATGGAGGTACTATACTATAATTCGTATTTTCATATGATTATAACTATTGATTCACATGATTGAACTATTGATTCACCTTATTTACTATCAGGGGAGGTGGTGCAAGTTTGATAATACTTGCAGGACTAAATTAAAAATTAAGAAAAAGAGGAAGGTATTATAATTTAATATTTCGAGCCCCAAAACGTGCAGCCCCAAAATAGCGTTCTTCCTTTATTAAAAATTCTATATTTTCCTATAAATAGAAGCTCATTCTTCCTTCATTTCTCCCGAATTCACAAAAAGCTATAGAGCAATTATTATAGAGAAAAGAAGAAGAAAGTCTTTACCTCACTATTCCAAATCCAATTTTTTTATAAGGCAAGGGGTATTATTATTTCACATTCATGAAGAGAGTTATTTTTTCAACTTTTCTATTCGTAAGGGTTGTTATTCCATTCTTTATTATTACATTAGAATAACTCTCTTTATTTTCGCAAAGTACCGCGTACATGGTGAAATTCTTTTGTTATTTCATTCTTTATTATTCTGTTGGAATAACCTGTCTGTGCGGTCTATTGTATGCATGGTGAATTCTTCTGTTATTCCATTCTTTATTATTTTGTTGGAATAACCTGTCTATGTGGATTACCACATGCACGGTGAATGATCCTTCATAGTCATTCCTTATTAAATTGTGGAAATGATCTGTCTACATGGATTACTGCATGGCGGCGAAAATCTATTTGTAGTTTCATATATTCTATTATACTCAGTTGGTTAAAGTTTTGGCTTCTATACTCCATGAAATTAGTGGAATAGCCTTGATATTTGTGCTTCATCCAGTATCTTTTCATTGAAATATTCTTCTGAGCATTCTTGAATTTTACTCCACAAAGAAGTATCATGTTGACAATTTAGACGTTATTGATTTCTGGATAAATTAAAATTATAAATTTTTAAAATTTATCCTTGAACTTGTTTTATTGAATTATTATGTCATTGTCATCATCCTCATGCTTATATTGTGATGAAAGTCATCTTTAGCTTACGTGCGTAGATGGACTTGGTATTATTATGACTAGGGATTATTCGGTATAATCATGACCGTAATGTGATGAATGATGTGGTAAAAGTCCTCATTGGCCTGTAGTTCATTGATGGATAGTTGTTGGTGTGATTATGACCAGGGATTATTCGGTATAGTCATGACCATTGATGATTACATGAATATCCTTGGTTGTGATGCAGGGATGATTCAATTTTATTTATTAAGCTGAGTCTCAGCGATAAAGTTGTTGAAAAACTTTTTAAATCATAGAAGATAGTAGATTTTATGCTCTACTTGACTCTTCTAATGGATTGCTTGTTCCGCTGCAGTTAAACTTGTTGTCTATTATATTCTATCATTTTAACATTGTTGAGGGCTAATGATAATTTATTCTGCATTATCTTAGTCATAATATTTCTTACTGGGCTAGTTGAGCTCACCCTTTCTTTCACTGTTCTCGTCAGGAAATGAGAACGTAGCCGAGACTAGTCGGGGAATGGAGTGTCGGTCCAAATGATAGCATTAGTAGTCCTCACTATTCTGTTAAATAGTGTGACAATAAATGTAATGAGGACTCCATTGAGTGTTGATATTGTCTCGATCACAATGTTCTTATTAAAACTCTTAAATTATGTTTTGTCGTATTTTACACGATTGTTGTATAATTAATTGTATTTGAATTTTGTACAATGTATTTGGCAACTCAAGATGGGTGATGTATACCTATTTTGGGGGCATCACACTTATCTCTCACTACGATATCATAACATTAAAATGTTATACATCATCCTCGTCACTCAACGTCGAAGGAATCACAATCATAGAAATCCCCCACGTTCGTTTATCGCGAGTACGGTCCCCAGATATCGGTTTTGTAACCCGCATTCAAATTCTTTGTCTTTTAATCTCGTTTAATCTTTCCGTTCAACCTTCATTAAAGTTTTAAAACACTTGATTAAGTCTTACATTCAATGAACTACACATTCATTAGCTTTCGGTACACTTCCCCCAAGTTTTGAGCAGTTAAAAGCTCATCACTGGGCACTGTCTTGCACCGGCGCTGGTTCCCTACACACATCTCGTGCCACGGTGCCACTCTATAGTGGTTACTGGCCCGGCCTTGGCACTGCGGCTCAGCCTCCCAAGGCTTGGGTGGCGCTGCAGCGCCAGGCCTTCATCCTTGAAAAAATTTCTAAGTCTTTTACATACTTGAGACGCTGACTTCGCAATCTCATAACTTCTTCGTTATAACTCAGAACGAGGTCGTTCCAAAGCCATTCTCTTCCTTATCCTACGTACTTTAATACCCTTTAGATAGAACTTCATTCTAAATCCGTTAACATACCATTCGATTTGCTTAATCTTTATCCTTTGTTCATTTTTATATTATTAACGTTCTTCGTTCGTTCATTCATAATTCGGTCATCCAAACTCAGAAATAATGTGTTCTTTAGTCCACGACTCACTTTTTCTACATTATCTTACTTTCTTACGAAACCCTACACATTAGGGTTCATTTACTAACTTTCTGATTCTCGTTCGTCTTTTATAAAATTTCTGCCATAACATCGTTATAGCTCAGTTTTAATCCGTTCTTCATGAACGTTTCTACCATTCCTAACCAAGCAATAAGCATCTAACTTATACGCGATAATTTTAAACTTGTCCATCAACAACAATTATCCTACGACGGTTTTAAATTTATCCATTGTAATGACCCCAAAATTCATACAATTTAATTTCTCGACGTCGGTCGTTAATAATACATTCAACCTCTAATTTTTGCATCATTAAACGATAATATAACCATTGTGACACCCCCAAATCTAGGTACTTCATTCGCATGAGATTTGGTGCTCACTATCCATACATGTATACTATTTACCCAAATAAAGTAACATTTAAACCATAAATCCTCCCTTTAAATAGGGATACATCATTAAATAAAAAACTTCCCAGGTTATCTAACCTTAAACATCATTCAAGTCCGGAAATAAAATTATTACATCACATCATTAAGTAAAAGTCTATCATCAAAGTAAAAAGTCTAACATCATATCAATAATCAAAATTGTAAGTCTTCATCACTTATACATTTTTCCCTTTCTTTCGCTAGTTGAAGGCTCATCTACCTTCTCAACTTTAGTTGCAATGAGTATATAAATATGCAAGAGTGAGCAAAACAATTGTTTACTGAATATAATAATGAATCAACAAGAGAATAATAATAATAACCTCCAACAATAGGCTCATCAAAACTTAATAGTACTCTTAACGATGATAATTAGAAACTGGAATCCAAAAGATGGAATATATCTAACTGAGGGTCATAAGACCATGAACTATGTCCACAATTGCGAGTAATCTTTCAACTCCAACTTTAATAGTCATAAGACTATAAGGACTCCTCGTACTTAGGGGGATCAGCCCTTCGTACAATGTATTGTGCACAACCATTTCAACGTTAAGCGTAAATTATCCCCTAATAATAATAGGGTTGTTATTCTCAGTATTTAGAGTACAAGTTCGCACCAAAGAAAGTTTGGTTTGGATAAGCTTTCAAGGTAATTTGAAGTTTAACGAACAGCAACTAGAGGACTAGTTGAATCAATAGTGTGAAATAACACAACATTAGATCAATAATAACATAATATGGAACAATGAACAAGTGTAAACAAACTAACTATGTCATGAACTCATGCTTAGAACAACTATAAAGCATAAGCATTGAATGACAATAAACCTTGCTTGAATAATATTAAGCTAGGACTATGAATTATTGAATAGACATTAAGCAATAGCAATCTAGAAATAAAGCTTGCTCATTATAAGAATGGCTTGTTGTCAAGTACATGAACTAAGATAATTCAACATTAGAAATTAGAATTCAAAAAAACTGCATTTATAGTACATGAAAGACAATAAAGAAACTTGTCTAACAATAAACAAGTTAGAACACATCAATAAATATTGGAATTCAAAAACTTGTTCGAATAAATCTTAGGTCATAGCTAGCTTGTTCAAATAATGATTAAGAATACAAGAATTCGCTTAATGAAAGTTTAAAGTAAGAAACTTGATCATCGTAAATGTAGAATTAGAAAAATTGCTCAAAGAAAGTTTAAGCACTTGCACAATTATAAAAGTAGAGTTAGAAAACTTGCCTTGTGTATAGGTTAAACAATCACTACTGACGTTCACCACAAGTCCTACACATACCATATGTATTGACAATACACATTAGTTACACTAACATTAGATTCATATAGCTCACTAACAAAATTGCATCTTTTCATGAACATCACTATTTAGCTTTATTTCCACTACTTCAGTGATCATGCCATTGCATCCTATACACACTAACAACTTGATACAATATCCTATTACATGTCTAACATGTTATCATTAGGTTATACTAATACACAAAGGATTGCACTTGCAATCGCGCATCCCGATGCCCTCCGATTTGCTCTAAATACACAACAGTCCTAAAGATGGCCATTTTGACTTTTCATAACTATTTCAAATTGAAAACCTTAAAGAATAAAAGTTATAGGCCTATTCTTCCTCGTTCCGAATCATCTTGAATCGTATCAATCAAAGTTTGTATGAAGAAGTTATACCCATTTTAGTAAACTATGTTCTATTAGTTTTTTTTTTAAATCGGCTTGGCAGCCTACCCCCCCCCCCCTCTTGGGGCAGGGGTTTTTGCACTAGCGGGCCCATCGGGGCGGGGGTCCCTTCTGCGAATTGCATATTTATGCTCTGTAACTCTACGAAAAGCTAAATTAGGCCTCCAAGTTCTTTTCTAACAACCATACCAACCTATCTAAGGTGTAATAGGTTTACAGATACATAATCTAATGTTTTCCAACGCGTTTCTAGCCATCTAAACAACATAAACATCCAAATTACAACCATTAATTTTCACTATTTTTGCTAAAACTTCACTTTTGACATTTTCAGTGAAAATCATCACTGTGATTATGTTTTTCAACCAAAGTAGTTAATTCAAAGTACTTTGTTTATGTTTATTCATCCTCTTTCATCTTCAATAGTCAATTTATAAATTAAATAACTAATTAAACCTTAATTTAACTTTAAACTAAGCCATATTCATATATATTCATATAAACTCACTATAATATGGGTTTCTTCACAAATTAAATACATAACATGAATTCATTGACTATACTCATATACAAACTCATGAAAATAGTTTCACAACAACTAATTTATCATATAAAACTATATATAACAAATAATTCTTCCTCTACAAAGATTTTACAGAGAATTTTGGGAAGAGAAAACTAAAACTTTAAAAATAAAAGAATTAAGATAATACCTTAGTTTTAGAAGATGATAACTTTCCCTTTGATCAACAATCTTCTTTTCCCCAATTCTTCTCTCAAAGCTTCTCTAGAATTCTCTCAAGTTTTCTCTCATGTTCTCAATTCTCGCTAATGCCTAGCACAACTAGAATGAAACTCTGATAGCTAGAATGCGTAACATAAAATAACACAAACTGATATAGCCTTAATAGCCATCATCAGTTATCAAAATAACGTCTATAACATAAATACATTATATTTATTATTTATTTTATTTTATTTATATTATTTATTTTAAATTTCAAAAAGTAGAAATATCAAAAGCCCAAAGGCTTGTTTAGCAAACCATTTAAATTCTAAAGAATTAAAATACTTTTAAGCCTTGTTTGACAAAACTAATTTAAACCCTTTTTAATTTATTTTAATAAACACTTTAGTTTATAATTATAATCACATACTATATTTTAATTAAATATAGCCTTTTAGCAAAAATCACAAAATTATAATTTTCATTATAACTTTATTTAATAATTTAATATGCCATCTAAATTATTAAATCAATAATATAACATCTCATGTTATTTTTACTGACTCTCTAAATTATAAATTAATTTAATTTATAAAATTCTCTAATAAATTTAGATTCATCAATTCAACAATAGACACACCAAATAAATATTTATATTATTCAATAAATATTTAATATTACACTTTAAAATTTCGGATCGTTACATCCTTCCCTCTCTTACAAGGATTACATCCCCGTAATCACAATTCAAACAAATCATTCGTCACATTCTTCCTACTTAAAAAGATTACATCCCCGAGAATCGAAGACATAGATTAAACAAATAACTTGGGATAATTTTTCATCATTTCAAACTTGAGTTCCCACATTGCCTCTTCTAGACATTGTGGTTTCTCCAAATCACCTTCACGAAGGTATCACTTTATTTCTGAGCACTTGTTCTTTCTTGTCGACTATCTGGATAGGAATCTCTTCATAAGACAAATCTTTATCGAATTGCAATGATTCGTACTCGATCATGTGCTTGTAATTGGGTTTATACGATTGTAACACCGAAATGTGAAAAAAATTATGAATGTTTTCCAACTCTAGAGGTAGAGCTACCTCATAAGCCACTTCCCCCACTCTTCGTAGTATCTCAAACGGTCCAATAAATCTTGGGCTGAGCTTTCCTTTCTTACCAAAACGAATTTTCCCCTTCCAAGGAGAAACTTTTAGGAAAACGAAATTTCTACTTCAAATTCATGACTTTGCCTGTGTTAATCAGCATACTTTTTCTGTCGATCTTGAGCAGCTACCAACCTTGCTCTGATGAGTTTGACTACTTCAGCGGTCTGTTGAACCAGTTCTGGGTCTAATAGTTGACATTCTCCAACTTCATCCCAGCATAGTGGAGTTCTGCACTTTCTGTCGTATAACACCTCGTATGGCGGCATACCAATGCTTGTGTGGTAACTGTTATTGTATGCAAATTCCACCAACGGTAGATGATCATCCCAATTCCTTTGAAATCCATGATGCACGCTCTGAGCATGTCTTCAAGCGTCTGGATCATTCTTTCGCTTTGCCCATCGATTTGCGGATGATACGATGTGCTCATCTTCAATTGTGTTCCCATGCATTCTTGTAATCTCTTCCAAAAATTTGATGTGAACCTCAGATCTCTGTCTGATACAATTGATACTGAAACTCCATGTCTTGAGACGATCTCTTTAACGTATAATTTTTCCAGCTGATCAAGATTAAATCTAATCTTTATTAGCAAAGAGTGTTCAGATTTTGTCAATCTGTCCATTATCACCCATATCGTGTCATATCCTTTCTGAGTCGTTGGAAGACCTACCACAAAATTCGTTGTGATATGCTCCCACTTCCATTCCGGTATTTCCAACGGTTAAAGTAATCCGCTTGGTCGTTGATGCTCGACCTTCACTTTCTGACATGTCAAACACTTTGCAACGCACTCTGCAACATCTCTTTTCATGTTCGGCCACCAAAAATGACGCCGCAAATCTTGATACATTTTCGTACTTCCTGGATGAAATGAGTATCTTGAGCTATGAGCTTCTGTCAAGATGTCTTCTTTAATATCTTGTACTGCTGGAACCCAAATTCGTCCCTCGAATTTTACCATTCCCTTAGTATCGACCTTGTACTTCACTTCTTTATCCTCAACCACACTTTCCTTTATTTTTCTGCAATCTTCATCTCGTAGTTGTGCGTTCTTCACTTTGTCCACCAAAGTTGGACTAGCTTCTATCTGGAATAATTTTTCATTGGATTCTTCTAGAAATTTGATTTCTAACTCCAGCCTTGCCATTGCTGAAATGAGCTCCTCCTTATCAGTTAGCAACATCAACTCTTCCCTGCCTTTCCTACTCAAGGCATCTGCAACCACGTTAGCTTTCCCGGATGATAAAAGATCTCACAATCGTAATCCTTTATCAATTCCATCCATCTCCTTTGCAGCATGTTCTAATCTTTCTGTATGAAAATATACTTCAGACTTTTATGGTCTGTGTAGATCTCACATTTTTTCCCATAGAGATAATGTCTCCATATCTTCAGAGCAAATACTACTGCCGCCAACTCCAAATCATGAGTCGGATACCCTTTCTCATAGTCTTTCAGTTGCCTTGATGCATACGCAATAACCTTGCAGTTCTGCATAAGGACACAACCCAATCCTTTATGTGAAGCATCACTATACACCACAAAGTTTCATGTATTATCTGGTAATGACAACACAGGTGCCACACTTAGCTTCTTTTTCAGTTCTTGAAAACTTTCTTCACACTTCTCTGTCCAAACAAATTTTACAAACTTTCTCGTCAAATTCGTCAACGGAGGGGCAATCTTGGAAAAATCCTGAATAAACCGTCTATAATAGTCTGCCAAACCCAAGAAACTTCTCACTTCTGATGGAGTTCTTGGTTGTTCCAAATTTATCACAGCTTCAACTTTTGATGGATCTACCGAAATCCCATCCTTATCGATTACATGACCAAGAAATTATACAAGTTCCAGCCAAAATTCACATTTAGAGAATTTCGCGTACAACTTTTATTTTCTTAGCGTCTCCAGCGTCAGACGTAAGTGTTCCACGTGTTCCTCTTGAGTTTTAGAGTATACCAGAATATCATCGATAAATACCACCACAAACTTGCCTAAAAATGGTTTAAACACCTTGTTCATGAAATCCATGAACGCTACAGGGGCGTTTGTCAAACCAAATGACATTACTAAAAATTCATAATGTCCATACCGAGTTCGGAATGCCGTCTTCAGTACATCCTCCTTCCTTACTTTCAATTGGTGATACCCAATTCTCAAATCTATTTTCGAGAAATATCTATCACCCTTCAATTGATCAAATAAGTCATCTATTCTTGGCAATGGATATTTGTTTTTAATAGTGACTTTGTTTAATTCTCTATAATCAATGCAAAGACGCATTGACTCATCCTTCTTCTTCACAAATAACACTGGTGCTCCCCATGGTGATACGCTTGGCTGAATGTACTTCTTGTCTAACAGTTCTTGCAGTTGTACCATAAGTTCCTTCATCTCTACCGGAGCCATTCTATATGGGGCCTTTGATATCGGAGCAGTTCCTGGCGCTAAGTCAATCACGAATTCAATCTCTCGATCAGGCGGAAGTCCTGGCAAATCTTCGGGAAACACGTCTACGAATTCCCTAACCACTAGTATTTCCTCCAATTTCACACCCTTCTCCTTTTTAGTATCAACTATGTAAGCTAAGTACCCTACACAACCTTTACTCAATAACTTCTTAGCCTGCATCATCATCAGACATCTCATTTGTCTAGCGATTTGCTACCATGAAAAACTACCTTTGACGGAGTCATAAGATTTACACACTTCTTTTGGCAATCAATTATTGCTCCATAATTGAATAACAAATCCATTCCCAATATAACATCAAACTCTCCAAGCTTTATCGGGATTAAATCTACTTTCATAACATTCCCCTTAATGTTCACCCTACAGTTCTTGTATACGAACCTAACAGGAATCACTTCCCTATTCACAATTTCTATATTTAAAGGGAATTTCAACTCTTCAGAAGGTATTTCTAATTTCTTAGCAAAATCATTAGATATAAATGAGCAAGTAGCACCCGAATCAAATAATACATATGCATTTATATCATTGATTGGGATAATACCTGACACGACATCTTTTGATTGCACCGCGTCTTGCACCGTAATGTTGAAGGTTCTTGCTTTGTGGGCTTATTTGTTGATGTTGGCCCAGCAATAGTCAACGCACCTCCACTAGCATTTCCCTTGTTTCCATTTGGCTCACCAGATCTCTTCTTAGGGCATTCACGAGCAAAGTGATCCTTGGACCCACATGTGAAGCAAACGTTCTTCTTAGGTTGAGTGCAATTCGGGGCGATGTGACCCTCCTAGCCATAATTGAAGAATATTCGTTTCCCCATCAAGCACACACCCTTGTGTAACTTTTCGCATGTAGCACACGCTTCGAACTACTTATTTTGCTGGTTTCTTTGCTGATTTCCAGCTCCCCCATTTGCACTCCACTTCCTCTTTAAACTGTTGTTTCCATTTCCACTGTTACTACCTCTACCATTCTTAACTTCACCTTCATTCTTCTTCTTCCTCTGCTCTTGGTTATGCTTTGTTACAGCCTCGCCTCCACTCTCAGCGAGAATTTCTTTCTCCATCACTACTGCAAATGTCTTCAATTGGAACAGGGAAACCCTACTGTACAACCAGGGATCCAGTGTTTGCTCGAACCTCTTTGCCTTGCGCTCGTCTGTGCTGACTTGGTATGGCGCAAACCTCACTAACTCGTTGAATTTTGCGGCATACTCAGACACCGACATCGTTCCCTACTTTAGTTCCAAAAACTGAACATCTAGCTGACTCTTCGAACTCTCTAGGAAATAGGTCTCGAAGAACAGCTCCTTAAACCTATCCCAGGTCATCACTCTTGGTCCTTCTCGAGTTTTGTTGGCCTGCCACCAATAGCTAGCCTCCTCTTTCAACATAAACATTACAAAAGTAGTCTTCTGATTCTCCTCTACCCTAGCCACATCAAAAACCATCTCGATCTCCATAATCCAAGTATGTGCCTCGACTGGATTCATGGACCTATGGAATTCAGGTGGTCCAACTGCCTTGAAATCCTTAAACGTAGTACCTTGATTCTGAGGTTTATTCAGCAAAGCACCCGTCAGTAACGTCACTAGCTGCTGAACCAGGTTTCCTTCCACATTGTTATTGTTATTTTCCTCAGTGGTTCTCCATCACGGTGGTTGACGTCTTCAAACCATTTTCTGTTAAAAGACACTCATTAGTTTTTATTCAACCTTTTTAAGTATTATTGTGACGCCCCCAAAATAGGTATACAACACCCATTCTGAGTAGCAAAATACATGGTACAGAAAGCAAGCTATAACTTCAATAATACAACTGTCGTGCAAAATACGACAACACATACTGTGAGTTTAAATACAAATATTATCTTCTATACAATATCCACACTCAAATAAGTCCTCATTACAATTATTCATACACTATTTTACAAAAATAGTGAGGACTGCTAAAACATCTTTCTAGAACCATCACTCCATACCCCGACTAGATCCTGCTATGTTCTCACCTCGTGAGAAGAAAAATGGAACAAAAAGGAAAAGGGTGAGCTCAACTAGCCCAGTAAAGAATATTATGACTAAGATATTATATAATAAATTATCATTAGTCTTCAACAGGGAAAAATCTGATAGAATATAATAGACAACAAGTTTTAGATCAATAACAATCCATTAGAAGAGTCACATAGAGAATGAATTCTACTATCTTCTAAGATTTAAAAGTTCAACATATACATCTTTAATCAAATATTCATCTTTGCACTACAGGCCAAAGATATTCATTTGTATCACTAGTTGGTCATGTTCATCTCAACACCTGTTCATCTTTGCACTACGGGCCAAAGATATTCATCGATTAATCATTCATCTTTGCACTACGCATCAAAGATATTCAAGAATATCATCATTTAAGGCCGAGGATGATGAATAATATTTTAAAGAAAAGCGAATCCAAATGAGACGAAGGACAAATATTAGGGATTCATATAACAGTTTATCCAAGATCAATAATACTTCATAATAACCAATTGAGAACCAGAATTCAAAAATAAAGATCAAAACATGGATACAATCAAAGATAGTAACCATAATAGACATCTTGGACAAAAAGAAAAAAATTTATTTTTGGTGAATAGTGTCATATTCGTGAATAGTGCCGTATACGTGAATAGTGTCGTATACGGTAATAGTAAGCCCGACACAAAAGTTCCAAATTTGATTAAAAAGTTCAAACCAATATTTCGACATAATGATATTGAAGAAAATAATACCATTTATGAAGAAAATAACATCTCTTACCTCAAAATAACGGTACTTCTAATCCGAATATGGGATAGAAAGCCGAAGGAAACTTGTACCGAACAGCAACTCTCAAAGTATCTAAATACTCACAAAAATACGCTCGACAATATAGAGAGAAAGAAAACTTTTTTCTGGTGTGATTTTCAATTGTAACCTAAGCGCCTATTTATAGGAAAATGCTAGAACGACATAGGAGACTAGAATAATAAAATATTATTTTATTTATTCTTCATTCTACGCATGCTAGCCATCAAAGACCAAAGATGCCACTCTTGAAAAATCCAATGACCCTCAAGCTTTAAATCACAAAAGTGGGTCCCACCCATAAATTAATAAAACTCATTTTATTTTTCGAAACTTCAGTAATTCATAGAAAATAGCCCGTTTATCAGAAAAATACGAATTTTATGTCCATTTCACATGAAATTGAATTCTCTACAACTTTGTAGCTTTGAGTTTTTCCAAATTCCAAACAGAAAATATCCGAAATCCACAAATGGATTATTTTTTATACCTCCATTCCGACAAAATACTGATAAAACACCTCAGCATTAATTTCTTCATTTATAACCACATAAATAAATCCATCATTTATATCCACATCAAATAAATATTTCCTTATCATATAAATCAATAATTAATTATTCACAAATAATATTACGTAATCACAATTATGATGACCCGGTAGTTTCCCCAGAAAGAGGCTTTTCAATAAGGATTTCTCCTCATTCTTGCGCAATTAGGTGATCAAACCTCTCCTTGACAGAACTTTCTAGACATTTCCAATAATGTTATCTAATAATATTATTCAAATAATATGAATTATTGATCTGATAATGGGAAATATTGTGGAGTGACAATTTATTGAAACAACAATAATATAAACTATCAAAGCAACAATTATTGAATCAATAAAATAATATATTAAACAGTAACTACTGTAACAATTATTGAGTAGTGCCTTCTTACGTAAGATTCAATAATTCCAAAAATATTAATACCATACCCATCTTCTTTAAATGCGACGCGTGTATTCTCAGATTTTAACCACCGGTATTCCAACGATTAATTAGAATAATTACGCCGTTATTTATAAAACTCAAACTTTGTCGTTTTCTTCATCCGATAGTTATTCCATTATGGGCCCACAATTGACTGCGCTGTCGTACGGATATTCTCGACAAAAAGAATATTCCACGACCAAACGAATATTCCTCGACAAAAGGAATATTTTATAACCACTTGTTTATTTTGCAAAATTTGCACATTTCACCCATAACCGAAGCATTATATCAAATTAACACCTTATTAATTTAGAATAACTAATACAAGAAAATTCAATTTTATTTATAATAAGTTAGGGTCTTACAACCTGCCCTCCTTATAAAATTTTGTCCTCGAAATTGACGTACGTACCTGGTGTTTCGAACAAGTGAGGGTACCTCACTTTTATTTCTGATCCCAACTCCCAGGTCATTTCTTCAATAGCATGGTTCCTCCACAAAACCTTAACTTGTGGTATAACCTTTGTGCGTAACACATGCTCTTTCCTATCCAAGATCTTAACAGGTACCTCCTCGTACGTTAAATCTTAGGCTATCTCGTCTGCTTCTAACTTAATAATGTGGTTTGGGTCTTTCACATATTTACGAAGCATAAATATATGAAAAACATTATGAACACGAGACATGCTTCGAGGTAATACGAGTCTATAGGCCACATTTCCTATTCGGTCAAGAATCTCAAATGGACCAACAAATCTTAGATTGAGCTTTCCTCTCTTTCCAAATCTTTTAACTCCCTTCCATGGAGCAACACGTAACAATACATGATCCCCAATATTAAATTCCACGTCCTTTCGATGAAGATCAACATAACTCTTTTGTCGATCCTGTGAGGCTTGAATACGTTGTAGAATCATTTGGATCTTTTCTGTAGTCATGCGTACTAATTCTGGTCCCAACAACGTTGCTTCACCCACCTCATCCCAGCATACTGGAGAATGACACTTTCATCCATACAACGCCTCAAATGGAGTCATGCCTATACTTGCTTGATAACTGTTGTTCTAGGTGAATTCCACCAGTGGCAAGTACTTATCCCAACTTCCTTTGAAATCTAGGACACAGAGTGTTAATAGATCTTCAAGGGTTTGAATAGTCCTTTCCGATTGCCCATCTGTTTGAGGATGGTATGCGGAATTAAATCGTTAATCCGTGTCCATATCTTTCTGCAAGCAAACCCAAAATCGTGAAGTGAATCTTGGGTCACGATCCGAAACTATGGATACTGGCATTCCATGCAATCTCACAATCTCGTTCACGTATATACGAGCAAGACATTCAAGGGAATAAGTTTCTCGTATCTGTAAAAAATGAGCAGACATGGTTAATCTATCAACAATAACCCAAATCGCATTTATGCCTTGAGAAACTTTCGGAAGACCTGTAATGAAATCCATGGTAATGTGTTCCCACTTCCATTCCAGAATCTCAATTGGTTACAATGGACCTTTTGGCACTTGATGCTCCGCCTTTACTCGTTGACAAGTTAAACACCTTGAGATAAACTCCGCGATCTCTCTCTTCATATTGTTCCAGCAAAATGTATGTCAAATATCATGATACATTTTGGTACTCTCAGGATGGATTGCAAAAGGGGTGTTGCGTGCCTCCATCATGATTATATGCTTCAAGTCAGAATCATTAGGAACGCAAAGTCTAGAGTTGACTTGAAGTATTCCTTCTTTATCGATTCTTTCTTTTGGAATAACTCCTTCTTGCACTTTCTTCTTCATACGCATCAGCCCCAGGTCCGTAGCTTGAGCAGCTTTAACTTTATCGATTAAACTAGGTTCTACTCGTATATTTGCCATCATCACGTGGGTCCCTGGAGTTTTTAATTCTATCTCCATCCTTTGCAAGTCATACAAAATGGGCCTTTGCGTTGACAATATCGCACTCGTACTCGCATATGATCTTCTACTCAATGCGTCGACCATTCGTTTGCTTTTCCGGGATGGTATTGAATAGTGTGATCTTAATCTTTCAATGTTTCTCAAGCCAACGTCGTTCTTGCGTATTGAGTTTTTTTTTGAAGAAATATTTGAGGCTTTATAGTGCATCAGTATAAATCTCCACTTTCTCCCCATACAGGTTGTGTCTCCAGATTTTTAACGCCAAAATGACTGCTGCCAACTCTAGATCATGAGTAGGATAATTCCTCTCATATTATGAGTTATCGCGAGGCATAGGCTATGACTTTCCCATGTTGCATGAGAACACATCCTAACCTTTTGTCTGAAGCATCACTGTAGATAACAAATACATCCGAACCAGATGGTATTGCCTGAACAGGTGCCAAAATGAGTCTCCTCTTGAGCTCTTGGAAACTCTTCTCGCATTCCTCACTCCATACGAATTTTGTATCTTTCTGAGTCAACTGAGTTAACGGAGTAGCGATTCGGGAAAATCCTTCCACGAATCTCTGATAATAACCAGCTAAGCCCAGAAAGCTATGCACTTCGGTCACCGACTTCGTTTGCTCCCAACTTTGTATTGCTTCAATCTTCGCCAGGTCAACAAATACTCCATGTTTTGACACCACGTGCCCAAGGAATGTTATTTCCTTAAGCCAGAACTCACATTTCTTCAGCTTGGTATATAGCTTGTTTTCATGAAGCCTTTCTAGTATCAGCTTCAAATGGTGCTCATGATCTTCACGGCTTTTGGAATAAATGAGGATGTCATCAATAAAGACAACAACCAACTGATCCAAATATTCCTTGAATACTCGATTCATCATATCCATGAAAGCATCAGGAGCATTAGTCAATCCAAATGACATGACTAAGAATTCATAATGCCCTGCATCGAGTTACGAAAGGCGCCTTTGGAATATCCTTAGTTTTAATCTTCACCGATGGTATCCAGAACGAAGGTCGATCTTTGAAAAGAATTGTGCTCCTTGTAACTGGTCAAACAGGTCATTAATGCGAGGTAGCGGATACCTATTCTTGATGGTGACATAGTTTAATTCTCGGTAGTCAATATAAAGTCGCATACTCACGTCTTTCTTCTTTACAAATAAAACAGGAGCACCCCAAGGAGATGTACTAGGACGAATGAAACCGATGTCTAATAATTCCTGTAGTTGGACTTTTAACTCCTGAAGTTCAATAGGAGTCATTCGATATGGGGTTTTAGAAATGGTCTTTGTGCCCTATTCAAGGTCAATAAAGATTTCAACATCACGTTCTGGGGGTAGACCGGGAAGTTCTTCAGGAAATACATCAGGAAATTCTCTAACAATAGAAATATTATCCAAATCTGACTTGTCTTTATTCAAATCCATAATATGGGCTAAGAAATCTTGACATCCATTTTTTAATAAACGAATAACTTTGTGGCTTGTTATGACAGTGACTAATTTTAGTGGTTTAGTTTCTTGAATTCACATAACAGGTTGATTAGGAATATGAAAACTAACAACCTTACGAAAACAATCATTTTTGGCATGATGAGTGGTTAACCAATCAATTCCCAAAATCACATCAAAAGAAAGTATCTTTAAAGAGATAAGATCAATAGGTAACGTGATAGTGCCAACTTGGATCAAGCAAGATTTATAAACTGTAGATGTAACGAAGGTTTCACCCAACGGAGTTTCAACAGATAAGTTAAAATCCAATTTCTCTAGAGTCAAGTTTAAATGTTGAGCACAAGTAGGAGAGATAAAAGAATGGGTAGAACCGATATCTAGTAAGGTGTAAACTTCACAAGAATTCAAGATTAGCTTACCCGTGATCACCTCGTTTGGGTTCCTCACGTTTTGGTTAGTCACGACAAACGCTCTTCCAGGAACTGTTGATTTCGACTTATCCGGGACAGCTTTTGGAGTCACCATCCCCGCTGAACTTGGATTTGCTATAGAACACTCTCGGGCTATATGACCCTCCTTTCCACATTTATAACATATCTTGGATTGTTGTGGGCAATTTGGGCTGATATGCCCCTCTTTCCCGCATTTGTAACACACGACCGGTGGTTGTTCTCCTCCCCTAGCAACAGCTGATGCTGGTGTTGTTGCTGATGTCTTCCCATCATTGTTGAATCTCCTCTTTTTGAAATTTCCACTAGACTCACCTCTTCTATTATCATGGTCACGATTACCACCCGAGTGGTTACCGCTTTTGTCCGTATTCTTCCCTCCTCGCTGGTTATCATCGCTCCGATGACTGCTGTCACCAGTATGACCCTGGTTGTGATCCCTCGGTTAAGTATACTCATTATCTCGCTCTAGTAATTGAGCCCTGTTGACAACATCTGAATACAGAAAAAATTTATGTGAGATAAGGTATTGACGAATCTCGGGTTTTAGACCTCTCAAAAACATCCGCGTCATACGTTCCTCATTCTCCACCAAATGAGGTGCAAACCTAGATAACTCATGAACTTTGCCTCGTCTTCGAGACACCGCCATGTTGTTACTCGCTTTGATCTAATAAACTCTACCTCCTTCATATGACGAATAATTTCAGGAAAGTATTTGTCATTGAACAGTTTCTGAAATCTTTCTCAAGACATGTTGAGTGCGGCTGGCTGGGTACGCTTCACGGATTCCACCAAAGAATCTGCCTCTCCTAATATAAAGGTGGCGAATGGAACCTTCTGTTCCTCCGTGCATCCCAACACATCAAATATCTTGGTAATTTGCTTGACCCATGTTTCCGCCTTAATTGGATCGGGCTTTCCCCAGAAATCTGGTGGTCCCAACTCCTTGAACTGTTTGGTTTGTGATGCATCAAGCGTTGCTATCACTTTCACCCGTATTTTGTACATGAGTCTCCCTCGTCTGATTTTGCATGAACTGCAAAAAGCTCCTAAACATTCCATCATTCATCGTTTGCTCGGTAGCGTTGTTTACAGCAGGAATATTGCCTTCCTGTTGCACGTTCTCCTGGTTTGTGACTAAAGGTTGTTCCACAGTCTCATACACTTCATTGTTAACTACTGCCATAAAACAAGGGTTAATTAAATAAATTAACATATAACATAATATCCCTATATTATGACTAAGCAACAAATAAGCTTAGATAGGACACACTAGCGAAGGATTTACTCATCTCTCCCCTCCTAGTTCTATTCCCCGATCTCCGCCAGAGACCATATCCCTAAGCTTTGATACCAACGGTGACGCCCCCAAAATAGGTATACAACACCCATTCTGAGTCGCCAAATACATGGTACAAAAAGTAAACTACAACTTCAATAATACAACTATCATGCAAAATACGACAACACATACTGTGAGTTTAAATACAAATATTGTCTTCTCGACAATATCCACACTCAAATAAGTCCTCATTACAATTATTCATAAAATATTTTACAGAAATAGTGAGGACTGCTAAAACATCTTTCTAGAACCATCACTCCACACCCCGACTAGATCCTACTATGTTCTCACCTCCTAAGAAGAAAAATAGAACAAAAAGGAAAAGGGTGAGCTCAACTAGCCTAGTAAAGAATATTATGACTAAGATAATATACAACAAATTATCATTAGTCTTCAACAGAGAAAAATCTGATAGAATATAATAGACAACAAGTTTTAGATCAACAACTGCAGCGGAAACAACAATCCATTAGAAGAGTCACGTAGAGAATGAATTCAACTATCTTCTAAGATTTAAAAGTTTATCATCAATATTTTATCCCTGTAACAACAATCAATATACATCTTTAATCAAATATTCATCTTTGCACTACATGCCAAAGATATTCATTTATATCACCAGTTGGTCATGTTCATCTCAACACCTGTTTATCTTTGCACTACGGGCCAAAGATATTCATCAGTTAATCATTCATCTTTGCACTACAGCCCAAAGATATTCAATAATATCATCATTTAAGACCGAGGATGATGAATAATATTTTAAAGAAAACGAATCCAAAGGAGATGTAAGGACAAATATTAGGGATTCAGATAATGACTTATCCAAGATCAATAATACTTCATAATAACCAATTGAGAAGCAGAATTCAAAAATTAAGATCAAAACATGGATACAATCAATGATAGTAACCATAATAGATATCTTGGACAAAAAGGAAAATTTTTTTTTTTGGTGAATAGTGTCATATTTGTGAATATTGCCGTATACGTGAATAGTGTAATATACGTGAATAGTAACCCCGACACAAAAGTTCCAAATTTGATTAAAAAGTTCAAACCAATATTTCGGCATAATGATATTGAAGAAAATAATATCATTTAAGAAGAAAATAACATCCCTTACCTCAAAATAACGGTACTTCTAATCCGAATATCTGGATAGAAAGTCAAGGAAACTTATATCGAATAAAGAACTCTCAAAGTATCTAAATACTCACAAAAATACGCTCTACAATATAGAGAGAAAGAAAACTTGTTTATGGTGTGATTTTCAATTCTAACCTAAGCGCCTATTTATAGAAAAATGCTAGAACGTCATAGGTGTAACAACCCCAAAATAGGTCCATTCCATCCAACCCATTCTGAGTCGCCAAATATATAGTACGGAAAATAACTACAACTTTATTACAACAATTGTCGTGCAAAATACAACAACACATATGCTGTGAGTTTGGATACAAATATATACCAATCAGTAGACGTCACAATGACACCTTACATAAAGGTATAGTCAAAAAATGCTTTTAGAAATTAGAATCTTTGGGAAGTGCTCAAGGAAACCTTCGTACTGGGAGGCCATGCTTTTAGGTTATGGTAGATATCATACGGCCACAGAATTATCCTTGGTTGATCTTGATAGACCCCCAAAGAAAAACGAGAAGATTACTATCATATTCTTCCCAATGGTGAGTCTTTTCTTGACATATCATTATCTCCACTGTCTCTAATTGGGTATTATACTCCAAACAAACACCAAGATTATATAGGTAGTGCTTGTAAATATACTCAAGAAGTGGATGTGCACAACCTTGTCTTATGATAACACGAAGGTTTGTATGTCATTAGACATCTTGTATGATAGTGGCAAAACACCCTTCCAAAGTTAAATTTACCTCACCTCAACATCTATACACCACCACTCTATTCCTCGCTATCCCCGCTCGACCCAAATACACTTTTTATTACACCCGAAAGGAATTGTGAAACAAAAGGGTGAGCACAACTAGCTCAAGAAAGAATATTATGACTAAAGATAAATAAATTATCAATAGTCTTCATCAAGAATAAATCGAGATTTAGAACATATGGTAGATGATAAAACTTTTCAACCATAGTTGCAAATGAATGAATGAGCAATCCATTAGAAGAGTCAAATAGACCATAAAATCTATTATCTTCTCCATGTTAAAAGTCCACCAACAATGTTTTATCCTCAGTAACATCAATCAACAATTCCTCATCCACAATCACGTGTATAACTCATAATCGTAATTGTAGTTCTAAATTCCTTTCCTCATCCAAAACAAAGATAATTTTCATCACTTGTCTTTACCGAAACATCAAAGATCATGGTTATACCAAATCACAGCCTCGCTCATAATCATACTAATAAATTCATCTTTTACTGGGCCAAAGATATTCATCAACAGCTCATCTTTACACTACGTGCTAAAGATATTCAACAACGGTCATCTTTGCATTACAAGCCAAAGATATTCATCAATAATTCATCTTCAGCACTTTCAAAGCAAAGATATTCAACAACGGGTCATCTTTGCATTATGAGCCAAAGATATTCATCAATAATTCATCTTTGCACTTTCAAAAGCTAAAGATATTCAACAACAAAAGTCATCTTTGCATTACGAGCAAAAGATATTCATCAATAATTCATCTTTGCACTACATGCTAAAGATATTCAACAACGGGTCATCTTTGCATTACAAGCCAAAGATATTCATCAATAATTCATCTTTGCACTACAGGCTAAAGATATTCAACAACGGGTCATCTTTGCATTACAAGCCAAAGATATTCATCAATAATTCATCTTTGCACTACTGTGCTAAAGATATTCAACAACAGTCATCTTTGCATTCTGAGCCAAAGATATTCATCAATAATTCATCTTTGCACTACAAAGCAAAGATATTCAACAACAGTCATCTTTGTATTACGAGCAAAAGATATTCATCAATAATTCATCTTTGCACTACAAAGCTAAGATATTCATCAACAAGTCATCTTTTGCACTACGAGCCAAAGATATTCATATATCAAAGAAATACATAATCATTTCGTGGTTATATAACAATAATTATAACCATGTTGATCAATTCACCTTTGCACTTAAGCTAAAATATTCAATTGTAAATTCAATGGTCATGATCATACCAGTCAACAATTCAACTTTTGCACTACTGGCCAAAGAGAACCTATGGTCACGATCATACCAATAATCTACCCATCTTTACACTCAAGTCAAAGAGAAATATCATCATTAGGGTTATAAGAATGTTATATAAAAACAATATAATCAAAACATGGTTTTAATTTCAAGAGTAAGATTCATAAATCAACGATAATTTGGTCGAGAAGAAAAACAATTTGTTGTGAATAGTACCCGTATTCGTATACATAGTCCCGTATAATGCGTAGTAACCTCGATACGAAAAGATAAAGTTTCATAATAAAATTCATATCCATATTTATAACACCTTAATCCAAATGTTATAAATCACTTAGAAATCTCATAATCTAATATTATTAATATTATAATAATATTTTAATCATTTCTCAAACTTATAAACAATTTAATTAAATTGTTTACACTTTACTAATTAATGCATTTAATCATCATAAAATGCCAAACTCATAAGATTTCATCATCATTAACCAAAACCTCATAAAAATCACTGATATATCTCATATATGATTCTCAAGCCAATAAATCATATTTTCCAATTTTCTTACTTCACATAACATATTTAATTCATTTACTCATAACTAGAACATTTTCATGAAAATACCAAATCAGTTCTAAAATATTTCTTTTCCGGGATTTAGTATAAAATAGTCCCATATTGAACATATATTTTCTCTAAATTTTAAAAATTCATTTACTATTTTTCATATGGCTAAAACCAATTTAATATTTAAACATTTATCATAAATTGTACTTTTATCAAAAATTTCCAAAATTCACAAGTACAATTTGATATTATATAGATGTACTCTCAATAAAAATTTCATCAATTTTGGAGTTAACCGCAAGGAGTTATAAATAGTTACTTTTAAAATAGTCTTTTCTCATAAAATCCATAACTCCTAATCTATACATCCAAAATACCTCAAAATAATCATAGTGGTGTAAAATTCCGAATGATCAAAAACATGGATACAATCAAAGCTAGTATCCGTAATAGATATTTTAGACGAAAGAAAAATTTTCATTTTTCTATTGAATAGTCCAGATTCGTGAATAGTCTCAGATATCGTGAATAGTGCCGTATAATGTGAATAGTAACTCAAACCGAAAAGATAGAAATTCCACAAAAAACATTTTCACGCTTCATGAATAGTACTCGTGAATAGTAACTCGTGAATAAGTAACTCATGAATAAGAACTTCGTGAATAGTAACTCATGAATAGTAACTCATGAATAGTAACTCGTGAATAGTAACCCCGACATGAAAAAGTTCCAAATTTGATAAAAACTTCAGATCAACGTTTCAGCATAATGATATTGAAGAAATAATATCATTTCGAAAAAAATAATATCCCTTACTACCCCTTACCTCAAAAGAAGCAAGACTTCCATCGGATATCGGATATGACGCTGAAGGAAACTTGCACTGATGAATAACAACTCACCAAGTATCTAAATACTCACAAAATACACTCAATAATCTAGAGAGAGAAAGAGAGAAAGCTTATGTTTACGGTGTGATTTTCAATTCTAACTTAGCCTCTATTTATAGGAAAATGTTAAGACGCCAAGGCGGACTTAACTCGCAACCTCGATGGCTTTACGCCGCTACTATTCCACCCACCAAAAATCAGCCATCTTCCCCAACAACCAAGAGTGGGGCCCACTCAATTCTAGAATTTTCCACCAAAACCTAATTTCCTAATCAATCACCTCTTAAAATTCATAACAAATCATTCGCTCATTTTAACGGTTCAAAATTTGTGGACATATACTCAATTTATGTATGTATAACATATCCAAAATTACAACAATCCAACTCGGATTAAAAATTATAACTCACGCAATATATCGAAAAATACTGATTTGATTTTTAATACCTCCATTCCGACAAAATACTGATAAAATACCTCAACATTAATTCCTTCATTTATAACCACATAAATAAATCCATCATTTATATCCACATCAAATAAATATTTCATTGTCATATAAATCAATAATTAATTATTCATAAATAATATTATAGAATCACAATAATGACAACCAGCAGCCTCCTGTGAGAGGGGGCTTTCCAATAAGAATTCTCTCCTTCAAGCGCAATTAGGTGACCAAACCTCTCCTTGACGTAACTTTCTAGACATTGCCAATAATGCTATCTAATAATATTATTCAAATAATATGAATTATTGATCCGATAATGGAGATAATGTGCGGTGATAATTATCAAAGCAACAATAATATAAAATATCAACGCAGAAATTATTGAATCAATAAAATAAAATATTGAATAATAATTACTTTAACAATTATTGAGTAGTGCCTTCTTACGTAAGAATCAATAATTCAAAATACTATGCAATACCGCAGTGCATTCTTTATTAATAACGCGACATCGTATTTTAACCACCGGAATATTCCAACAAGTGTTAATTCGTGAATAACTACTGCCGTTATTTATAAAAACTCAAATTTTGTCGTTTTTCATCCCGATAGCTTATTCGTTATGGGGCCCACAAATGGTCATACTGCCGTCGATTTAATATTCCCCGACGTAAAAGAATATTCCACTACCAAACGAATATTCCCTAGCAACAATGAATATTTTATAACCACTTGTGTATTTTGAAAAAAAATTTCATATATCACCCTTAACTTTAACTTTTATCAATTTAACCATTTACTTGAATAGTAATTATAAGAAAAATTGAATACTTTTATTTCATAAATTTCGGGGTCTTACAATAGGAGACTAGAATAATAAAATATTATTTTATTTATTCTTCATTCTACGCATGTTAGCCATCAAAGACAAGCATGCCACTCTTGAAAAAAATCCCAGCAGCCCTCATGCTTTAAATCACAAAAGTGGGTCCCACCCATAAATTAATAAAAATCATTTTATTTTCCAAAACTTTAGTAATTCATAGAAAATAGCCCGTTTATCAGAAAAATACGAATTTTATGTCCATTCCACACGAAATTGAATTCTCTACAACTTTGTAGCTTTGAGTTTTTCTAAATTCCAAACAGAAAATTTTCAAAATCCACAAACGGATGATTTTTAATACCTCCATTCCGACAAAATACTGATAAAACACCTCAGCATTAATTCCTTCATTTATAACCACATAAATAAATCCATCATTTATATCCACATCAAATAAATATTTCCTTATCATATAAATTAATAATTAATTATTCACAAATAATATTACAAAATCACAATTATGAAAACTAGGCCGTTCTTAGGAAATAGGGGGCTTTCCAATAAGGATTTCTCCTTACTGGCGCGCAATTAAGTGACCAAACCTCTCTTTCACAGAACTTTCTAGACATTGCCAATAATGCTATCTAATAATATTATTCAAATAATATGAATTATTGATCTGATAATGGAAATATCATGCAAAGGACAATTTATTGAAACAACAATAATATAAACTATCAACGCAGACAAATTATTGAATCAATAAAATAAAATATTGAACAAGAATTCATCATAACAATTATTGAGTAGTGTCTTTTTAAGTAAGAATCAATAATTCAAAAATATCATGTAATACCTGGTGTAGCTTCGCATGCAACCACGCGTATTACTTATCGTATTTTAACCACCGTGTATTCCAACAAAGGTTAATCTGTAATAATTACGTCGTTATTTATAAAACTCAAACTTTGTCATTTTCTTCATCATCGATTTATTCCGATTTCTTTTGGCCCATAATTGATCAAGCACAGTAAATGCATTTGATATTCCCAACAAAAAGAATATTCCATGACCAAACGAATATTCCCAGACAAAAGGAATATTTTATAACCACTTGCTTATTTTTGCAAAATTTGCACATTTTACCCTTAACCAAAGCATTATATCAAATTAATAACCTTATTAATTTAGAATAATGAATACAAGAAAATTCAATTTTATTTATAATAAGTTGGGGTCTTACAATTATATACTTAGGTTGCACATCATAAAAGTTTATCATGTAAAACTTAACACTTTGAATAAAACAATAACTTTTATTCATTCATCATAAAAAAAACATCAAAACAATAGCATCACTGCTATTTACATTACTTTTCTGAACTATGACAGTTGCAGGACCACGTCATCATCATCTATCCCATTGGTTATCATACCCGGGATTTACATTTCATTTATTTTCAAAATCTACTATCAATTACAATCTCTACAATGTCCTACTAAGATACTGCGTAGCCTTACGACGTTCTTCCTCTATAATTCGGAACATTGTTCAGCGATCCAATACGTATGATGGTAGCGTCTCGAACTGAATCGGATAACTCATGACTCGATCTTGAGCTCGATTAACCACGGTTTTGAATACGTTGTTCATTTCTTCCATCTTCCTCCTCTTTGCTTGTGCGTCCCTCTCTGCTATTCTGGCTAGTTAATAAACTTCACTGTACGCGTCTTCGGCTCTTGCTCTTTTGGTAGATTCCTCCTTCAACTTATTCTCCAGTTCTGCAATCTTCTCCATCATTCGCTCGTTCTCTCCTTCAGTGTGGACCAGCTTCTCTTAAATGTTGTTCAGTCATTCTTTTCGATCGTGGATCTCATCGTCTTTCTGTGCCATCGAGGTCTGTTGTTCAGCTACTATCTCTTGTAACTCCTCGACAGTATCTTGAAGTTCTACGTTGCTGTCATACACCTCGTCGTACATACGGCAGCAATCGAATTAAGTGGAAGCTCTTCCTCCTCATCCCCCGACTGTGGCAGCTCAACAGGGTCCTCCTCATCCGTCTCTATCTCATCCTCATAATCAGGTACTCTCTCCTGCTTAACTACTGTGACCGACAAAACTGTTTCCCGTTGCAGTAGTTGTTCCCAAATCACCTGAATATCTCGAGGCTCCTCCTCTCTAGCCTGACTGGATCCTCCTACATTAGCCATCCTGTCAACCAAAGTTTAAGTTTTAATTACTAGTCATTACTACTCGACACTCACGAGCACATAAGTTGTAATCACATAAACACATAAGTGTTTTATTACTTTCTCTTTCCTAAAACTCGATAAGAGTTTATCATCACTATCTTTTCAAAGGTTACTTCCTAAGGCTTTTCCCCATCTAAGGTTCATAACCTATGGCTTTGATACCAACCTATGACACCCCCAAATCTAGGTACTTCATTCCCATAAGATTTGGTGCTCACTATCCATACATTTATACTATTTACCCAAATAAAGTAACATTTAAACCATAATTCCTCCCTTTAAATAGGGATACATCATTAAATAAAAATCTTCCCAGGTTATCTAACCTTAAACATCATTCAAGTACATAAATAAAATTATTACATCACATCATTAAGTAAAAGTCTATTATCAAAGTAAAAAGTCTAACTAAGCTAATCCCCCAAACTTCACTGAATTATGTATTATTTGTATCTTCCTAGGCTTAATCTCAAAGTGATTTGTAGCTATCGCAGGCCTGGTAATGCTTGACTAAATCTCAGTGACTCTGGGAGTAGCGTAATCCCTCAACGCTTTCTGATCCTCTGCAGCCATAGTATCTTCCTGTTTATCAAACTTCTCTCAGTTTTCCTTAATCCACTTACTAAGTCTCTAAAACCTTCGTTCGATGTCGTCCATGTAAGGAAGCAAGTCTAGTTTCTTAGACCGAGTTTGCATACACTAAGTTAGAGAACCTAAAATTAGAAATAATAAAAACAAAAAGAAAATTGTTTAACTAAAACTGAACTAATTAAACTGATATTGAAAGTAATAAAATTAAACTAATCCCCGACAACGGCGCCAAAAACTTGTTGGGTAAAATCTAAACTACACACAACACAAAAGTATACGTGATCAACAAGTAATATAATGAAAAGAAGAGTATTGTTCGCACAGACACAAGTCAATTTTAATCTAACAATTACCAGCTTTATATTATTTCAATTTTATTAAACTTTTCAAATTAAAGTTTGCAATTAATAAAAACTAATAAACTATAAATCAAAACCAATCAACACAACTAATAACCATAAATTTTAACCAGATAATGGAGAATTAAGCTTACAATTTCACTTTAAGTTTAACTATGATTATCACACTTTTTCCCAGTTCAATTAAGTATCTCAGTTCATTAATCAAGAACACTAAAGTAGAATTAACCATCTCTCAATGCACTAACATCGTATTAACTTAAATCCACAATTGATAGAATTAAGCCAGACACCCTAATTAACTAATTCACTATATCTCTATGTGAATAAAAATCAAATAAGGTTTAAATCTCAAGTTCTTTATCTGATTACATGCGATGTTAGGTATATCTCTATCCTAAACATATATAAAGAATTCCATCAAAATGCAAAAATCATGAACACATGCTATTATGATTAGGTCTAGATTCATACATCATCTCTTGAGTCCATAGAAATCAACATAAAATTGGTGATCAAGCAATTCATAAATTAAGCATAAATCACAATAGATGAATTAAAAAGATAGATTAATTAAACTGAATTCAAAGCATGACAATCATTATTACACATTACAGATCCATTGCAAGCTTAACAAGTAATTTAGTTCATAATCAATGAATTAAAAATTGAATAGATAAAGAAATTCATCATCCCAAATTATAGAAACTTAATTAAAAGAAATAGAATAGTACAAAACCACCCTTCTTTACTCCCAAATCTGCAATCTTCGTAAATCTTGATTCCCTGCTCTGTTCCTCCACTGATCTTCAGAAATTAGGGCTCAAAGTTTGTGATTGATTGTTGTATAAATTGTATTATGTGTTTTTTAAGACCTCTAATAGCTGATAAAAGATGACCATACACAGTCCCAATCCAAGCTACAGTTCTCCAGTCTCAGCATCTGCAGTGTCAGAATTGCAACCAACTTCTTCTCTTTGTCAGCGTACCCCCACCCCGACGGGGGTTTTGTGCCTTAGGAAGCCCGCCCCGGTGGGGTCTTAAAACTTGCTTCCATATACACCCCCGCCCTAGCAGGGGTTTTTTTCTTTTTAAGGTCCGCCTAGGCAGGGGTCAAGATGTACACATACTGATTTTTTCTTTCCAATGCTGCTTTCTCACCACCTTACCACCACATATCCAAGCTTACATATAATAGAAAAGTACACACAGAACAAACACAAAATAAGTAAAATTGTACATACATAAACAGAATAAACACCGTTTAAGTCCAACTAGGAACCCGATTCGTAGGTATAGAACCCACTCATCAATGGCCGCTTCCTCTGCTGCTCCCCTTCTTGGGACAGTCCTTGATCTTGTGTTCAGTGGAACCACAAGCAAAACATCCCTTGATCTTCTTCGGCTTTGGGCAGTTTGGTGAACTATGCCCTTCTTGGCCGCAGTTGTAACAAACACTGCGCCCCTTCCAGCACTCTCCTTGGTGGTTCTTTCCATATTTTTAGCATCCCTCTGCTCTCTTCTTAAACCCTCTATGAAAACTTCCTCCTTGATTGTTGTTTCTGTTGTTGTTATTATCCAATTTCCTTTTCCCTAGGTTACTTCCTCCACTACTACTATTCCCTCCATGAGTATCTCCTCCAGTATTCTTACTCTTCTTTTCCTTGTTGTATTGACTCAACGCCTCGCTACCTCCCTCAGCAATGATCTCCTTCTCCAACAATATGGCGAAAGAGTCAATTTGAAGGACCGGCGCCTTGTTAAACAACCAAGGTTTTAGTCTTAGCTCAAAGCGTCTAGCTTTTCTCTCCTTTATGTCAACCTAGTGCGTTGCAAAATGCGTGAGCTCGTTGAACTTGGTCGCATACCTACCGTCATCTCTCCTTGTTTCAGTTCTAGAAACTTCACCTCCATCCTATCCTTCATGCTTTTTAGGAAGTAATTCTCGAAGAACAAAGTCTTAAACCTTTCCCAGGTTATAATCCCATCTCCCGCTCTCTGTTGATTTGCTTCCCACCAGTAGTTTGCTTCACCCCTCATCATGTACATAGCGAACATGGTTTTCTGCTACAATGGGCATGAAAGCCATCTAAGGAAATTCAAACACCGTGAATAATTTACAGGCTGCTTACAACTGAAAAATGTCCATCACGGGAACCGAATCTAGATTCATTAGACTGAATCTGTGATCACATGATTCCTAGGCTCACATGATGCCGTAGTTTATAGGAAAAGCAGTAAGCAGTTATATATATAAAAGCTGTAAATATATATACAGACATGATCAACCACCACGAAGCACCTCCATGTGGGATCGAAAATATAAATATATAAAAGCGGTAAATATATATAGAGAGACATGATCAACCGCCACGAAGCACCTCCATGGGGGATCAGAAATGTAAATAAAGCTGTAACTGCGATTAACCGCCATGAAGTAAACTCAAAGTGACTTTAATGTATATAAAGTAAAAGGTCAAATAAGTAAACTCCGGTGCCTAATGAAACGTATATATATATATATATATATATATATATATATATATATATATATATAAGCGGTAAACACATAGGATATATATATATATATATATAGCGAAGCAACGCATATATAAAATCCAGGCTCATCGAACAGAGTTCGACAACAGTTTATATATATATATATAAGCAAATAAATGCTCCGAACGTGAGTCCAAGCTCAATCGAGGCATAACTCGATAATGTTAGTCCATATATATAAATATATATATATATATAAGTATATATCTATATAGACAGAAATGAAAATCACGGACCGAAATCCGGGTATACACACACAACACGACTCTCAATGTGAAGAAGAGTGTGTGCAAAAATGAAGAGAAAGGCTTTAAAGTGTGTAAGAAGGCTTACAATGGGCTGCCAAAGAAGACTTCTATAGCTTTAAGTGGATGAACACTTGGCTCCCGCCGGTAAAAATATAGCTATATGTGAGCTCACAAGTGTTTAAAATGAGAAAGTACTCAATATAGGGTGTATACAGAGCCAATTGGACAGGGCTTTCTCGCCTTTTTTCTCTTGAATATGGCCACCCCAAGCCCTTTATTTATAGAAGGGGGAGCCGCAGGTGTAACTGCGACAGCCGCAGATGCACCTGCAGCTTCCGCAGATGCACATGCGGCTACCCGGGGTGCCTCGGGCTTCGCGAGTCCCGCTGTCTCGAAGTAAGTGCACGCGTGGAACATGATGTCCGCTTGAACTTGCAAAACTTCAATCTGAACATCCGATTGAGGTGTATAAGACCTGTTTTGGATTGCCATTGTCGAGAGCTACGCAATGACATGGGATTAGAGGTTGTACGAAGTCATGAAGATCGAACCATGTACTATCTCTTCAAGCTTCAAATTCTATCCGGTGTTCTGCCTTGCGTAGTAGTTACTCGGGATTAAAACTCCCCGGTTCTTGTGGGACATTTAATTTGTAGAATGTATGTTGATTGTTGTTTGTTGAGACGACGCCATGTGGGGTTGAGGTGGCAAGTTGACGATTTTGCCCTTCACCGGGGTTATCTCCTATTTTTGCTGATAAAGTAGACGTTGCTCAGGGTTATCTCTGAGATTGGGCTGCTGCAAGTGTTAAATGCCCTCAAGGTTGTCTCTGAGGTGTGCCTGTCCTCCCGGGGTTATCTCCGAGTTTGTGAATTGAGTGCCTCGGTGTGAGTCCCGAGGTTAAAGCTGATTGCATGGGTTTGAAATGAGCATCTCCGGGGTTATCTCCAAGGTTGATATTGTCTTTCCTGGTGTTGTTTCCGGGACTGAGACTGAACATCTCAGGGTTATCTCCAAGATGAATGGCCTTCTTCGGTGGAATTTTCGGTATTTGCACTGTTATACCCGGGGTTATCTCTGAGGTTGAAAAATGATACTCCCGGTGTGTTTTCCGAGGTTGAAATTGAACTTCCAGTGGTATTTTCGGGATTAAGCTGAGTTGTTTTCTAGGGTTATCTTTGAAACAAGATTCTGCGCTTCCTGCAATGTTAGTAACAGGTATGCGAAAAATTTCGAGTGTCCCCAGTGGAGTCGCCACCTGTCGACGTCAAGATTTTTATTTGTCCCTTTTCTGTTCTCACTAGTACAAAATCATAAAAAGACAACACTTAAAAGATGACATTTTTATAAAAAATGTTGTGGTGTTTTTTTTATAACGTTTTTTAACAAAACGTTGAAGATATATATGAAAAAATGTTATGTATTATAAGGGCAATTTTTGGTTTTAAATAGATAACGTTTTTTAAAAAAAACGTTATCTATGTAAAAAACACGGAGCAAAAAAAACGTGGAAGAAAAAAAATTGAAATTAAAAGGACTTTATCTACTTTGTTTTCCTTTTAGTACTTTCCCGCATGTTGTCTCTGTCCAACTCTGTCTCTCTCATTTCACTAAGAGCATCTCCAACAACTAGACTATCTGATGGACTATATTTAGTCCATATGATATCAGCAAATGTCCTTTAATCTTCCATCTTTTCAGCAGATGGATTATCCGTAGACTATAATATAAAAAGATTAAAATAATCTATGAATTTAAAAAAGCTCCAATCTCCTTCTACTCTCTCATTTAAATATAATTAAAATTATAGTCCATGGACTATTAAGTTCTTAAATTTAGTTTTGTTGATGCTTCAAATATAGTTACATACTATATTTAGTCTAACTAAGATAAATCCTAGATTAAATATAATCAAGAATTGTGCTGCTAGAGTTGGTCTTAACTGTGTAGAAACAAGAATAAAAACCTCCCTCTTAACCACTTCTAGATCTGATGATGACTCACTCTAACTCCTTATAGATCGACAGCTCAAGATCTGCAGCTCAACTCTCTCACTCAGATATACAACACATCTCATTCTCTTCCCTCTCGACTCCCTCTAACCCTAGAAATAGTGGCGGCGTTGTGGTGGCGGCATAATGGTGGCCTCTCCTTTAACTTCTCCTCCATTATTGCCCAACTGAAGGTTTTAATTTCCTCTCTTGTTATTTTTCCTAAAAATTAAGTTTTAATTAGAAATTTTATGTTATTTAGAACTAATTTGATTTGTAATTGGAATGATTGTATTGTTAATTTGATTTTGTGTTCTACTAGAATGGAAAGGGCGGAGGTGGCGGAAAGTTTTTTCGGCGGATAATCGGCGGAGGAGCGACCACGAATGCGACGGTAAGAATGGAGAAAGTTGTAAAAGAGGTGTTCACGAAAACAGGGAGTGGAAGACATTTTGGTACTTTCACTTGGGACGGGTCAGGTTCCGGAAGGAAGCTACAACTTTGACCAACTGAAAGGATGGAAGGCTAAGGACTGGGCTCGGCCCCTGGCTCGAATTTTCGGTGATGGCTCGACTGACATGGTTGACCATTCTGTGGCCATGACTTTTGGTCAGAGCCGTAGCAGTAACTACGTCCGTATCCAGGTAAATTTTTTGGTTTAAGTTCTAACGTGCGCCGGGTGTATTCAATTAGTTTTATATGTATATAATTCTTGTTTATCAATCATAAGGAAATGATTTTGTGAAAATAATTGCAATTAATGTATCTTATATTCTTGGCACGTCCCAAAGACGTAAGTGTCAAAAAACTCCAAAGTGGAGTTATTGATATTTGTAAGACTGTAATATTTACTTTTATATTTAATAATTAAGGAAGTTTATTATATTTGGAAGTAGTTGCTTTCAATGTATCAAAGCTGCTTTTTCTTTCCAGATTATGCAAATCTTGCCAGTAACAGATATTGACCCAAAAACTTAGGATTGCTGACACGTAAAATTACTTCTCTTTTTTGTCCTTTTTCCTTTCTTGGTTGTTTAAGATACTTCATTTCTAGTTTTATTACTTAGAATTTATTGCTTTCATGAACTAAAGTTCACCCAATTACTTCACATCCATAGAAACCAATTATATTGATTTTTATTTGTTTTTGTGATAAATATCAAGAAAAAGGAAATAGCTAGTATTTTCATTGCTTAACCTACTACCTGTTGCAGGGTGGCCCCATGGCCACTTGTGATTAGTTCTCTGGAAAGAAAAATTAAGAATAAAAAAATTCTTTGTTTATTACTATTAGTATCACTGTATCAATTTTAACCTTTTTTCACCAAGGCAATATGGTAGTGCTATTTTTTGTGGTGATTGTTTTTCCTTTATCTTACAGTAATTAATTTGTTGTGCAACGACTGTGCCTTTGCTTATCAAGGCAGAAACTTTACCATTATTGAGTAGGATTTTGAAACTGTTGTGGAGCACCACTCTGGTGAACCTAATTATCAACTTGGGAAAGGCATGGTTTCCATAATTAGTATTTGTTTTTAGCAATGATTCATGAGTATATCAATATAGTGAATGATACACATTGTGTGCTGGCAAAATTGGACCAGTACTTGGTCTTGTGATTTACTACTATTCTTGTTTTGATCCCTACAGCTTGCATGAAAGGCGGGGCTCTTGTTTTTGGTATGGTCTTGCCTTTGATCATTTAACACAAGGGATATTTTTCCTTTCCTCCTTAATTGTACAATTCAGAGCTTATATGAGCCTTTTGATTCATGTTCTTTAGTGCAGTTTGACAGTCTCATGACTAATACATTACATTTTTGAAAAAAGATTTTGTTCTCCTGTATTGTAAGAAGAAATTCCAATTTTTAGCCTAGACGAAGCTGGTAGTTATGATGAAATGAGTAGTTTTAGCTCTCCAGTGCTAGACCGAGATCCAGGAGTAGGAGCACATGGTCAATTTGGCATTGTTTTAGTGCATGGATTTGGAGGGGGAGTCTTCTCTTGGAGGCATGTAATGGGTGTGTTAGCTCAGCAAGTTGGTTATTTTGTTGCTGCTTTTGATCGTCCTGGCTGGGGACTAACATCGAGGCCCCGACAACAGGATTGGGAAGAAAATCAATTGCCTAATCGTTACAAGCTTGAAACTCAGGTACAATTATTTGTTGCTTTTGCACATGAAAATTTACTGAAGTACTCGATACGAATCAATATAACAACCCGTTGTCCAAAGTCCCCACTACCTCGGTAATGGACTATATGGACAACTGAAGAAGAAAATCAATAGAAATGGTAAGGGAAAGCACAGAAAATAGAAGAATTTATTTCTTCGGTATTGGTGCATGTCTTGTTTGTATTTTTACAAACAAGTTCCTAGATACATCATGTAAAAATCTGTGTGTTGTGATTATATATACCCTTTATATTTTCTTCTGAGTCTTCCTATTGTTTGACTATTAATCTTTTTTAGTTTTTACTTTCCACGAGCATTGTCGGCATTCATAAAGTTAACTATGGATAGCATCATGGTTAAGGTAACACAGTGTTATAAATTTTGTGTTAAAGCAGTTTTGTACTAAACCATTTTTTCGGGAACTATTTTTAGTTTTCCCCCATTTCTTATTGTCCTTTTTTCTTTAAAAGAAATTAAAACTGTTTCATTGAGGTCATTGAGGTTTTTTTGAATGTAATATTTGTCCTCACTTTTGTATTATTAAGTTTTCATTTTGCGGGGACACTTCTCTGGACTTTATGAGTTAATGTATGTTTTCCAGGTTGACATGCTTCTGTCTTTTTGTTCGGAGATGGGTTTTTCTTCTGTTGTTCTTGTTGGTCATGATGATGGAGTGATAGACTCCACTCACGCTTCTGCGCTGAGGTAATACGCCGCCTCCGTCGCTTCTAAGAGAAATGTTGGGTGAATTGCTTGCAAACACCTTAACCCTCGCCTATATGTAGACGGTAATCTTTGTACAATTGCTCAAGCTTCGAATTCAAGTTGAATGGACACCAACGACACTTTGACCCCTCGCTTATATTGAAGCGGTAATCTCTGCACAATCGATTTATTGATGCGGTAGAAGACGCCACACACAACTACTATGAATTGTTGTATGATAAGTCAAATCAATCTCAAAGAAATAACTAAGAAAAATACTTAGAAATTCTTCAAAGAACCAAAAGTAGAGAATAAACTCACAAGTATATTGAATAATAATAATAATAATGTGTCATATTACATCAACTTGCACCTCTATTTATACTACTCAAAACAATCCAAATCCTAATAGAAATTTTTAAACTATAACCCTAATTCTATAAGAAAATAGAAGTCAATTTGGAAAAGGAATTCTAATTAAAAAGAAATCCTAATTACAATAGAATTTAAAATTAAGAATCCAAATAAAATCCTTCACCATGTGGATTTCCATAATACCCTTTGTAAGTAAATATGTTGACTTTGTTAAGAAGATTAAAATTGGGCAGATTAAATCGACCCAAATTAATGTCTCATGTTCTTTTGCCTCCTCTTCGATTTTCTTACGTTAGCTTCAAAATTTCAAACATCTTGGATCAATCCATCGAGACTTTGTTTGAACTCTCTTTGTTTCAAATTTCGCTTTTGATCCCCACGCCCCTTTAGTCTTGTTTTTGAATCCACGCACGCCACGTCCTCATCATTCCTCTCCTCTTGAAAAGGATTTGTCCTCAAATCGTCACCTACATCAAACGGACTTAGATCAAGAAGTTAAATGTAGCACTAACATTATACTCACCGCAAATCCAATTTATAGCATCATCATCGATACGCCGAGAACTTGAAATGGACCATCTCCCCTAAGCAATTTCAACGCCTTTGAACGGGAATCTTTCTTTTTCGCATATGTAACCACACCCAATCTCCTGCTCAAAGATCACTTGATGTCGCCCCTTGTTCGCGGTTTAATAATGTATTGTTCCGCTTCTCCGCTCAATGTTTAGCCTGGCTCTTTCATGAATCTACTTAACAAGATCACCTTTTTTTTCGCTCCATCCATGTTAGATATTCGTAAATGTAATCTGTGATAAATCCAATCTGTCAAAGGATTAAAACCATATACAATTTCAAATGGAGAAAAATTAGTAGCAGAATGAATGTAATCTGTTATATGCAAACTCAACATGTGGTAAACATTCTTCCCATCGCTTGATATTCTTTTTAATGATAGCCCGTAATAATGCCGATAAAGTCCTATTTACTACTTCAAATTTGACCGTCACCAGGGATGACAAGTAGTAGAAAATAACAATTTAGTACCCAATTTACCCCACAAGGTCTTCCAAAATAACTTAAGAACTTTGTATTCTATCGAAAACAATAGTTTTAGGCATACCATGCAAACGCACAATCTCCCTAAAGAACAAATCAAAGAATACGAGACGATCATCGGGCTTATGACATGGAATAAAATGTGCCATTTTTGAAAATCTATCCACGACCACAAATATCGAATCATAACCATGCTTGTAATTAGGTAAACCCAACACAAAGTCCATAGAAAGATCAATCCAAGGTTCATTAGAATAGTAATGGCGTATACAATCCATGGGGTCGAATACTTAGATTTAGCTTCATGATAAGTAATACATCTATCACATATTCTTTCTACATCCCTTTTCATATGAGGCCAATAAAATGTTCTTTAAAAAAAAAAAAGTTTTATCAACACCAAAATGTCCCATTAAACCGCCCCCACGTGATTCCCTAACCAACAACTCACGCAAAGAACATGCAGAATACATAGTTTATTTTCTCGAAACAAGAATCCATCAACTCTAAAGTATTTACCCACAACATTCTTTTCACAAGTTTTAAACTCTTCACCAAAATCAAGGTCATTATCATATAACTCTTTAATTGCTCAAACCCAAGCAATTTCAGATCAAGAGTATTTAACAAAACATACCGCGAGACAAAGCATCCGCAACGACGCTTCTCCTTACCTTTCATTATATCGAATAACATATGGAAATGTCTCGATAAATTCCATCCATCGCACGCTTTTTGTTCAACTTCAGGTCAATTCTTCAAATATTTCAATGATTCACGATCGATGTGGATCACAAACCCTTAGGCCACAAGTAATGTTGCCATGTCTCCAAGGCTCTAACCAAAGCGTACATCTCTTTGTCATATGTAGGATAGTTCAAAGTCGCCCCACTCAAACTTTTCGCTAAAATACGCCACCGGTTTTCCTTCTTGATCAACACACGCCTCCAATCCCTAAACTCAAGCATCACACTCAATCTCAAAAGTTTTAGCAAAGTTAGTAAAATAAGTAAAGGAGCATTTGTCAATTTATCCTTAATCAAATTAAATGCTTTTTCCTGCTCATCACCCCACTTGAAGCCCACACTTTTCTTGATGACCTCGGCCAATGGTGTCAGAATTTCACTAAAATTCAAACAAAGCGCTTAGTAGAAACTTCATGAGTCCATGAAAGCTTCAGATTGACTCACATCGGTTGGACTCGGCCAATCCCGATCGCACGTATTTTCTCCTCATCAACTTGGACTCCCCGTGAACTCACAACAAAGCCAAGAAAACAATTCTATCCGAACAAAACGTGCATTTCTCCATGTTAAGAAATAACTTTTCTTTCCTAAGTACATCTAAAATGATTTTAAATGCAATGCATGATCTTCAAGTTTTTGCTATAAATCAAGATATCATCAAAATAAACTACGACAAATTTTCCAATGAATGGACGCAAAACATGGTTCATTAATCTCATGAAAGTGCTCTTGCATTAGTTAAACCAAAAGGTAATACTAACCATTCATAAAGACCAGATTTAGTTTTAAACGCTTTTCCATTCATCACCCTCTTGCATTCTAATTTGATGATAACCACTTTTTAAATCAATTTTTGAAAATATGCAAGACCCATGTAATTCATCTAATATGTCATCTAAACGAGGAATGGGATGTCGATATTTTACCGTAATGTTATTTACCGCTCGACAATCGATGCACATCCTCCATTTTCCATCCTTTTTCTAAGACTAGATCACCGGAATCGCATACGGGGCTCATACTTTCTCTCACGAATCCTTTCTCCATCACCATTAACTCGCTTTCAGAATTCCTTCGCTTCCTGGATTACTCCGATAAGTCGGACGGCTTTGGAATCGCCGCACCGAAACAAAATCAATTTGATGCTCAATTCCCGAATAGTGGTAGTCCATGAGGAAGCTCCTCGAAATACATCTTTGAATTCCTCAGTAAGAGAGATGAAACAACACTAGTAAAGAATCATTAGCGTTAGTAGTCAAAAGCGCCTCTTTATACCAAAGTAAAATCATAGTCGCTTAGAAATCAAAGCTCTTCTCACATCACTTTTTTTGCCAAGATATTTGTTTTTTTCTTCTTTCTTTTCTTTTCTTTTTTTTTTTTTTCTTCTTGATTTTTCTTTTCTTCACTCTCTTTTCTTTGTACATAATTTTTCCGCAAATGAATTTGATCTTCATGTACTTGTTGTGGTGACAAAGGACGAAAGAGATCTTCTTCTTTGTCGTGAACGAATGAATATACGCTGTAAACCCGCCATGTTGAACCCTCCTATCAAACCGCCATGGTTCACCCAACAATATATGTCCCGCTCGCATGGGCACCACATCACACAATACCTCATCAATATACCGACCAATAGCAAATGGAACTAACACTGTTTGGTTACTTTAATGTCTCAGATTTATCATCGAGCCACCGCAAACGATACTACCATGGATGTTTGGTAGTAGGTAACCCCAATTTCTCCACCATCGTAGTGCTTGCCACATTTGTACAAATTGCTTCCATCTATAACTACGCAACAAATTTTCCCATTCACAAGACATCGAGTATGAAATAGATTTTCCCATTGCTCACCGCTTCTCCTCCTTAACTCGTACTAAGTGTTCTTCTTGTAACTGCAATTTCACCATGTATCGCATCCTCACCTATCTCCTCTAATGGTGGCATAGAATCTGTCGCTTATCTTCCCCTGGCCTCCACATCTCCATTGTCAAGTAACAACATTTTCCTCCGATTTGACATCACTAGAAATATGTCCCCGCGCTTTACACTTAAAACATACAATATCTCGATTACGACCAAAAGAAGGTTGTTCGGCTTTTACTCGAGTTTCTCGGCTAGTCGATCCTTGCTTGGGTTCCACCTTTGGCTTGAACGCAATTGTCTTTTCCTCTCGCTTTGCCAAATTGGGTCTCCATGATGAACTAGCATTAGATTGTCCTCGTTGTCTCTACTCGCTCGAGTTGTTTCTCTATCTTAGTAGCCATATATGGACTAGTTCCTCCAACTCTAAATAATGTTGTTGCTCAACCAAGTCTCGCAATCTCCCGCTCAATCTCGCCGAGAACCTAGCCATCGATGTTTCATTGTCCTCAATCAAGTTAGCCTGATCCTTCAACATCTCCATCTCCCCGTAATATTCATCCACACCCGACTTCCCTGCTTAAGAGTTTGTAAATTACGAATGATCTCCCGCTGATAGTATGTCAGGTACAAACCTCTTTTTCATTATCGCTTTCATCTCCGCCCAAGTTGTAATTCCATTCACACACCTTCTCCGATTAGTCATTAACCGATCCCACCATATCAATGCATATCCTAGAAAATTCAGTAATGGCCAGCTTTGACTTTCTTGAGGTCCGAATAGTTGTGATAAATAGAAGATTCGCTCCATCTTGGTTACCCAATCTAAATAAGCCTCGTGATCACCGTGCGCTGGAAAGATGGAATCTTCATTTTTATGCTATCCAAATTGCCATCTTCTCTCGTCTCCGACCTCTTCTTTCCCTAGCACCTCCGTGTCTTTGATGTCGGAAATTAGATTCACGATCTTCCACCGCACTCATCGCCCTCACCGTAGTGGTCTTCCTTTCAAGTCGCTTTGTTGTGTCCTCGCCTTGTTTTCAGCATCCCAAGAGTGTTTTGGGATAGCTCAAATGCATAGATACCCTCATCTCTTCTAATTGTTCTCAGATTTTGCTTTATAGTCTTTCTCAATCTCCGATCCCATTCTTTATGCATTGCTTCCATCCGAATTTCAATTCAAATTGTCAAGGTCGTTCTCATGAGTTCCTTTATCCTTTGAGCTGTATATATTTCCCAAAAATAAGGGTTAGTAGAAAACAGCTTCCTCACCACTCCTTTACGTGTTTCGCTCGAATCAATGGTCCACTCGTATATACTCTCAATAATTGGCTTTTACCCTCGATTAATCTCACCACTAAGCCTTTTACCTCAAATATTCTCTCTAATAGGTTCTTATTGAATTCCTAGCAAATTTCTTGGTTTTACTAATCAATTCAAAATTACTTGTCACGTAAACAAAAATATAGATGGTGTAGTTATCGTAATACCACAAAAATCACCGATCGATTGTCTTCAGACTCCTCTCAGAAGCTTCAGACTCAAATCAGTAGTCTGCTTTTAATCGATGATGATGGAACTAGTATGAACTCTTGGTTAGAATTTGATGATTTGATGGTGTGCTAAAATTAGGTTAAGATAATAAATATGATTTATTTTTTTTTTTTTTTTTTTTTTTTTTTTTTTTTTGCAATATATATTTCGACAAAAAAATTAAAGATAAGTAACTTGCTAGAAAGGCTTAGCTCGATACCAAATGATAGACTCCACTAAGACGCTTGCAGTGAGGTGGTCGTCACCCCGATCGCTTTCTAAAGACAAATATTGGGTGAATTGCTTGCAACACCTTAACCCTCGCTATATATGTAGACGGTAATCTTGGTACAATTGTCATGCGTTCGAATTTCATATTGAATGGACACCAACGACACTTTCAACCCCTCGCTTATATCAAGCTTGTAATCTCTAAGACAATCGATTTATCGATGCGGTAGAAGACGCCACACACAACTATGAATTGTCAGATGATAAGTCAAATCAATCTCAAAGAAATAACTAAGAAAAATACTTAGGAATTCTTCAAAGAACCAAAAGTAGAGAATAAACTCACAAGTATATTGAATAATAATAATAATAATGTGTCATATTACATCAACTTGCACCTCTATTTATACTACTCAAAACAATCCAAATCCTAATAGAAATTTATAAACTATAACCCTAATTCTATAAGAAAATAGAAGTCAATTTGGAAAAGGAATTCTAATTAAAAAGAAATCCTAATTACAATAGAATTTAAAATTAAGAATCCAAATAAAATCCTTCACTGCGTGGGATTTCCATAATACTCCTTTGTAAGTAAATATGTTGACTTTGTTAAGAAGATTAAAATTGGGCTTGTATTAAATTGACCCAAATTAATGTCTCATGTTCTTTTGCCTCCTCTTTGGATTTTCTTACGTTAGCTTCAAATTTCAAACATCTTGGATCAATCCATTGAGACTTTGTTTGAACCTCTTTGTTCTAGCCTTGCTTGATCCCCACGTCCCTTTAGTCTTGTTTGAATCCACGCATGTCATGTCCTCATCATGGAGGCCTGCTTGCGTTGAAAGCTGCATAACGAGTTTGGTCACCAGTTATTTCTCTCAATGTGAGTCACTCGTTTATTGAATAACTGAATAGTATTGTATAGCTTATCCCATATTTCCTGAACGATCATGCCATACATCAGTTATTGGTAAGATTTGGTATCCTTGTGTTTTACAGTTATCTTGCCATACATCAGTAGCAGGTCATTTTTTTGGATATATAAATTTGGTTATAGATGGTATTTGGTTGGGCATGTACAATAAGCTTGAGAAACAGTATGGTGATGGTAGGAAGCATGTTAAAAGTCATTCCTGTGATTGGTCATTTATCTTGCCATGCATCAGTAGCAGGTCAGATTTGGTATCCTTGTGATTTGGTATCTTTGTTGAATACTAAATTTGTTTTTGTTTTATTTCAGTGGGATAAGGTATGTGAATTAACGTACACACAAGAACAATTTGACGAAGTACGGGATGAGTGGGCAACGTATGTGAACAGCTACATGTAGAGCCTCGAGTTAATGGTGGATATGTATAGGGTTAGATGAATGTACGTATTTTGGGAGAACCTAGGCTTTTTTGCACATGCTTAGGTAGTAGCTTAATTTTATGGATAGTTTGATTTATTTTGTGGATGCATGTAATCAAATTCACAATTCAATATAGTAGTAATTTATATTGAAAAGTGAATTTGAGATGCATATATGGTCCATATGGATAGTTTGGTATATATTTTGTGGATGTAGTAATTTAAAACTGTAAACTGGGATTTATTTTGAATGGTTGATACATTTTGGCTTCAAATTTAAATGAGAATTTAGACCTTTTAGCTATAGATCATGGAATTAGCAGATTGCAGGTGCACTGGTAATATAGGTGAACCACAACTTTTTTTTCTTTTTTTTTTCAAGTCAATCTATAACATTTTAAAAATGTTGTATATTTGTATAAATAAATGAAACATTCTAAACGTTGTATAAATTGGTTTAAACGTTGTCTGTTGTTACTTTCTATGGTCGATATTTAAAAACAAATGTTATATACATGTATTACAATATTTTTAAGTCACACTACAACGTTATAAAAATGTTATATAAATTTATCTAAATAGATGACACATTCTAAACGTTGTGTAAATGTGCCTTAACGTTGTCTGATATGTTAAACTACAACATTTTAAGCCAGAAAACGTTGTGGAATCATACCTTCTACAACATTTTTTTCTTAAAAAATGTTGTATAATGTGTCTAACTACAACGTTTTAAAAACGTTGTATAAGGGTGTCAAATAGATGACACCCTTAACCACGACGTTTTTCTGATTGAAACCACAATATTTTTTACGCGTTATCTATTTACTGTTTTGTAGTAGTGTCTTGTTCTTTGGTGTTCTCATGTTATGTGAGATTTGTTTGAAAAAAACAAGTGAAAAAGGTCCGATATGTATATGTCGACGATTTGATTGTAAGAGTCGCCAATTGATGTTTTTAACTGGTTGCACCAACACAACCGAGAAAAGGTTTGCATATTGACCCAGTGATGTGACACTGCAAAATGGGTCTGTGAAATCGAGATTCATTTGGGTTCGGGGGCTTGATTATGCGGAGGGAAGGTGTTAGGCACCCCCCGACATCCGTGTTGCCACGGTGACCGCAACTTTTTAAGAAATTGTTATATGAATGTCTCTGTGTGTGTGTGTGTATATATGTATGGGTCAATGTGTTGTTATTTGGAAGTAGTTTGAGGCCTCGTTCGCACCTATACAAAGGGTTTGAATTTGTATGAAAAATTCAGTTTTAAATAAGATATAACAATGAGGTTTTGTAAAAGAGGTTTTTCAAATCATGTGCTCAATAGTAATTGAGGCATTTGATACTTCCATTTTATAATTAAATGTTCGTCTTGGTTGTTTTTATTTTCGAGATGCGAAACATCTTCGAGAAAATAATATATAGTAGTGTCGAACTCCTTATGGGCATGAAAGCCATCTAAGGAAATTCAAACACCGTGAATAATTTACAGGTTGTTTATAGCTGAAAAATGTCCATCACGGGAACCGAATCTAGATTCAGTAGACTGAATCTGTGATCACATGATTCCTAGGCTCACATGATGTCGTAGTATATAAGAAAAGCATTAAGCAATTATATATATAAAACCTATAAATATATATATACAGACATGATCAACCACCACGAAGCACCTCCATGAGGGATTGGAAATATAAATATATAAAAGCGGTAAATATATATATATATATATATATATATATATATGATCAACCACCACGAAGCACCTCCACGGGGGGATCAAAAATGTAAATAAAGCAGTAAATGCGATCAACCGCCACGAAGTAAACTCTAGGCAGGACGGAATGTAAATAAAGTAGTAAAAGGTCACGAAGTAAACTCCGTGCCTAACGAAGCGATATATATATATATATATATATATATATATATATATATATATATATATATATATATATGGAGCCCTTCCATGTAATAGGTTCTTATGGATGTATCTGTTACACCCCTTTTTTGAATAGTTGATAAACTTATTGGAAGGTGAGATTGAAACATAAATATACCCAGTAAGTAACAACTTGTATTTTATTTTATTTTAATATGAGGACCCCACCATAGTCAACATGTTGTCGGTTTGTTTAACTAAAACGAATTTTTAATATTAAATAATACGACAAATGCAGACATTGCAAACATATAAAAAAAAAAAAAAAAATCAAAACCGTAACAAGCTCTTACGACATGTAAAAAAAATAAAAATAAAAAAATTACCAATAGTAACAAGCTCTTTACGACATAAAAAAAAAAAAAAAAAAAAATTCCAAACCGTAAGAGCCTCTTTAGACACAAAACAAAAAAATAAAATAAAATAAAAATAATACAATAGTGAGAGCCTCTTCCTACAAAAAAAAAAAAAAAAAAAAAATAATCATATCAAAAATAGGTTGAGCCTCTTATAAAAAAAAAATTTGTTTTATAAAGATTAGTATATATATAATGTTAATGTAAGATTGTATGCAAATGCATGAATGAATGGAAAACTATATATATTTTGGAAGATTGATTTAATTTATAACAAATATTAATGACGTATGATCTTAATAAAAATATTTGTTTTTATAAAATATTTGTTTTATAAAATATTTTATATTCTTTATTTGTTATTATAAAATATTTGTTATTATAAAATATTTGTTTTTATAAAATATTTTATTATAATAACAAATATTTTATAATAACAAATATTTTATAATAACAAATATTTTATTATAAAATATTTTATTATAAAATATTTTATAATAAAATATTTTTATTATAAAATATTTGTTTTTATAAATATTTTATATAATAACAAATATTTTATAATAACAAATATTTTATTATAAAATATTTTATAATATTTTTATAATAACAAATATTTTATAATAAAATATTTGTTATTATAAAATATTTGTTATTATAAAATATTTGTTTTATAAAATATTTTATTATAATAACAAATATTTTATAATAACAAATATTTTATAATAACAAATATTTTATTATAAAATATTTTATAATAACAAATATTTTATTATAAAATATTTTATAATAACAAATATTTTATAATAACAAATATTTTATAATAACAAATATTTTATTATAAAATATTTGTTAATAACAAATATTTTATAATAACAAATATTTTATAATAACAAATATTTTATTATAAAATATTTTTAATAAAATATTTGTTATTATAACAAATATTTGTTAGTGTGAGTTTATAATAACAAATATATGTATCATATTTTATAAAAACAAATATTTTATAATAACAAATATTTTTATAATAACAAATAAAGAATATAAAATATTTTATAAAAACAAATATTTTATAAAAACAAATATTTTTATTAAGATTATACGTCATTAATATTTGTTATAAATTAAATCAATCTTCCAAAATATATATAGTTTTCCATTCATTCATGCATGCATACAATCTTACATTAACACCATATATATACTAATCTTTATAAAACAATTTTTTTTTTTGAATAGGAAGAGGCTCAACCTAGGTTTGTATGATTATTATTATTTTATTTTTTTTTTTTTGTTTTAAGAGGCTCTTACTTGGTTTTGTATTATTTTTTATTTTATTTTATTTTTTTTTTGTGTGTAGTAGGAAGAGAGGCTCTTACTTTTTTTTTTTTTTTTTATGTTGGTAATTTTTTTTAATTTTTTTTTTTTTTTTTTTAATGTCGTAAGAGCTTGTTACTTGATTTTTTTTTTTTTTTTTTTTTTTTTTTTACATTTGGATTTTTTTTTTTTTTATATGTTTACATGTCGTACTTATCAGTATTATTTAAATATTAAAAATTCGCTTTTAGTTAAACAAACCGACAACATGTTGACTATGGTGGGGTCCTCATATTAAAATAAAAGCTTTGATGTCATTACTACCGGGTATATTTATGTTTCAATCTCAACCTTCCAATAAGTTTATCAACTATCCAAAAAGGGTAAAAGTCAGATAAGACCCATAGCAACCTATTATATGGAAGGGCTCTATATATATATATATATATATATATATATATATATATATATATATATATATATATATAAATATGAAAATCACGGATCAAGTCTGGGCATTCACACATAACACGACTCTCAATGTGAAGAAGAGTGTGTGCAAAGATGAAGAGAGAGACATTAAAGTGTGTAAGAAGGCTTACAATATGCTGCCAAAGAAGACTTCTATAGCTTTAAGTGGATGAACACTCGGCTCCCGCTGGTAAAAATATAGCTATATGTGAGCTCAAAAGTTTTTAAAATGAGAAAACACTCAATATAAGGTGTGTAAGAGCAAATTGGACAGGGCATCCTCGCCTTTTTTCTCTTAAATTTGGCCACCCTAAGCCCTCTATTTATAGAGGGGGGAGCCACAGTGTACTACTGGCGCGGCCCGCAGATGCACTGTGGTTGCCTGGTGCCAGTGCTCTGGTCCCGGCCGTCTCGAAAAACGCGTGCGTGTGCAACGTGATGTCCGCTCGAACTTGTAGAACTTCAATCCGAGAATCAAATTGAGGTGTATAAGACCTGTTTCAGACTGCCGTTGTCAAGAGCTACACAATGACATGGGATTAGAGGTTGTACGAAGTCAGAAAGATTGAACTATGTCCTATCTCTTCAAGCTTCAAATTCTATATGGTGTTCTGCCTTGCGTAGTAGTCACTCGGGATTGCAACTCCTCGGTTCTTGTGGGACATTTGTTGTGTAGAATATATGTTGACTATTTTTTGTTGAGAGGGCGCCATGTGGGGTTGAGGTGGCAAGTTGATGATTTTTCCCTTCACCGGGGTTATCTCCGTCTTTGGCTGATAAAGTAGATGTTGCTCAGGGTTATCTCTGAGATTAGGCTGCTGCAAGTGTTGAATGCCCTCAGGGTTGTCTCTGAGGTGGCCTGTCCTCCCGGGGTTATCTTCGGGTTTGTGAATTGAGTGCCTTAATGTTAGTCCCGAGGTTGAAGCTGACTGCATGGGTTGAAACGAGCATCTCCGGAACTGCATCTGCACTCCTTGGGGGTTATCTCCAAGGTTGATATTGTCTTTCCCAGTGTTGTTTTCGGGACTAAGACTGAACATCTCGAGGTTATATCCAAGATGAATCGGTCTTCTCTGGTGGAATTTATGGTATTTAAACTGCTATCCCCGGGGTTATCTCCGAGGTGGGAAAATGATACACCCAGTGTGTTTTTCGGGGTTGAAATTGAACTTCTAGTGGTATTTTCGTGATTAAGCTAAGCTGTCTTTTAGGGTTATCTCTGAAAGAAGATTTTGTGCTTCTTGCAATGTTAGTAATAGGTAGGCAAAAAATTTCGAGTGTCTACAGATGCCCCTCTTTATCATATTCAAGCAATGCAATGGCATGAATAGGATAAAGAGTAGTAGACACTTGAAATGCAACAAGATGATTATGATGCAATGCATAATGCAAATGTATGTGGTTCGTTAGATTGTCCTCCAACATGATGGGATGATTGTCGGCTCCTTGTTGCTTCTACTGGGGGCGGCAATAAATAACCAACCTGATGAACTGTCTTGGACGCATGATCCATAGCTACCAGAAATCTCTACGATTGTTGATGTTGGGGTCATCACCAAAGTCTTGAATCCTTGATACAAACTTTATCCTGAAGATGCATCTCTCATGTACAAGAGATTTTATGGGGATAGAGCTTTGTTTGTTGAGGATGTGTATAACATATTCCATCATCGGTCCTCCCCGATGAGGATGTTCTTCCCTGGTTTGTATCGCCAGGTCTTTCCGTTGCTCTATTGGAGTTACTGTCAACAGTCGGTGTTATCAGGGTTGCCTGACCTTCATTGACACGTGCATCAATGGATGAGATCCCTGTTGGGGATAATGTTAAGGTTGTTTAAACTTCATTGACGTGTACATCAATGGTTGAAAATGTTTGACACCCCCGCCGGGGAAAAGGTTTTAAGGCTATGACCCTGAACTGACGGCATCATACCTTTGTGAGGTATTGCCGAATGTAGTTTATAACAGATGAGATCATCGATATAGTGTACCCTGTGTTTGGGCGAAGACCAATGAGTGTTATGTGAAGCCACAGTTTGGCCCGTGAAAACCAGGATTTTCAGGCTATTCTGCTCAATCGCGTAGCATTTTAATTCCTGATTTGGCCTTTTCATCTTATAAGAACTCCTTTGTAACTCGAACTGGACCGAGCCAGAGTGGTGGGACCCACATAGGGGTGCCACAGGTACATCTACAGTAGCCGCAGGTGGACCTGTGGCCAACCGTGACTGCCTTTAAATGGGCTGGTTGCTTTCCCAAGTGATTTTCAAGCTGCATCGCGAAGGAAATCTGAGAGCTTAGATCTGCTGAGTTCGGATGACTTTCTATAAATTCTGTCATCGTACAAGTGTTCTACACTGTCCTGGTAACGTATGTATGTATTCTTTTCCAATTTTTATCCGTTGGAAAATGACTTATGATATGAAATGCATCTAAACACATAGTAGTGATTATTCTTGCTAAAATAACTTGATAAAAAATATTCAACATAGTAAATGTTAGTATTAAACCATGCTGAACATAATAATGTGAAAAAAATTAACTTTTGAAACAGTCAAATTAACACTTTTTTCTGATATTTCTTATCCTATTTGAGGTCAAATGAGCAAAGGTGAAAAAACAAAATAATCCTGGTAATTTGGCTACCCTTATGGATTTTTTACTATGATGTATTAATGCATGTAGGATGTATATGACTATGGGCAGGTGCACTACTGAATGACCACCTAGTCATGCTTATATGCATATGGATAGTTGTAACACCCCAACTTTTATGAATAAAGATGAATTTTTCTATAAATATCATTTTTGAATATTAAGGTTTGAATTTGTTATAATGTTATAGTTGTGGGTAATATTTATAAATTTTGCAAAGTAAGCAAGTTGTTATATAATATTCGATTGGTCGGGGAATATTCGTACGACGACACAATCATTGGTGGACCCCAAACGTAATTATTGTCGGAATGAGAAAACGACAGAAATATCTTTTTTATGAAAATAACGACGACGGAAGTTTTACCATTAACCTGAAATAACCAAAGGTTAAAAAATGCGATGTCTGGCGTGGTTGCATAAGTAGCACACTGCGGTATTGATTATTGATGCTTACGTGAGAAGTCACTCGCTTATACTCAATTATTGCTACATGAATTGTTGCATCATATCTCTCGTATTATTGATTCAATTATTGTCACACTATCATCTCGCATAATATTTGTATTATTAAATCAATAATTGAGACGACAAAGTTATTCATATTATTATTTGCAATATTAATGATGTCTGAAGTTCACATCGAGGAGAGGTTTGGTCACCTAATTGCGGCGCCAATAAGGAGAAATCCTTATTGAAAGCCCCTCTTTCACAGGAGCGACACGGTTGTTAAATATTGTGAATTATAATAATGATGATAAATGTTGTTAAAAATATTGAGGCTATTTTTTATGAAGTATTTATTGTAAAATTTGTTTATTATATGGATCCCCATTTACCCATTTTTCAAAATAATCGGTAGAAAATTATTTAATATAATAAAGGTGGGGCCACATGCAAGGGCCACATGTGGGGCCCACGTGTTGAAAAATGAAATAGGATGAAATTTGTGTTTGTCACGGGAGGTTGGATGCTGAGAAAGGAAGGTGTACAATTATTAATTTTATTATTATTATAAGTTTGTTTTATATTCATATATATATATATATAATATTTTATTTTATTTAAAAGTTTTTGTTTTATTAGAATATTTTATTGCATAGTGCTGCATAGTAAATCAAAAAATTTCAAACGTTCGGTCGAAGAGTTGCGCTCGTGACTTTTCCTTCACTATGCATCCAAATAGTATCATTTCCATTCTCCTATAAATAGGATGCTTAGTTAGAATTGAAAATCACACCAGAATCAGAGAATTCTTCTTCTATAATATTGAGCGTATTTCTTTCGAGTTTTAGAAAGCTTTTAGTTTAGAAAATAGTGAAAGTTTTCTTCAAGAATATCCCTGCTATACCAGTTTGAATACTCTTCTTTTCAAGGTAAGGGATATTATTTTTGTTCAATATTTGTATGAAATAATATTTTCTTCCGCACTCTGTAGTATGTAAGTAATATTATTTCATTTTAGATTTCGAATTATATACTCATTTTGTTAAGTTTTGGGTTTCTATACTCCATGAAATTAGTAGAATATCCTTGATATTTGCGCTTCATCCAATATATTTTCATGGAAATATTATTTTAAGAATTCTTGATAAGTTTTAACTTTTTCATGCCGGAGTACTATTCTCGGGGTTACTATTCCAGAAGTACTATTCACGGGGTACTATTCACTCGGTTACTATTCATCCAGGGTACTATTCATGATAAAAAAATTGATTTCTTTTCGGTCCAAATCATTTTTGATACAATATTATTCTTGAATTTTATCAAACAAAGCAGTATCATGTTGACAATTTGGACATTATTGAATTCTGGATAAATTAAATTATAAATCTTTAAAAATTTATCCTTTGGTTTCTTTTAATTGAATTCTTATATCATTGTCATCATCCTCATGCTTTTATTCTTATGAAAGTCATCTTTGGCCCGTAGTGCATATATGGACTTGGTATGATTATGACTAGGGATTATTCGGTATAATTATGACCGTAATGTTACAAGATATGTGGTAAAAGTCCTCATTGGCCCGTAGTGCATTGATGGACAGTTGTTGGCATGATCATGACCATTGATAAATACACGAATATCCTTGGCCGTGAGTAGTGCATGGATAATTTATGGTCGTGATACTTAAAGAATATCCTTGGTCAGTAGTGCGGGGATGATTCGATGATGTGGATTATTTATTAAAGTGAGTCTCGGTGATAAAAGTGATGAAAAACCTTTTAAATTATAGAAGATAGTAGATATCATGCTCTACTTGACTCTTCTAATGGATTGCTTGTTCCACTGTAGTTAAACTTGATGTTTATTATATTTTATCAGTTTAACACTGTTGAAGGCTAACGATAATTTATTCTGCATTATCTTAGTCATAATATTTCTTATAGGGCTAGTTGAGCTCACCCTTTGCTGTCATTGTTCTCTTCAAGAAATGAGAATATAGCTGGGACTAGTCGGGGAACGGAGTGACGGTCCAGATGATAGCATTAGTAGTCCTCACTATTCTGTGAAATAGTGTGATAATAAATATATTGAGGACTCCATTTGAGTTTGAATACTGTCTAGAAGACAATATTCATATTAGAACTCTCAGTTTATGTTTTGTCGTATTTTACACGACAGTTGTATTATTTAGTTGTATTTGAATTTTGTACCATGTATTTGGCGACTCAAGATGGGTGATGTATACCTATTTTGGAGGCATCACAATAGTCCTATTTACAAAGGGGACTATGGCAAAAAATTTCAAAATGTAGGCATTGAGTAGCCATGCATTTTTAACTCTACTATAGATGTATGTTAAAATAATGCATGCATGCATGTAGTCGAAAAACTGCATTTTGAAAAACTCTAGGTTAGAATTTACCACACCCTTTCCGAGGTGATTTGGAGACTTGTTGTTCAGATATATGGACTCGAATCAGCCGAGTAGTTCCCGCAGGACCACTTCTGAAGTGCGGAGGAGGGCTTCTGAAGTGCCTCGACCCCTGCTCATTAGGCATGACCTGCGTCGTTTGGCGAAAAGGCGGTGATACGTCATGTCCCAAGGTGATGTCTTGGGATGTGGAGGATGAGGAGGATGATGTACCAGTTGAGGCTCCCGCTCCTACTACACATGTTCCTCGTAGGGACCTCCCGAGTATTCAGGTGGTGAACCCAGAGCTTCTGGGTGATTTGAGCTAGATGTTGATCTTCATTCTTTCCTATTGATGAGGAGTAAAGGGTTCTAATGTTGATCTATGTTGTGATGTAGGTTCCTGGCTTTACACATCATAGAGGGAACTGGTTCAGCATTTACTCTATGTACCAGGCTCTGCATCCTGACTATAGAGCGATCGTGCATGATTAGGGATTTAGGGCATTCTTTTCCATCCTTCCCCATCATTGTCCCTGGGGTTACCTCAGGGAATTGTCTGAGCGATGGTTTTACCAGACTCAGTCACTCCATTTGTTGGGCTATGAAGTGATGATGACACCGATGGATTGGCGGTTTATCATAGGTATGGAGTTTGGAGGGGCACCAGTGCCTTGTATAACGGATATTACTCCGACTGCCGTCAGATCCTTGCTAGGAGTTCCGGTGGAGGCGCTCAACGGCAGGACTGTTCATATAGGTCCTTTGAGAGTAGATGCTATGAGCGGGCTGTTGAGTGAGCCCATACCTAATGATATGAGAGTCAGGGATCGTATTCTTCGGCGATTGTTCCTGATGATCATTAGGGGCTGCTTCATAGCTAATAACTCTTCTACGGTGTAATTCGTTTTGATAAGCTCCACATGACACGTGGACCATATTGGAGAGTATGATTGGGGTTCCTACACCTTTGCTTATATCCTCAGGGGAATGCGCATGCGTTCGCAGGGCTTGACAGAGGCTTGGCTAGGATTTTACCCATTTCTGCTGGTGAGTACTTCTCTTGTAATTACCTCAGAGGTTGACTGACAGTAGATGTTTGCCTTTGTGTTGGCAGTTCTGGGCCTATGAAAGGCTCCCATGCTTAAGTCCGGTGAGTGTGTTAGGATTAGATACCTACCACGAGGACAGTGATGGAATCATTCCATACTGGCGGAGGTCCTTATAGCTGAGGGTTTCACTCATTGCCGCCTACAGCTGGAGTTGTTGATAGCTGATGTCATCACATGGATTCCATATTCAATGGATCATTTGAGCATTGGATTTAAGGATGAGTATCCGACTGGTGTAGAGTACGTGATTTCCACCCGTAGGATTCCTCTTTTCAAAGATAGAGGATGAGATCTCTATTTAGGAGAGCGTGCTATCAAGAGCACCACAGGAGAGATTCGTATACCAATCTTGCCTCCTACCAGGCATTATTGGCCTGTTTTGTAGTCATCCGTCATTGATATCTCATTGTTGGGTGTTGACGGTTTTACATTATCAGAGGGTCCCTACACTCAGGAGATATTCCAACATTGGTGGTTCTCTCATTCCATTGGAGCCCAAACCCGCGCCACTTAGTTCATGGAGGATATGGTTCCTGGATCCGTGATAATGACGGATTGGCTAGCTTGTGTCCGAGATCCGACTCATTTGACATAAATTAACAGTTTAACCCAGCAGTTGGACCAGACACATTTCTTTATCCAGCACTTGGGTAGAGATCCTTCAGAGGCAGATACTTTTAATCCTTCTAGCTCGAGCGTTGGCCCCTCAGGTGACCCACATGGCTTTGCTGGTACAGATCCTCCTTTGTATAAGCCTGACATCCCTGTGGATAGAGATCCAATGACTCAGGAAGAGTTACATCAGGTGGACAGGATTGATGATGTAGACATTGACACCATTGTCTTCTTCTGATGTATATTCTCGTTATATCTTTTAATAGGCCTCTATTAGACATTGGGTGGTTTTCCCCCATTCTCGCTATATCTTTTGATAGGCCTATGTTAGATGTAGGGCGTCTGTGCCCCATTTCCCTATATTTCTAGCTGTTCAGAGATGTATTAGATGATGATATACTTAGGAATGTGTGTACTATTTTCCATTCCCTATATCATATTACCATCTATTGTTCATCATGCATGTATTATGTTATGCATATGTATGTATGTCTAGAGATATTCAACATTGACCCCTTGATGGTCTTATGACACGACACATATAGATGTCTTCTTTGACAGTTAGCTGTATTGATCATACCCCACCAGTATTAGTTGCATCCCGTCTGAGATCGTGGTATGATAGTATGTCACCTTCACACGTACGTGTTTTGTAGATCGATTATTACAATTATCTATGACTCTCCGATGTTTCGAGTTCCATGAGCTTCATAGAGGGTATGCTGGAGCATTGGATACCGGAGAGATAGGTCTTTCAGTTTGGCATCCATGAGTTGACTCCTACTCTAGAGGAGTATGCACGGTTAACGGCGCTGCCATTAGACAAACCTTGCTCGTGGATGGCCATCACATCCGGTCAATTTATGACTGCGATATGAGCCGACAATTTATGACTCTCACCGGGCTAGGGCGTAGAGTTTTGCAGGATGAGATCACATCCGGTCACGTTGTATCCCTATATTTTCTAATGGATAGATTTGGCTCTGAGGATAGTTATATATGGCACTCCGGGGATTTCACCATGCTAGATGATCATTGGCATTCGGCCAGAGTAGATGTCTTGCTACTGTGCGTATTGTCATATGTATATATGCCACGATACATGGATGAGCTAGATATTGGCATCATCATGGCAGTGAGAGCTTTCATGGAGAGTCACACCATTATACCGATGATCATCGCAGAGACACTGAGGTCAGCCACATATTGCAGCACTTACCCTGCAGGGGTATTCACAAGCAGCTCGGTCATGTTGTACGTGTGGTTTATGTCATACTTGAGATCGATTGGCACTTTCAGACGACACGGGTATTGTTTCACCCATGATATAGCTATGGCATACTCCTTTAAGCCTGCTGAGTGTACAGATCCTGCATCTTGGTCCGTTTTCCTGGCAGGGATCGAAGATCCGTTTGATATATTATCGTGTTCAGGGCTTAGCTCACCCTACAGCTTCATCACTCATGCTCCGGGCATGGATTATCTCCCTCCAGCTGGTTTGAGGGGCATGATTACTTACCACCCACTGGCCGTGATGTGTCAGTTTGACCAGTTCCAGGACTTCCATCCTTTTGAGGGGGCATTGAGTCAGCACTTAGCTTCTCGCCACTTATTAGCAGAGGATAGATCCATGTTGTACGCCTATTGGGATCAGCGTGAGCTAGCTGAGTTTTTCATTAGCCATCCGGGTTGTTTTGTAGAGTATTCCGCATGGATGGCGACAGAGATGGCATTGACTATGACAGTATCCATAGTGCAGGGGATTGATTCTGACGATGGGGAGCCTATGGGGGAGACTTATATTCCCACCAAGGAGGATTTGACTACTGGGTTGCCAGCAGTTGTGATGGATTCTCCCAGTATGAGTACAACTGTGATTCAGCATTCAGCACAGTACTTAGAGTAGAGTCTTCATTTGATGACCTTTGAGAGAGATCAGGCTAGGGCCTTGATGTTGATAGCTCTTGATGGGAGAGACGTTGCTCTATTAGAGAGAGATGAGGCCAAATCAGCTAGAGATGCATTGATTATAGAGCGAGATGCTGCCCTATCTACTCGGGATGTGGCCATCACAAATAGTACTTTAATGAGATCCCTTACGACTGGCATCCTTGATGATATGAGTGCATACATTGATGAGCATCATGCCACCATACAGTTAGCCTCAGATCTGCTAGCTCGTGTAGATACCATTGGACAGGAGCTTGTAGCATTACCTCCTTCTTCGGAGAGGGATGCAATGTTAGATCTAATAGTATGCATATATACAGATCCGTAGATAGACTTATATTTTCCTTCACAGACTAGCTTAGCCATTTTGTCATGTACAACACATATCTATATATCAAACAACATTATATATGGCAGAGAAATATATTTTGATTCACTTTCCTTTTAATTGCGCCTTGATACTTGCTTGATATTTGCCTGTTTCTTCAGGGCTTGTAATTTTGATATATTCTGAACTCATCCTTGATGTGTGGACATTGAGACGTCGCATGATCTTTTAGAATGGATCATTGATTTGTGTGTATCCCTACCCTCTTTGGTGTCTTGGGACTGGTTTTTGTATGAAAATGTGTAGAGGAGTGTAGCTTTTCCTCTCTGAGATTGACCGCACTACAGATGGTCGCCAGTACTCCTATTTAAGAGGAGCTTAGTTAATTCCATCTCTTATGAATTGGTGTTGCTCTTTGAGGCACAATCGCAGCATAGATGGTCGTCGGATCTCCTATTTGTAAGGAGAGGTCAAGTAGTTCCATCCCTTTGGTCTGAAGTCGATGAAATGTGGTGGATTGAAGTTTGATCCCAGTACCGTTGATAAGTATTTGTGTTTCGGTAGGGGGTTAGACCGAATCATAAATGGCTGCCTATGTACTCCTATTGAAGAGGAGATCAGGTTTGCGTAAAAGGTTCAACGCTGAATGGTGTAAGGGTAGAAAGGTGTAGAGATGTTTTTTTTGTAGAGAAAGGAAAGAAATGTTTTTGTTATTTTTTGTATTTTGTAGAGAGAGGGTAGAAATGTTTTTGTTTTTTTTATTGTAACCGGGCCATATAGGATATGGTTGCCTACGTACTCCTGGGTATCAGGGAGATCAGGTCGACGTAGTTTGTCCCTCAGGACGATTTGCAGCCGAAGAAAAGTTTAAATCCCATGTGCAGGCTAAACTATAGGGGAAAGAAAGTTTGATCCCATGTTTGGGACAAACTGCAGGTGTGAAAAAGTTTGATCCTAAGTTCAGGACAAACTGCAGGTGTGAAAAAGTTTGATCTTAAGTTCAGGATAAACTACAAGTATGAAAAAGTTTGATCATATGTTTAGGACAAACTGCAGGTGTGAAAGGTTCAATCCCTGGTGGGATAACCGAAATTGTATGAAAGATTTGAAATGAGGTGAAACCAGGCTGCTGGCTTGAAGAGTATGTTTCCCTGAGGGGCAGAAGAGTATGCAGAAGATTTTGTATGTAAGGGTTAGAAAACCTAAATGACTGGTGATCTGATGATCCAAAACCAGGATGTTTGTTTGATGGTATCCTCGGACATAGTACCTTTTCACAGTATCCGAGTTGATGAGCTGTGGAAATTCATCGCCGTCCATTTCCTGTAGTCTGAGAGCGCCTCCTATCAATACCTCCTTGAGAACAAATGGGCCTTCCCAGTTTGGAGCGAATTTTCCCTTAGATTGATCTTTGTTTTCAATGATCTTCTTCAAAACCAAGTCATGTTGTTTAAACTGTCGTAGCCGAACATTTCTGTAATAGCATCTGGCGATCCTTTGTTGATATAACGGACCATAGAAGATAGCCGCGATTCACCTTTCGTCTATTAGAGATAATTGGTGATATCTGTTTTGTACCCATTGATCTTCATCCAGCTGAGCATCCATCAACACTCTGAGGGATTCTATTTCCACCTCTATGGGAAGCACTGCTTCCATCCCATAGGCTAATGAGTAGGGGGATGCCCTAGTGGAAGTACATATTGAAGTTCTGTAGGCTAATAAAGTTAGAGGGAAGAGGTTAGGCCATCCTTTATGATTGGCGGACATCTTCTGTATGATCTTCTTGATGTTTTTATTAGCCGCTTCAACAGCACCATTCATCTTTGGACGGTAGATGACGGAGTTAAGGTGTTTCATGTGGAATTTACTGCATAACTCCTCCATCATTTTGTTATTGAGTTTCTTAGTATTGTTTGACACAATTACCTCTGGTTATCCATATCGACAAATGACATTGTTTCTGATGAAAGCAAGGATGACTTCTTTTATAACCCTAGGGAAGGAGGCTGCTTCTACCCACTTGGTGAAGTAGTCGATCATGGTGAAGATAAATCGATGCCCATTACTGGCCTTGGGCTCGATGGGCCCAATCACGTCTATTCCCCACATTGAGAAGGGTCAGGGTGAACTTATATTGTGGAGTTCCCTTGGAGGGGCGTGGATAGCATTCCCATGAATTTGGCATTAATAGCACCTCTTGACGTGATCATCACAGTCAGCCTTGAGAGTAAGCCAGTAATGCCTTATTCTGAGGATTTTCTTAACAAGTAGGGGTCCGCTCATGTGTGGGCCACATACTCCACCATGGATTTCATCCTTGAGCCTTTGAGCTTGGTCTTTGTCCAGACATCTAAGGAGACCTAATCCCGCATCTCTTTTGTAGAGTGCATCTCCGTTCAGGTAGAATTTTATAGCCAATCGATGGATCCGCCTTTTTTCAGTCGGGCTCGCCTCAGCGGGTGTAGATCCATCTCGCAGATACTCCTTGATATGATGATACCAAGGGTGTTGGATGGGAGGTAGCTCATCTGATACTTCTCCAACGTAATTCCCATAGGCTGGAGCCTTTTGCAGGGCAACTAGGATGCTTGTCATGTTTTCCTTGTCATATATGTTGATCAAGGAGGCCAAAGTTGCTAGCACATCTGCAAAGTCATTCCTATTTCGAGGAATGTGGAGGAAGTTTACTTCTTCAAACTTCGAAGCCATCTGTAAAACTTGTCGATGGTAAGGCAGCAAATGTAGCTCTTTGGTTTAATAGATTCTAGTGGTTTGTTTGATTACCAACTCTGAATCCCCAAAGAAAGTTAACCGTCTGATGCCTATTGAGTGAGCAAGTTTTAGCCCCATCATACAGCCTTCATACTTGGTTGTGTTGTTGGTGCTAACAAACTACAATTTAATGGCGACGAGATACTGATCCTCTCTACCGAACACTAGAACTGCTCTAGCTCCAGAACCTTCCATGTTAACAGCTCCATCAAAATACATTTTCCACGTATGGCATGCATCGTACTTATGGTGTTGCTGAATTTCCATGACCCCTTCACCGGGGATGTATGTTTCTAAGGGTTTGTAATCCCCTGTGGGTGTGGCGGCTAGTTGATCTGCAATTCCTTGTCCTTTAATGGACTTTTGTGTTACGTAGACGATGTCAAATTGTTGCAGAATCAACTACCATCTAGACACCCGATAATTCAGTATGGGCTTACTGAACACGTATTTGAGAGGATCCACGTGGAATATAAGATGGGTTATGTGACCATGAAGGTAATGTTGTAACCTCATGGAAGCCCAAGCTAAAGCACAACAAGTCTTCTCAATTAGAGTGTACTTATGTTCACTGCTGTTGAATCTTTTGCTGAGGTAATAGATAGCTCGCTCTTGGCCTCTATCATCTTTCTGTCCTAGCATGTAGCCCATAGCATTGTCGTAAATGGAAAGGTACATAAACAGGGGAACATCATCCCTGGGTGGTACCAAAACAGGAGCATTAACCAACTGCTCTTTGATTGTAAGGAAGGCTTTCTGACACTGATCATTCCATTTCATGGAGGAGTTCTTCCTTAACAGCTTGAAGATGGGCTCACAGGTTGCTGTGAGTTGAGAGATTAATTGACTAATAAAATTGATTCTTCCAAAAAATCCCCGTATTTCCTTCTCTGTCTAAGGAACGGGCATTTTCTTGATGGCGTGGATTTTGGTGGGATCCAGCTCAATCCCTTTGCTGCTGACTAGGAAACCTAGCAACTTGCCTAATTTAACACCAAAGGCGTACTTGGCTGGATTCAACTTCAAGTTGTACTTACGCAACCTATTGAAAAGCTTTCTAAGATGGTCTAAGTGGTCTTCCTCCCTTCCGGATTTGACAATGATGTTTTCCATGTAGATCTCCATCTCTTTGTACATTAAGTCGTGGAAAAGAGCCATCATAGCTTGCTGATAGGTTGCTCCGGCAATGATGAGACCAAATGACAATCGTCTATAACAAAAGCTTCTCCAAGGCGTGATGAAAGCAGTTTTCTCACGAGCCTCCTCAACAACCATAATTTGATGATACCCCGCGAAGTAGTCCATAAACGAGTACATGCCGTATTGAGCAGTATTGTCAATGAGAATGTGGATAAATGATACAGGAAAGCTATCCTTAAGGCAAACTTTGTTCAGATCCAGGTAATCCATGCAAACTCGCACCTTTCCTCCTGGTTTAGGCACGGGGATTATGTTTGATAGCTATTCAGGGTATGTAGACACCATAATGATGCCCGCTTGAAAATCTTTCATAATTTCTTCTTTAACCTTTAAACTCCACTCAGGTTTCAATCGCCTAAGCTTCTGCCTGACTAGCTTGAATCCCTCTTTAATGGGAAGGCGATGAAGGACAATGTCAGTGGATAAACCCACCATGTCTTCATGAGACCATGCAAACACATTCTGGAATTGGGTTTGTAGCACAACCATGTCATTCCGTTGGTTTGGGGTGAGGTCTGAACAAATCTGGATTAGCTTAGAGATTTCTAAGGTTCCGAGATTGAAAGATGTGGTTTGATCAAGGTTAGGTATAGGTTTGTCTTCGACCCATTCCTTAATCTCATGAGGTATCTCAATGTCCTCTTGTATTTCCATCAAGTTTGAGTCCAACCTTTCATCAAAGTTACAGTCCTTGTGGAGATAAGGCACCTCATCAGTAAGTACATGCAAATCTAAATTCAGAGTCCTAAAACAAAATATGCTTTCACTTAATATATGAATCTGTTTAATCATACAAAGTGTTAGCATGTACTAATAAAACAACTGCTAATACTGTACAAAAAAGTAAGTAGTTAAAGTTATCTACAGGGCAGATGGAATTTCTACCCGTTTTACCCTCGTCCACCAATGCATGGAGTGTTGTTCCAATTGTCGAGGGTAAAGTCCTGATGGACTGCAGTGATGGAGGGGCTATCATCGTCCTCCTTATCCTTAATGATGACCATGACATCTTGGCAATCATCATCTCAGGTGTATCTGTTTGTATGCTCATCATGGACAATGATGCGTATGCCTAACATCATCATGGCGATGTCTTGTTTACGTCTCTGTTCCCTCTCTTCCACTTCGGGATCAAGAAATAGGACCTCGTTTGCTTTAACCAGTATCGGTTTGGGAAATAGCATAGCCATAACATAGGTTGTCACCTTTACCAGAGATTGTATAAACTTAGGATTTAGAGGTGGAGACAATCGTCGTGTGGCTGAAGTTGAAGGAATCTGTTTGTGCTCATGAGGATTCTTGTGAATGGAGCTAGCAGAATAGCCTAATCAAGTTGTTCCTGTTTAATCGGGCACTTAAATCGGGTGCTTAATACCCTAATGATCTTTGCCCAACCCTTGTCCAGGTTGATGACCCAATGACATCATCTCTTGAGTGGCCGACATAACCTCGACAGAAATCTTGGGTGTGAGAGGTGGTGCCCCATTGGGATGGTAATGAGTGTTGCTCACCTCCAGGGCATGGAAACTAACCGGCTTAACTTCTGAATTGAAGCTGATGAGTGGTATGTCACCTTGTTCCGGACATTCTGGCTCAGCATTAACAGTAACTAGGCTATTGTTGATAATGTACTTGAGTTATTGATGAAGGGTGGAAGGGACGGCTCAAGCCATATGAATCCATGGTCTTCCCAACAGCAGGTTATATCCTATGGCTATTTTGAGCACGTAAAAGGATACACTGAATGTATGTGAACCAATCTCCACTGGTAATTCAATTACTCCAACGGCATTTCGTCGGGACCCATCAAAAGCTTTGATAATCGTATGGCTACTTTTGATCCTCTTGGGGTTGATATTCATCTTCTCCAAGGTAGCATAAGGATAGATATTCAAAGATGAACCTCCATCTATCAAGACTCCTCCCACCATATATCCAGAGGACAAAACCGCTATGTACAACGGCTTGCAATGACCGGTCCCTTCAGTGGGTATGTCGTCATCAGTGAAAGATATCACATTATTGTTGAAAATGTGATCAACTAGATGTTGGAAATTTTCCACATCCACTAATTTTGGTAAATGGGCTTCTTCAAAGACCCTTAACAATATCTTCTTTTGATCTTTAAAAGAAAAAACTAAGTCCAGTATGGAAATTTGTTGTGGAGCTTCGCTCAAGCTTAAAACCACCTTGGCTTCATTATGGCCCATGGTACGGAGGAATTCTTCAATCTTCTCCATGGGAACTGCTTTAAGAGCGGCTAGGTCTTTAATCTTTCTTGATTTCAATCCCATCTCAGCCATCTCTTCGTGCTTGATCATTTCAAAAAATGGCTTGCCAATGCCAGCTAAGACTCTTTCATAGAAAGGAGCTTCTTGTATGTCTATAAAGGTCATGACCATTTCTGATTCTGTCATGGACAGAATAACTTGAGCAGTAAGGCGCCTCCACCTTTGAGTATACTCTCTTAAAGACTCATTAGACTGTTTCTTGACCTTGGTAATCTGGTACCGGTCAGAAGCCATCTGAGATTGGAAGCTCTACTGAGTGAGGAAGGCATGAGCTAATTCCTCCCAGCTATGGATCTTTAAGTTGTCTAATCTAGTATACCACGTCCGGGCTTCTCCAGTTAGACTCTTCTGGAACAGCTGCATTCTGAGCTTCTTATTCTCTGCATAAGATCTAAGTTCTCCAATGAACACCTTCAAATGTGTATAAGGATCCCCTAACCCATCATACTTTTCAAAGTCAGGATTTTTGAACTTCTCTGGATAATGCGCACCAGGGAAGATACAAAGGTCAACATAGGAAACACTCCCGTGTGTTCCAATTCCTTTGATAGAACGGAGGGTTTCCTCCATTTGAAGCACTTTCTTCCTGATATTACCGGTGTCTGGATCTTCTTTGAGATGGGTGTTTTCAAGAATTTTGTTGGTCGTGTCCAACTGAAGTTCAGGAATTATTTTATCTGAACCTTGTGCTCCTCCTTGTGCAAAAGATTCTGTATGTTCGGGTATTCGCTAACCCTAAGTAGATTGGTGTAATTCTTTAAGTAGAATAACCAAATCTGTAATTTGCTTGCTTAATCCATCAAACTCTTCTCGAGAGACAGGAGCAGGATTAGACTGGTTAGATGAAGACATGATTGGCTGTAGGCTCGTGGCCTATTTAGATTTTGAGCGGGTAACAAGCCCAATTGTTTCCCTATAAAAACTTATGTAGTTTAATCTCAATGAATGTATAAATGTTTACATGCTATCATAATGTGTCCATTTTAGGAATATTATCCTGTAAAATGGGTGTCATTTGATATCATGTCAAGTCTTAATATGCATGTACAAATATTTTTCATATTTTCCATTACATAGAGATGAACATGGAATGAAATTACAAGTAATTGTATTTAAAAGTAATTGAAAATGGAAAGCATGAAGAGACTTTCCTCTGCGTTTGGATTATCAGAGGCTGACCTATCTTAGGTTACTCTCATGGCTTTTTGGCATGAAGGTTCCCAGATCATCGCAATCTACTCGATGGGAAGTTAATCTGGTCTTTCAACAGGAGCGAATCTGGGTTTTGCCTTTCCCGAGCCTTGTTGGAATTAGTCTCCCTACGAGTCCAGTAATCAAACACCAACAGGATAGCCTCTTGGTGGAGGAACCACCCAACATACATTCACATATAACGTGTCTCACCGTTTATGAAAATGATGACATGTACGAAGCACTAATATTACAGATAGATATATTGCAGTGCAGTAAGTAAAATGCATTCGTACATATTCATCAAAAATGTAAATGCAACATTCAAACACAAGCATATAACAGTTTTTGAAAAGCTTATAGTAGCGGCTTAAGCCCTCTTACCGGAGTCCCCAGCGGAGTCGCCACCTGTCGACGTTGAGATTTTTATTTGTCCCTTTTCTGTTCTTCTTCTTTGGTGTTCTCATGTTATGTGAGATTTGTTTGAAAAAACAAGTGAAAAAGGTCCGATATGTATATGTTGAAGATTTGACTGTAAGAGTCGCCAGTTGGTGTTTTTAACTGGTTGCACCAACATAACCGAGAAAAGGTTTGCACATTGACCTAGTGATGTGACACTGCCAAATGGGTCTATGAAACCGATATTTGGGTTCGGGGGCTTGATTATGCGGAGGGAAGGTGTGAGGCACCCCCATCATCCGTGTTACCACGGTGACCGCCATTTTTAAGAAACTGTTATATGAATGTGTGTGCGTGTGGGTCAATGTGCTATTATTTGGAAGTAGTGGGAGGCCTCGTTCGCACGTATATACAAAGGGTTTGAATTTGTATGAAAAATTCAGTTTTAAATAAGATATAGCAATAAGGTTTTGTAAAAGAGGTTTTTCAAACCCTATGCTCAATAGTAAATGAGGCCTTTGATACTTCCATTTTATTATTAAATGTTCGGCCATGTTGCTTTTATTTTCGAGATGTGAAGCATCTTCGAGAAAATAATATATAGCAGTGCCAAACTGCTTATGGGCATGAAAGCCATCTAAGGAAATTCAAACACCGTGAATAATTTACAAGCTGCTTACAGTTGAAAAATTTCCATCACGGGAACCGAATCTAGATTCAGTAGACTGAATATGTGATCACATGATTCTTAGGCTCACATGATGCCTCAGTTTATAGGAAAAGTAGTAAGCAGTTATATATATATAAGCTGTAAATATATATATATATATATATATATATACATACATGATCAACCACCACGAAGCACATCCACGGGGATCGGAAATATAAATATATAAAAGCAGTAAATATATATATAGAGACATGATCAACCACCACAAAGCACCTCCATGGGGATCAGAAATGTAAATAAAGCAGTAAATGCGATCAACCGCCACGAAGTAAATTTCAGGTGGGACGGAATGTAAATAAAGTAGTAAAAATGATCAACCACCACGAAGTAAACTCCAGGCGGGACGAAATTTAAATAAAGCAGTAAAAGGCCACGAAGTACACTCCAGGCTTGACAAAAACATATATATATATATATATATATATATAATCAAATAAACGCTCCGTACGTGAGTCCAGGCTCAATCGAGGCATAACTCGATAATGTTAGTCCATATATATATATATATATATAAATATATATATACAGACAGAAATGAAAACCACGAACCGAAGTCTGGGTATACACACACACAACACGACTCTCAATGTGAAGAAGAGTGTGTGCAAAGATGAAGAGAAAGGCTTTAAAGTGTGTAAGAAGGCTTACAGTGGGCTGCTAAAGAAGACTTCTATAGATTTAAGTGAATAAACACTCTGCTCCCACCGGTAAAAATATAGTTATATGTGAACTCACAACTGTTTAAAATGAGAAAACACTCAATATAGGGTGTGTACAGAGCAAATTGGACAGGGCTTCCTCGCCTTTTTTCTCTTGAATATGTCCACCCCAATCCCTCTATTTATAAAGGGGGAGCCATGAAGTGTATCTCTGGCGACCATTGGTGCACCCGCCGGCCGCAGATGCATGCTTGTGGTCGCCCGGTGCCACAGGCTCCATGGTCTTGCCGTCTCAAAGTACATGCACACGTGCAACGTGATGTCTGTTCAAACTTGCAGAACTTCAATCCGAGCATCCGATTGAGGTGTATAAGACCTGTTTCAGACTGCCATTGACGAGAGCTATGGAATAACATGGGATTGGAGGTTGTACAAAGTCAGGAAGATGGAACCATGTCCTATCTCTTCAAGCTTCAAATTCTATCTGGTGTTCTGCCTTGCGTAGTAGTCACTCGGGATTGAAACTCCTCGGTTCTTGTGGGACATTTGTTGTGTAGAATGTATGTTGACTATTGTTTGTTGAGACGGCGCCATGTGGGGTTGAGGTGGCAAGTTGAAAATTTTACCCTTCACCGGGGTTATATCCGATTTTGGCTGATAAAGCAGACATTGCTCAGGGTTATCTCTGAGATTGGGTTGCTGCAAGTGTTGAATGCCCTCAGGGTTGTCTATGAGGTGTGTTTGTCCTATCGGGGTTATCTTTGGGTTTATGAATTGAGTGTCTTGGTGTAAGTCCCGAGGTTGAAGCTGACTGCATGGGTTGAAACTAGAATCTTCGGGGTTATCTCTGGAATTGCATCTGCATTCCTTGGGGTTATCTCCAAGGTTTATATTATCTTTCTCGGTGTTATTTCTGGGACTGAGACTGAACATCTCGGGGTTATCTCCAAGATGAATCGACCTTCTCTGGTGGAATTTCTGGTATTTGCACTACTATCCCCAGGGTTATCTTTGAGGTGGGAAAATGATACTCCTGGTGTGTTTTCTGGGGTTGAAATTAAACTTTCGGTGGTATTTCCAGGATTAAGCTGAGCTGTCTTCCACGGTTATCTTTGAAAGAAGATTTCGTGCTTCCTGCAATGTTAGTAACAAGTAGGCAAAAAATTTCAAGTGTCTACAGTATTGGTATCCACGCAGGGCCTCTCCTAGCAAATCTACTAGCCTTTGGATAGGGATTACTTGTTCTCTCTCGTTATTGACTGACTCTTTCGGTGTCATTGGTCTATGTCTAGGTGATATTTTCTGCATTACAAAATTTCATTCTTATTATTTAATTATATTACTTAAGTATTTCTTTATTCAAAAGGAAACAAAATTTTATAACACATTTTCTGAAATAAGAACATTTATATTCATATGCCAAATCATTACATCGATATGATCATTCTTAGCATACTTCTATAAACATTAACATTTATCCCCTAATATCACAAAAGATGGGGAAACACTAATATGCTACCCTTTTAAAATAAACCTACTCGGGGTTTACATAACTATCCCATATCTCACACAAAAGATTGGGATTACATATCATTCACAACAAATCTACACTACTGGACACTAAACCAACAAGCTATCCCAACATCCTATGCTCCACTGCGCTCTTGTACTCGATATGTGTCATATGAGCCATCATTTCTCTGGTCAAAGTGTGACGGGTATGTCCCTATTCCGTCGGATAATGGTACATACCATCAATCAATCTCTCCATAGTTGTGCGAAAAGCGTAGCTCATTTGGTTCATCTTTCTCCTTTTACACCTCACCTCATCTTTCAGGTCTCTTACCCTATCATTGACCTCTTCCCACTTTTTCTCAAAGTGGATCCTATCCATAACCTCCATCTCTAACTGTGTACGAAGGACTTTCTTCTCAGCTTTCTCGCTTAGCTCCCTCTGCTCGGACTCCTCTAGTTTGCATTCCAACTCAACATTCCTGGCTATCGCTCAATGGAAAAGGGTTCCCATCTGTACTCCTACCTCCTTGCGATATGCAAGTTCTACCTCCAACTCCTGTATCTCCAGCTTCCACTTATGGTCTTCCTCCCTCAGCTTCTGCATCTCGGTTTCTCTTTCCTGAGCCTGGGTCTCTAGTTCCTCAACCCGACACTCAAATTCTAGAATCCGTTCCTCGTATTCCCCCAACATCCTATCCTCAAATGTAGCCTCGCCGGAGTCTTCCACGGGCTTATCCTCCATGGGATCTTCCACATAATTTAACTTTACGACAACTGACTCCATCTCTTCCTCCTCATCCTCGTCATCTATAGGGGCTACTATCGAAATGGGCTCCACTATCAGAGGTGCCTCATACACTACATGTATGTCACGTGGCTCCTCCTCTTCCACTCTACTAGGTCCTCCTAAGTTCAACATCCTACAATAACAAACACAAGACATCAAACAACAAACTTTGATAGAATGCCAAAATCAAACATAAACTTATTTTGTGGAATGAAAATACATTTCATAACGCCTCTAAATCTTTAGAAAAACTCTATATGAGTTTTATCTCCCTCTATCTTATAAGTTCTTCTAAGGTTATAGTCTAAGGATTCTCACGCCTAAGGTTTATAACCTAATGCTTTGATACCAACCTGTGACGCCCCAAAATTCAGACCCTCATATCTCGAATTTGGTTCATCACGTGCTAACTCTAATAATAAATCAAAATCTTACACAAAAAAAAATAGAATAACCTATATTGTCATAACATAATTATTCTCGTCCCAAGGTCTCGCAACCGTTACTACAACATTACAACTTAATTTAACATAAATTATTACATCATAGTAAATAAGTTATTATACAACATAATGACAGCAAATTCCTAGTACTAAGAAATAAAGCTATTATGAAGCCTTCTCTTTACCATTGTTCTTGCCTGAGGGTTCACCACGTTCTACCTTAACTGAAAGTTTTAAGGAAAGCAAGGATGAGCAATAAGTTTGCCCAGCAAGTAATATCGTAATGAGGGTGAACAGTTATAAAGTTCAAATCTCAAGGGTATGATAGTGAATAGTTGTTCATGAATTATCAACAATTCTCAATAGAGGTCACTATGGACTGAAATATATCAACAAGAATCAAGAATATATCCTATCTAGGTTCAGGAATAATGAACATTTAGTAGCCACTAAGGACTATGAACTTCTACTAGAATTAATAGTATTATACTGAAAAATTCAATAAAAACGAGCACAACATGTGATCAACCTAAGTACCCTATGTTATGAATAACATTTAAACATGCTAGTATGTGCGCACGTTGGTTCCCCGACAATTATATAATTTCCCCTTCAATGAGGGTTGTTCATCTCAGCAGATTTAAGAGTCTACACCAAGTCAATTTAGTTTAAATAGCTTTCTAACATACGATAATAGTCTAGCCGAATCAATGGCTTAGACAACTTTTATAATGCATTTAAGAAGGATAAGTTCAATGTAGGAAACAACATCAAGATATACAAATGATTTTCGAATAGTAATAGATATTTGCTCGAGAGAAATATGGTTGATATGGAAACAATTTGGATTACACAATATATATAGTGTAAAGAATTAGGGAACTTGCATTCAATATGAGAATGAAATGAAGTTAGAGAACTTACACAAAATCCAAAGTTGTGTAAGTTAGGGAACTTTCGTTAAGCGTATATTACCAACTTAAAACTTATATGTGAGACCCAAAATTTTATGAAATAAAAGTATTCAATTTTTCTATTTTGGTAAATAGTTAAATTGATGAAAGTTTAAAGTTAAGGGTGACATTTGAAATTTTTTCAAAGTAAGCAAGTTATTATAAAATAATCGGTGGTAAAATACGCGTGGTTGCATAGTAGCACACGATATTGATTATTAATGTTTACTTGAGAAGTCACTTAGTTTGATTCAATTATTGTCGATATTTTATATATTATTAAATCAATAATTGAGATAAAAAAGTTAATAATATTATTAGTTGCAATATTAACGATGTCTAGAAGTTACGCCAGGAGAGGTTTGGTCACCTAATTGCGCGCCCAATAGGAGAAATCCTTATTGAAAGCCCTCTTTCACTGGAAACGCGACACAGTCGATTAATCATGAATTATAATAATGATGATGAAGTTTTGTTTTATTAGTATTATTATGTAATAAAACGGAAAAGCTTTTTATATAAAAATGAAAAACTTTTATAAAGTTATTCATTTTATTAGACTATAAATAGAATATATTATATTCTATTATGCGTAATGTTTTGTATAGTAAAATCTTTTTTATATAAAATGTAATACTTTTATAAAGTTATTTGTTTTATTAGACTATAAATAGAATGCATTATATTTTATTATGTATAGTGTTTGCATAGTGCCTACATAGTGTTTTCATAGTAAATTTTTTTATATAAAGCAGTAATACTTTTATAAAGTTATTCGTTTTATTAGATTATAAATAGAATATATTATATTTTATTTAAAAGATTTTGTTTTATTAGAATATTTTATAGTAAACCAATGCAGATGATACATTTAAAAAGTAAATCAACTTTGGACCGCTTCAGAATTAGTTACTATTCAGGTCCATTCTCCATAAATAGAAGCTCATTCCCTTCATTATTTCTTACGAATTCACTAAAACTCTAGAGAGAGAAACTATAAAGAGAAAGAAGAAAAGTATTCTGCTACTTCACTACTCCTATATCCAGTTTGTTCTAAGGTAAGGGTTATTATTTCTTTCGTATTCATGAAGAGAACTTCTGTTATTCTATTCTTTATTATTCTGTTGGAATAACTTGTATACGCAGACTACCCTATACATGGTGAAATTCTTCTATTATTCCATTCCTTATTATTATGTTAGAATAACCTGTCTATGCGAAGTACTGCATACATGGTGAAATTCTTCTATTATTCCATTTTTATTATTCATGAATATCCCGCCGAATATCCTCACTGCATGCGTTTACGCATAACTCCAGTTCCATTATTTATTATTCATTGGAATATCACATCCGGTCTGCAATTACGCTTTGACCGGTTCTCATTCTTTATTATTACATTAAGAATAACTTGTCTGTCTTGATCTATCGCATGCATGGTGAATTCTTCGATTATTCCATTCTTTATTATTCTGTTGGAATATCCTGTCTATGTGGATTACCACATGCATGGTGAATGATCCTTTGTATTCATTCCTTATTAAATTGTGGAAATGATCTGTTTACGTGGATTATGATGAAAGTCATAATAAAAGCTTTGGACTAATGAAAATCATGGGTATATGTAGTATTAGTAAGTGTTATGATAAGTTATGTTGGTTATTATGTGAAAACATGAAAGTTTCTTAGAAATCACAAAGGGTTGAAAATTAGATTTTGTTAAAAATGGAATATGAAATTCAATTGATCATATCTCCTATTATATTTTGACTTTTTGAGTGTGGTCAAGTTCTAGAGTTAGATCTATGAGTTTTCTAACTTATCCAAGTGGAACCACTGGAAAAAGTGTTGTAGATTTTCGTGTGGACTGATTTTAGCAAAGGAGTCAAAAACTGCAAAACACCAAAAAGGCTACTACCCAGAGGTTTAAAAGGGATGTTTCGGCCACTTAATTTGGGAGAAAAATTTTGGTCTTTTGGGACATGAAAATATATGGTATAAAGTACCTCCTGTCCAAAAATGAGCTCATTCGGATTTAAAATGAGCAAGTTATGACCATTTCAATATTTAGGTTTTTTCGACGAAAAATGCTATAACTGGAGTTCTATAACTCCGATGACCATAAAATTTAAACTGGAAGATCACGTTAACATGTGTAAGATCCTGCCAAGATTTGGGAATTTTTGGAGTTAAACTTGAGGTAGCTAATTTCTTAAGGAATTAATTAGAAATTGATTTATGAAAAATAGTAAATTAATTTTAAAAATTTCAAGAAAAATATATGTTCAATATGGGACTATATTCTGCTAAATCCCAGAAAAGAAATATTTTTGGGACTGATTTGGTATTTTTCATAAAAATGCACTAGTTATGAGTATATGAGTTAAATATGTTATGTGAAGTTAAAAATTGGTAAATAGGATTTTATGGCTTGGGAATCCTATATAGGGTATATGCAGATTTTTGATAAGTAATTTGATCATTGGTGATGAAATTTTATGAGTATGGCATTTTTGAATGATTAAATGCATTATTTGGTAAAGTGTAGACAATTAAAATAAATTGTTTATAAGTTTAAGAAATAATTAAAATATTGTTATAATATTAATGATATTAGATTATGAGATTATTAAGTGATTGATAACATTGGGATATTCTTGAACCCTCGATAATTTATATTATAAATGTTTAATATTTATCCTTTATCTCATTTGATTGATTCTTTATATCGTTGTCATGATCCTCATGCTTATATTGTGTTGAAAGTCATCTGTGACTTACGTGCATAGATGAACTTGGTATGATTATGACCAGGGATTATTCGGTATAATCATGATCGTAATGTTACAAATGATGTGGTAAAAGTCATCTTTGGCCCGTAGTGCATTGATGGACTTGGTATGATCATTGTGACGCCCCAAAAATAGGTATACAACACCCATTTTGAGTCGCCAAGTACATGGTACAGAAAGCAAATTACAACTTTAATAATACAATTGCCGTGCAAAATACGACAACACATACTGTGAGTTTAAATACAAATATTGTCTTCTAGACAATATCCACACTCAAATAAATCCTCATTACAATTATTCATACACTATTTTATAGAAATAGTGAGGACTGCTAAAACATCTTTCTAGAACCATCACTCTATACCCCGACTAGATCCTGCTATGTTCTCACCTCCTGAGAAGAAAAATGAAACAAAAAGGAAAAGGGTGAACTCAACTAGCCCAGTAAAGAATATTATGACTAAGATAATATACAACAAATTATCATTAGCCTTCAACAGGGAAAAATCTGATAAAATATAATAGACAACAACTTTTAGATTAACAAATGCAGCGGAAACAATAATCCATTAGAAGAGTCACGTAGAGAATGAATTCTACTATCTTCTAAGATTTAAAAGTCCATCATCAATATTTTATCCCTGTAACACCAATCAATATACATCTTTAATCAAATATTCATCTTTACACTACAGGCCAAAGATATTTATTTGTATCACCAGTCGGTCATGTTCATCTCAACACCTGTTCATCTTTGCACTACGGGCCAAAGATATTCATCAGTTAATCATTTATCTTTGCACTACATGCCAAAGATATTCAGTAATATCATCATTTAAGACTGAGGATGATGAAAAATATTTTAAAGAAAACGAATCCAGTGAGACAGAAGAACAAATATCGTGGATTCAGATTACGCTTTATCCAAGATCAATAATACTTCATAATAACCAATTGTGAAGCAGAATTCAAAAAATAAAGATCAAAACATGGATACAATCAAAGATAGTAACCATAATAGACATCTTGGATAAAAAGATTTTTTTTTTATTTTTCGGTGAATAGTGCCGTATTCGTGAATAGTGCCGTATACGTGAATAGTAATCCCGACACAAAAGTTCTAAATTTGATTAAAAAGTTTAAACCAATATTTCGGCATAATGATTTTGAAGAAAATAATATTATTTAAGAAGAAAATAACATCCCTTACCTCAAAATAACGGTACTTCTGATCGGAATATCGGATGAAAAGTCAAGGAAACTTGTCTTGAACAACAACTCTCAAAGTATCAAAATACTCACAAAAATACGCTCGATAATCTAGAGAGAAAGAAAACTTGTTTCTGGTGTGATTTTCAATTCTAACCTAAGCGTCTATTTATAGGAAAATGCTAGAACGCCATAGGAGACTAAAATAATGAAATTTTATTTTTTTCTTCTTTCAAAACCATCACTTTGAAAAGCCACCAGCAACCATCTTGGAAGAGTATTCAGCAGCCCACATGTTTATAACATAAGTGGGTCCCACCCATAATTTAATAAAAATAATTTTATTTTTTAAAACTTCAATAATTCATAAAAAATAGCCCGTTTATCAGAAAAATATGAATTTTATGTCCATTCCACACGAAATCAAATTTTCTACAACTTTGTAGCTTTGAGTTTTTCTAAATTCCAAACAGAAAATATCCGAAATTCACAAACGGATGATTTTTAATACCTCAATTATGACAAAATACTGATAAAATACCTCAGCATTAATTCCTTCATTTATAACCACATAAAATAAATAAATTCAGCATTTATATCCACATCAAATAAATATTTCCTTATCATATAAATCAATAATTAATTATTCACAAATAATATTACAGAATCACAATTATGACAACCAGTGGTTTCCTGGGAAAGAGGGGGCTTCCAATAAAATTTCTTCTTCTTGGCCTTGAATTAGGTGACCAAACCTCTCCTTGATGAACTATCTAGACATTGCCAATAATGATATCTAATAATATTATTCAAATAATATGAATTATTTATCCGATAATGGGAAATATTATCAGTTGACAATTATTGAAACAACAATATAAAAAATATCAACGCAAAGAATTATTGAATCAATAAAATAAAATATTAAACAAAGAACTCACTGTAACAATTATTGAGTAGTGCCTTCTTACGTATGAATCAATAATTCAACAATATTTGTGCAATATCGTGTTCTATCTTTATGCGACCACGCAGTATTCGTATTTTAACCACCGTGTAACCCAACAAATGTTAATTCGGTAACAATTACGCCGTTATTCATAAAAACTCATACTTTGTCGTTTTCTTTCATCCAACCATTTTACGTTATGGGGCCCACAAATGACTGCGCCGTCGTACGAATATTCTTCGATAACAAGAATATTCCACGACCAAATGAATATTCCCCGACATAAATGAATATTTTATAACCACTTGCTTATTTTGTAAAATTTGCACATTTCACCCATAACCAAAGCATTATATCAAATTAACACCTTATTAATTTAGAATAATGAATAGAGGAAAAATTCAATTTTATTTATAATAAGTTGGGGTCTTACAATTATGACCAGGGATTATTCGGTATAATCATGACCGTAATTGAAAACACGAATATCCTTGGCCCGTAGTGCATGGATAATTCATGGTCGTGATACTATTAAGCTGAGTCTCTGCATTATTGGTTTTACAGTTGTATATCTTTGGCCTGTAGTGCAAAGATGGACTATTGGTTATTGGTTATACAGTTGTATATCTTTGGCCATAGTGCAAAGATGAATTTAATAGTATGATTATGAGCAGGAATTATGATTTGGTATAACCATGATTTTTGATGTTTTAGGTGAAGATAGGTGATGAAAATTATCTTCATCCTGGGTGCGAAATGGAATTCAGAATCACAATTATGATTATGAGTTATTCATATGATTGTGGACATGAATTGTTGATTGATGTTACAGGGATAAAACATTATTGGTGGACTTTTAACATAGAGAAGCTAATAGACCTGATGGTCTATTTGACTCTTTTAATGGAATGCTCGTTCTGCTGCAACTATGGTTGAAAAGTTTTATCATCTACCATATGTTCTAAATCTTTGATTTATTATTGACAAAAGCTATTGATAATTTAATTATCTTTAGTTATGATATTCTTTACTGGGCTAGTTGTTCTCACCCTTTTGCTTCACAATTCTTTTCAGGTAATAAGAGTGTTTCTTACGAGTCGAAGCTGGGATAACAGGGGAATAGAATCATGGTCTATAGTCATTGAGGTTCTCCCTAAATAGTATGGAGATAATTTTATTTAGAACTTTAGATAAGTGTGTTGTATTGTATACGTCATTTGATATTTAATTTTGGTGAACCGGATAGGGTGAGGTGAACCCAACTTTGGAAGGGTCTTTTGCCACTATCATACAAGATGTCTAATGACATACAACCTCGTGTTATCATAAGATAGGGTTGTGCACATCCATTTGTTGAGTATATCTACGAGCACTACCTATGATCTTGGAGTTTATTTGAAATATAATTTTTACTTGGAGACAGTGGAGATAGTTATATGTCAAGAGAAGACTCACCATTGGAAAGAAGATGATAATAATCTTCTCATTTTTCTTTGGGGTCTATTGGGTCAACCAAGGATAATTCTGTGGACATATAATATCTATCATAACCTAGACGCATGGCCTCCCATGTACGAAGGTTTCCTTTAGTACCTCACAAAGATTTTAATTTTTAAAACAGTTTTTGACTGTACTTTTATGTAAAGTACCATTGTAAGGTTGTGGTCGAGGCACCATGAGAGTTACATACATTTGTATTAAAACTCACAGTTTAACTGTGGTCGTATTCTGTACGACAGTTCAACAGTTGTATAAATGAAGTTTGGAATTGATTTTTATAGTGTGATATCTGGCGACTCAGAATGGGTGATGTATACCTATTTTGAGGGCGTCACATTATCAACACTTGCAATCCTGTTGTAACGCAGTTATGTATACAACATATTTTTATTAGTTACTTAACTCTATAAGTTAATAATCTCATACATGTTTGATCACATAAGTCATGATACACATTCCTTATCATCTTAGAAACGTAAGTGGAAAATCACCTTAACATGTTATCACACCATGTATCTATATAACCATCTTGTATAAAAGAAATACAAAAGTTTGTACAACCTTAGATTCTTGGTTTCATATAGTTATCATGTACTATGACTCTTTTAACATCATGTAATAATACTAAAAGTAATATAACATGTAAGTTGCAATTTACAGTTTACAAATAAGTAACCATACCAGATCAAGTAGGAGGGCGCAATGTGCTCTGTTAGTTAAAGACTAAGCAGCCTTCTACTGCCCTCTAACCCCGACTAGAGTTGAGCTTTGCACTTCTTGATTCTGTCCCATTCTTTAGCATGCATGTAACATATACTTAGATACTTATTAAAGATTCTTCCATGCTCTTAAGGTTATCTTACGTTCATCTTTGAAATGTATAGCTCTAGTTTGATATTTTAAATAATTTAAGGCCAAATGAGGTCATGAATCACAAGGACTTCTATGCTCACCATGTACACATATGAGATAGTCATGAAATTAGTTAGTATGCATGCTTATTAAGGTTTTCATCATATATCTGACACCCCCAAATCCGGGTACTTCATTCCTACAGGATTTGGTGTTCACTATCCAAAACAATTACTTCTAACTACCCATAATCAAGGATAAATACATAAATTAAATAACTTAAATAATAATCCTCCCCATTATAGGGTTACATCAACATAAAACAAATTCCAAGTAATCTAACCTTAAACTATTACATAAGTCTGTGAATACATCACAAATAAAATAAGTCTCATAATAGAATTCTATTAAATAAAATCAAATAGGACTTCATCATTTAGACATCTTGCCCATGCCTTTGCTAGAAGACAGTTCATCAACTTTCTCATCTTTAGCTGCAGTGTTAAATGCAAGAGTGAGCAAACAATTGCTCACTTATATAATGATGACAATAGAAATAACATAGGAGTAAGCAACGAATACTGAATACTTAAGAACTTTTTCTTCCAGTCAAAATTTGGAAACAAGTTCAAGATTTATATATGAGGGTCTTAAGACCATGAACTATGTCCCAAGGTTATTAAGTAATTATACTTCAACCATTAACAGTCATTAGACTATACAGACCTTTTCTTTCGTACTTAGGGGGATCATTCCTTCGTACCATGTATTCTGCACAAACATCTAAATGCTAACGCGTACATAATCCCCTATATTAGGGTTGTTTATCTCAGTTTGACTTTAGGATTTTCGCACTAAAGAAAGTTTAGTTTGGAATAGTTTAATAGTGATTCTAGAATTTTAGAACACTCATCAATTATAGATTAGTCTAATCAATAAATGTAATGGGACGAATTGTTTGAGTCGTGATTTTGAGGACAGAATCCTTTTAAGGGGGAAAAGATGTGACAAACGAGATTTTGTAAATTAATTTTAATATTTATTGAATTAAATAAATATTTTTCAAAGATTTAATTATAAGATTCAATAATTAATTGATGAAGTTGCGGTAGATTAATTTAATTATATGTGTTATATTATTAAATTAATGTGGAGAATTTTTATATTTAAAGTATGTATTTAATTGAGCTTATTTGATTAAATGAATTAATTAACAAGCATAATTTTGTTCTAATTAATTAGAAAATTAATAATTTGACATAATTAATAATTGGCAAAAATTAATTATGTAACTATGTGAATTAATGAGAAATTATTATATTTTATTTATATTTATATTTGAATTAAATTAAATAAGAGAATTAATTTATTGTGTAAATGAGCGTGACATTATTAAACTATAGTATAAAATATTTATTAAATTAAACGGTTATGATTCTTTTAAGAATAGACAAACAAGGCCTTAGTGGAGGTTGAGGGCAGTTAACCCATGATCGGATTAACTGACAACGCAACGTCAGTTTTCTTTATTATATACGTCTTCTTTTTTTTATTTTTCTAAGTCTGGAAAAATAAATCAGAGAGAATTTTGAGAATAAGTGAGATTAAAGGAGAAGAATTGTGGGAAATTGGAAGTTGTTATCACCTTGTGTAATCCAAGCAGAGTAATCAAGGGTAAACCGTTAAATTCAAATTTAATTTACGTCGTTGAAGTTTTCATGAAAATGGCTTTCAAGTTCTGATAAATATCTGTAATTAGAAATGGTAGTGATTATGTGGATATATATATATATATGTGAATCGGTAAAGTAATCTCTTTATTTTATTTATAAACAGTTGAGGAAAGGATTACGTATAACCTAGATAAACTGTAAATGGAAGAGAGAAGTATGAAGAACTTCTTCTTCATCTTACTAGAAGAAGGAAGCAACAAGCTTCTTCTTCGTTTCTAGAGAGAAGAAGCGAGAGGGACCTCAAGTGAGGTTTTCTTACAAAAGAAAAGCTCGAGTAACTCTAAACACTTGAGTTACTTAAATAGAAAACGAAAAGTAAATTACTATTGAATCACGCAGATTCACTATTACATTCTTGAAGTAAAAGTACAAAGTAAAAGTAATTTACTAAAGTAAAAGTAAAAGTAAAAACATTTTACATTTACATTTACTAAGGTAAAAGTAAAAGCATTTTACTTAAAGTAAAAGTGATTATTTGGGGGACAACAATGATCTTTGTTGTTGATTGCTTTACCTTTTTCTTAAAAGTTTGATGATGATCGGGCCATCTTTGTTGGTGATCGACCGTCCGCTCTCCTACTTTGGTCTTGGGGTGTCTTTGTTGATCATCTTCTCGGATGGATCACCATCCTATACTATTCAAATTTCAAAATTTTTATCCGAGAATTTCCTTTCACCCCAAAAAAAATTAGGTTTATAAAGAGAGGAGAAAATTTTTCAATCGAACAATTGGTTAACATCTTCAAAATTTCATAAATTTTGTAAAAATTTTTGTTTAAAAACAAATCAGACTGCGTCTGACACAAAGGATCACTCGATTAGCCTTGATCTGTCAGTGAACTCGATCTAAACAGTCTACTTCGTTTTAACTGAGTAATCAAAAATTTATTCTTTTGGCATTCCACTTAACTCAAACCCGTCTTACCTTATGTAAACACATACCTATAGATCTAATGATTCCCTTAGCCTAAACTGCTCCCACGCTGGAGACTTACAACGGCATAACGGGACTTATGGCGATCTCAGGTGTTTTACAGTAAGCTAGGTGATTTAAGGATGGAACAAAAGAAGCAAAGGTTTGAATAAACATTTAGAAGCTAGGCTAACTGTTTTGGACCGGGAACCACCAACAGAACCAAGAACCAACATAACTCTGATACCATTTAATAGCGAAATAAGTTTCTTAACGAAATTTAAACAGAAAGAAGAAACTTAAAGAAGATGACCGGTGAATCGGTAAAGTAATCTCTTTATTTTATTTATAAACAGTTGAGGAAAGGATTATGTATAACCTAGATAAACTATAAATGGAAGAGAGAAGTATGAAGAACTTCTTCTTCATCTTACTAGAAGAAGGAAGCAACAAGCTTCTTCTTCGTTTCCTAGAGAGAAGGAAGAGAGAAGACCTCAGGTGAGGTTTTCTTACAAAAGAAAAGCCTGAGTAACTCTAAACACTTCGAGTTACTTAAATAGAAAACTGAAAAGTAAATTACTATTGAATCACGCAGATTCACTATTACATTCTTGAAGTAAAAGTCTGAAAGTAAAAGTAATTTACTAAAGTAAAAGTAAAAGTAAAACATTTTACATTTACATTTACTAAGGTAAAAGTAAAAGCATTTTACTTAAAGTAAAAGTTGATTGACTGGGGGGACAACAATGATCTTTGTTATTGATACTTTACGCTTTTAGAAAAGTCGATGATGATCGGGGCCATCTTTGTTGATCGATTGAGTCCGCTCTCCTCTTAGGTCTTAGGGTGGTCTTTGTTGATCATCTTCTCAGATGGATCACCATCCCTATACTATATATATATATATGTGATGATATGTTAACATAACATGTTTTTATTACATATTGTATTGTTCCATAACATCAGTTTCATAAAATATGTCGTATATTGTTGCTACAAAATTACAGAGTATAGAAATATGGCCATATGGCCCTTACACGCAAATTTAATATGTCAAACATATATTGTCTCATAAATTTTACATTTGTATATAATTATGCTTGTCAAAACGAAGAAAACAAACTTCAAATGGACAGATTTTGTGTTATAACGAACTCGTGGTGTTAATTTTTATGTTTTGTGTTCAAAACCTTTAAGAACATCAATTACAGTGAAATTACATGTTGTGGTTCTGTAAATTATGTGATTTAACTTGTCAAAAATATGCTAGAAGGGTTGAGTAGTAGTTATATGTGTATTTCAGTGTTTGGGTATGTCTAAATTCGTGTAAGAATAAATTAATTGGAGGTTTTGGCCATGTTCTGCAATTTTTCATGAATTCGCGTAATCGGTATTGTTCGCCATGCGCCGTGCGCCAGCCCACGCCTTATAGCCCAAGCACTTTGGTCGCCCATCGCCGTCATAGCTCCAAAGATCAAGCCGTAGTGCCACCATGCCGCAACGCCGAGATTAAGCCTGATGATGGCACCGCAACACCACTTAGCAGATTGTCCAGAAAGGAAATCTTTTTAATTGTTCAAGTCTAGAAATGTGATAGTAACCAAATCTAAGGAACATAAATTATGTTAGACGTATAATGAGATGTTAAAATAAATTCTTAACATATTAATAACACATTTATGTGTGAATTAAATTATTGAATACATAGTTAGCTTATTGTTCATGAAGTGTAAATTATGTGACGGTAACTGTGGTAATTTGACTAAGTATAGTCATAATCCGAGTTAGACAAACAGAATGAATTTGTGATGACTAATTACGTTATAATTGACTGGTATTGTGAATGTAAATGGTATGTAGGATTAAATCAAGGAACGTGTATAAATTAACGTGTAATCTACGCACAAGGCAAGTTTCCTAACCCTACTTATTATTGTTATATAAGTTTATAAACCTCTCTATATCGAGCAAATTCTCATTATTATTGATCAAGTTTGTTTTGTTTATTAACCTTTCAAAGTATGATGTTGTTATACAATACTTATTCTATTGTATACCTCTTGAGATTTTATTTCAATTTAAATATCAGTTACGGTTGAACCTTGTTAGACTAACGAACCCTTAATGATTCGACTAGTTCATAGTTGATGAACGTTCTAAATTTTAGAACCCTTGTTGAACTATCCAAACCAAACTTCCTTTGGTGCGGACTCTAATGTCAAACTGAGACGAACAACCTTGTATAGGGGATTACTTATGCGTTAGCGTTATGATATTGTGCACAGTATGGTACTAAGGGCTGATCCCCCTAAGTACGAGAAGAAGAGTCCATAGTCTTATGACTGTTAAAGGTTTCAAGTATAAACACTTGACAACCTAGGACATAGTTCAAGGTCTTATGACCCTCAGAAGTTCTTTTGATTCTTGTTATTCATTCTTTATTCAAAAGCTGAGTTTTCTTGTTACAGAAGTTGTTGATTCACTTGCATGTTATTATTTTATTGTTGTATTGTTATACTTGTGGGCAATTGTGCTCACTCTTGTGTAATAATAACATTGCAGTAAAGAACGAAAGATCCAGTGAGCCTTCCACTAGTAAAGGCAAGGGCAAGATTAACAAGTGATGAAGACTTGTTGTTTATGTGATTATGTATTTATGTTCAGACTTGATGTTGTTTTAGACTTGTTATTTGTTTATGATTTCGCATAGATGTTTAAGGTTAGAGTGACCTGGGATTGTATTTTTATGCAGATGGTGTAACCCAATAAGGGGAATATTTATTTATTTATTTCTATCTATTGCATGGTTTGCATTATTATGGGTAGATAGATAGATGATGTTTGTTTAGTGAACACCAAACCCCACGGAAGTGAAGTACCTAGGTTTTGGGGTGTCACAGGTTGGTATCAAAGCTGTAGGTTATGAACCATTGGTGGAGGAACAACCTTAGGTAGTAGCCTTGTAGGAGATTGAGAACACATTGATGGAAAAGTCTTATCGAGTTCTAAGAAATGAATTTCTTAATTCATTGAAGATAATAAAAGACTTTATGTGTTATATGTTAAATTATGTGCTTGCTAGTACGGCTTAGTAACTAAAACTTGAACTGTGTTATCAGGATGTCGGATGTTGGAGGACCTAGTCGAGCTGGGGAGGAGCCTCGAGTACCTATAGAGGAGGAGTCCCAAGACATTCATGTCGTCAGGGAGCAGTTGGTACAGAGAGAGCCATCTCCGTTGATCACTGTTGTTGGTCAGGAGCATGAGCCTGAGACTGATCCAGAGGAGGATTCTGAGGAAGAAGAGGAAGAAGAGGAGTTTCCACCAAACTGCATCGATGCTGAGATGTATGATGCGATTTATGATTGTAACATAGAGTTACAAGACACTGTTTAGGTGCTAAAGGAGTGGACGATTATTCAGCAGATTACCATTGAGCAGAAGGACAGGGAGAGTGTGACTCTTCACACACGTTTAGGAAACGTGGAGTAGGATTTAGTTCACGAGAAGGGTCAAATCGATGAGAAGTCCGAAGAAATAGAGAAGTTGAAGAAGGAGCTGAAAGAGAGCTCAGAAAGGCTGACCATAGCAGAGGAGGGCTGGGTAAGAGAATCGCGTTGTGCTGATCTTGCAAAAGAGGATTGTCGTGCAAAGAAGGCTAAGCTTGGGGAGACGTATTCTACACTTCAAAATGCAATGGATGAGGCTCAGGATCGAGTTATGAGATACCCAATTCAGTTCGAAGGACTACCATCATATATGCTAGATCGCAGGACGATGTCCCACATCATGGAAGAGGAACGTGGTAAGGCTATTCAGCGCCTTAACAAGCAGTGATAGGATTAGTTTAATTATGTGAAAATCTATCTGGTAGTTAAAGATGTAAATTTTGATGTGTTTATAAACAAAGGAATATTTTAATGTTTTAAATGCTATAGATTATTTATCTTGGGATAGTTGATGTAAATAGTAGTGATGCTATCGTTTGATGCTAAAACTTTTGATTTGAATAAATATCAGAGTTTAATGATATAATGTGTTAAATGATTATGTTTAAATGTTTTAGTTGAACCTTAAATGTTTAAGGGATTGAATAAGACTTAATAAGCGTATATTCTTAACAGAAATATGCCGCCTAGAAGAAGACCAAACCGTCAACAAGCTCAAGGATAACCGATGATTAACAACAACAATGCCAACGCTAACCCCGTTCAACAACTGGTGAACCTATTAGCAGGAGCAATTAACAATCAACCTCAAGCTCCACTGAATACATCGTTCAAGGATTTCAAGGTGGTGGGACCGCCAGAGTTTAAGGGCTCCATAAACCCGATCGAAGCTCAAACCTAGGTTATTGAGATGGAGAAAGTGTTTGATGTCGCTAGAGTAAGAGAGGAACAGAAAACCGCATACACGACGTTCATGCTGAAATCCTAAGACAGTTATTGGTGGCAGACAAACAAGGTACGGGGAGGAGAAGGTGTGATTACCTGGGAGAGATTCAAGGAGATGTTCTTCGAGATGTATTTTCTGACCAGCTCGTAAAACCAAATGGAGGTCCAGTTTCTGGAGTTGAAACAATGGAATATGTCTGTATCAGATTATGCGGTAAGATTCAATGAGTTGGATAGGTTCGCCATATATCAAGTGCATATTGACGAGAGAAAGGCAAGACATTTCGAGCAGGGACTGAAGCCCTGGTTGTATAAAAAGGTGTCAATGTTCCAATTGAACACTTTTGCTGGAGTGCTAGAGAAGGCCATGCTCGCTGAAGGTGGAAGCGATGCAGTAATTAAATATAATCATGATCAGAAGAAGAAAAAGAGTGAAAATGAAGGAATTAACAAGACTGGTGGAAGTAGCACGGGAGGTAGTAATAATCAGAAGAGAAAGTGGTCTGATAACTCGTCAACTGGAAATCAACAAGGATGGCAGAAGAAGAGGATCAAAGCGTGCCCAACCTGCGGGAAAGCTCATTTGGGAGTTCGCATGAAGGGAAAATGAGTATGCTACAATTGTGGTCAGGAAGGCCACATAGCACCTAACTGTCCTAATCCAAAGAAGGGTGCCTGTTTCACTTGTGGCTCAAAGGATCATCTGGCAAGAGACTGTCCTAAGAAAGGATCTGGAGGGGTAGTAGCAGGAGGGAATAGAGGAAACAGTGGTGGAAGCACTCTGACTATCACAGGACCAATTGCAACCAACCAACCGACCGTTAGAACATTTAACATGACAGTACAGGATGCAGTGCAGTCTCTTGATGTGGTGTCAGGTATCATTTTGATCAATAGAGTTAATGCTTATGTATTATTTGATTTGGGTGCTAGTTGTTCATTTATATCCGATGACTTTGCTAAGAACTTATAATTGCTTAAGGACGAGTTAGAATACCCCATGAACATAGAAATTATGAATAGAGAAATAATCCCTGTTAAGTATGCTCATAAGAACTGTAGAGTGGATATTAAGGGTAATATCATGAACTTAGATCTTATCCCTATTCGACTTGGAGAGTTTGACGTTATCTTGGGTATTGATTGCCAGAAAAAGCGTATTAACCTTATGACTCCGTCAAAGGTTGTGTTTTATGGTAGCAAGTCACCTAGACAAGCGAGTTATCTGACGATGATGCATGCCATAATGTTTTTAAGACAGGGCTATGTAGGATATCTAGCTTACATAGTCGACAGTCGTAAAGAGAATTCGAAAATAGAGGAGATACCAGTAGTGAAGGATTTAGCAGATGTATTTCTGGACGATTTGTCAGGACTTCAACCAGATAGAGCGGTTGAATTCGTGATTAATTTGGCTCCAGGAATGGCTCCAATATCGAAGGCACCGTACCAAATGGCACCGGTAGAGATGAAAGAACTGATGGTATAACTACAAGAATTACTGGACAAGAAGTATATCCAACCGAGTGTATTGTCGTGGGGAGCGCCGGTGTTATTTGTGAAGAAGAAGGATGGGACAATGCGGCTCTACATCGACTATAGAGAACTGAATAAGGTCACGATTAAGAATAGATATCCATTACCGAGGATCGACGACTTGTTTGATCAATTGAAGGGAGTGAGATACTTTTCAAAGATAGACTTGAGGAGTGGTTATCATCAGCTAAAGGTGAGACCAGAGGATGTTCCAAAGACAACGTTTAGAACACGATATGGTCACTACAAATTTTGGTTATGTCATTCGGTCTAAAAAATGCTCCTGCAGCGTTTATGGATCTGATGAATAGGGTGTTTAAATCATTTCTGGATAAATTCGTGGTGGTATTCATCGATGACATTTTAATATACTCAAAAACCAAGGAAGAACATGAAGAACATTTGAAGGCAACGTTAGAGGCGTTCAGAAGAGAAAGGTTGTACGCTAAATTTTCAAAATGTGAATTCTGGATTGAAAGAGTACAATTTCTTGGACATGTGATTGATAAGGATGGAATTTCGGTGGATCCCTCCAAAGTTGAAGCTGTGATTATTTGGGATGCCGAAGACGCTGTCGAAAGTAAGAAGTTTTCTTGGATTGACAGGTTATTATAGAAGATTCATTCAGGAATTTTCCAAGATCGCGACTCCGTTGACGAATTTGACTAGGAAATTGGTGAAATATGTTTGGATGGAGAAGTGTGAGGAAAGTTTCCAAGAGCTTAAAAAGCGGTTGCGTTCGGCATCTGTCTTATCTCTTCCGGATGACTCGAGAAATTTTATGGTTTATAGTGATGCATCACATAAAGGACTTGGTTGTGTGCTTATGCAAAATGGCAGAGTCATTGCGTATGCGTCACGACAATTGAAGGATTATGAGAAGGGGTATCCCACCCACGACTTGGAGTTAGCTGCTGTGGTTTTTACTTTGAAAATCGGGAGGCACTATCTCTATGGGGAGAAGTGTGAAATATATACAGACCAAGAGTCTGAAATATATTTTTACACAGAAGGGCTTGAATATGCGCCAGAGAAGGTGGTTGGAGTTAATTAAGGACTATGATTGCGAGATTTTATACCATCCGGGTAAAGCAAATATGGTTGCCGACGCCTTAAGTAGAAAGGGTCGAGAGAAATTAATGATGTTGACGGCTCAGGAGGAGCTAATTTCAGCAATGGAAAAGCTGGAATTGGAAGTGAGGTATCCTATGGAGATAGACGAGAAGCTGTTTCAGATGCAATCTGGTACAACTCTACTGGATAAAGTTAAGGAGGCTCAACTTCAGGATGATGAATGTAAAATGGTGAAAAAGAAGATATTCGGAGGAACCGAATCAAGATTCAAGATGGATAAGGAAGGAATACTGAGATTTGAGAGTAGAATTTGGGTACCGCCAGTACCAGAGATTAAAGAAGAAATTTTGAACAAGGCTCATAACTCACGATATTCGATTCACCCTGGTAGTACCAAGATGTACCAAGATCTTCGACAACATTTCTGGTGGCCGAATTTGAAATGAGAGGTTGTAGAGTGTGTTGCCAAGTGTCTGACATGTCAAAAAGTGAAAGAAGAACATTAGAGGTCGAGTGGGTTACTACAACCTTTAGAGATTCCAGAATGGAAATGGGAACATATTACGATGGATTTCGTGGTTGGCCTACCGACAACTCAGAAAGGTTACGATGAAGTATAGGTTATTGTTGACCGATTGACAAAATCTGCACACTTCCTTTTGATTAAAATCTGATTCAACTTAGACCAGTTGGCAAGGTTATATGCGAAAGAGATTGTTTTGAGGCACGGAGTCCCGGTGTCAATTATTTCTGATAGGGATCCGCGCTTTACATCGAACTTCTAGAAATGTCTACAGGAATGCATGGGTACGCAGTTGTGAATGAGTACGACATATCACCCTCAAACAGATGGGCAGAGCGAAAGAACAATTCAGACATTAGAAGATATGTTAAGAGCATGTATAATGGACTTTAAAGGAAATTGGGATGATCACCTACTGGCTCAGTGAGTTTTAGGCTACAACAACGATTACCACGCTAGTATTGGCGTATGCCGCCTTATGAAGCGTTATCTGACGAAAGTGCGAAAACTCAGTTATCTTGGGATGAAGTTGGCGAAAGACAATTACTAGGCCAAGAATTGGTGCAGCAGACAGCAGAAATAGTTAAAGTGATCCGAACAAGACTGATAGCAGCTCAAGATAGGCAGAAGAAATACGCCGATCCACACCGTAAAAATGTTAAGTTTGAATCGGGTAGTTATGTGTTCTTAAAGGTATCTCCCTAGAAGGGAAAGATCAGATTCGAAAAGAAAGGGAAATTAACCCAAGATTCATTGGACCCTTTGAGGTACTGCGAAGGATCGGAGAGGATGCGTATAAGGTAGCCTTACCTCCAGCACTTAAAAATGTCCACAACGTCTTCCATGTTTCAGTTTTACGACCCTACAAACCCGATTACAAGCAACATTTTGAAAAAGACTTATCTTACGAAGAAATTCCTGTTCAGATTGTCGACCGAAAAGAGCAAGTTCTAAGAAATAAAGTAATACCTTCTGTTAAGGTAATTTGGAAGAACCACAACGCTGAAGAAGCTACGTGGGAACTCGAAGAGAATATGATGAAGAATTATCCTAATTTATTTACTTAAATTATGTGTAAGCGATTTTGGGGACATAATCTTTGTAAGGGGGGGGGGGGGGAGAATGTAACGGGACAAATTGTTTGAGTCGTGATTCTGAGGACGAAATCCTTTTAAGGGGGAAAAGATGTGACAAACGAGATTTTGTAAATTAATTTTAATATTTATTGAATTAAATAAATATTTCTCAAAGATTTAATTATTAGATTAAATAATTAATTGATGAAGTTGTGGTAGATTAATTTAATTATATGTGTTATATTATTAAATTAATGTGGAGAATTTTATATTCAAAGTATGTATTTAATTGAGCTTATTTGATTAAATGAATTAATTAACAAGCATAATTTTATTCTAATTAATTAGAGAATTAATAATTTGACATAATTAATAATTGGCAAAAATTAATTATGTCACTATGTGAATTAATCAGAAATTATTATATTTTATTTATATTTATATTTGAATTAAATTAAAGAAGATAATTGATTTATTGTGTAAATGGGCGTGACATCATTAAACTATAGTATAAAAGATTTATTAAATGAAATGGTTATGATTCTTTTAAGAATAGACAAACAAGGCCTTAGTGGAGGTTGAGGGCAGTTAACCCATGATCGGATTAACTGACCACGCAACGTCAATTTCCTTTATTATATACGTCTTCTTTCTTTTATTTTGCTAAGTTTGGAAAAACAAATCAGAGAGAATTTTGAGAATCAGTGAGATTAAAGGAGAAGAATTATGGGAAATTGGAAGTTGTTATCACCTTGTGTAATCCAAGCAGAGTAATCAAGGGTAAACCCTTAAATTCAAATTTAATTTACGTCGTTGAAGTTTTCATGAAAATGACTTTCAAGTTCTGATAAATCTCTGTAATTAGAAATGGTAGTGATTATATGGATATATATATATATATATATGTGTGTGTGTGTGTGTGTGTGTGTGTAATGATATGTTAACATAACATGTTTTTATTACATATTGTATGGTTCCATAACATCAGTTTCATAAAATATATAAGTATATTGTTGCTACAAAATTACAGTAGTATAGAATATATGGCCATATATGGCCTTTAAACATAAATTTAATATGTCAAACATATATTGTCTCATAAATTTTACATTTGTATATAATTATGCTTGTCAAAACGAAGAAAACAAACTTCAAATGGACAGATTTGGTGTTATAACGAACCCGTGGTGTTAATTTTCATGTTTTGTGTTCAAAACCTTCAAGAACTTCAATTACAGTGAAATTACATGTTGTGATTCTATAAATTATGTGATTGAACTTGTCAAAATCATGCTAGAAGGGTTGAGTAGTAGTTATATGTGTATTTTAGTGTTTGTGTATGTCTAAATTTGTGTGAAAATAAATTAATTGGAGGTTTTGGCCATGTTCTGCAATTTTTCGCGAATTAAGCGGTATCGGTATTATATTCATTCACCAGCATACTGCCGCATTCCTCACCACACCTGATTACCCATGCATCATTGCCATACACCATGCCGCAACAAGGAATTAAACGATGATAAGCGGCCAGTAGCGCCACTTAGCAAATTGTCCAGAAATGAAATTTTTTTAATTGTTCAAGTCTAGAAATGTGATAGTAACCAAATCTAAGGAACATAAAATTATGTTAGGCATATAACGAAACGTTAAAATAAATTCTTAACATATTAATAACACGTTTATGTGTGAATTGAATTATTGAATGCATAGTTAGCTTATTGTTCGTGAAGTGTAAATTATGTGACAGTAAGTGTGGTAATTTGAGTAAGAATAGTCATAATCCGAGTTAGACAAAAAGAATGAACTTGTGATGACTAATTAAGTTATAATTGACTGGTATTATGAATTTAAATGGTATGTAGGATTAAATCAAAGAACATGTATAAATTAACGTGTAATCTACGTACGGGGCAAGGTTCTTAACCCTACTTGTTATTGTTATATAAGTTTATAAACCTCTCTATATCGAGCAAATTCTCATTATTATTGATCAAGTCTGTTTTGTTTATTAACCTTTCAAAGCATGATGTTGTTATACAATACTTATTTTATTATATACCTCTTAAGATTTTATTTCAATTTAAATATCAGTTCGGTTGAACCTTGTTAGACTAGCGAACCCTTAACGATTCGACTAGTTCATAGTTGATGAACGTTCTAAATTTTAGAACCCTTGTTGAACTATCCAAACCAAACTTCCTTTGGTACGGACTCTAATGTCAAACTGAGACGAACAACCCTGTCTAGGGGATTACTTATACGTTAGCGTTAAGATATTGTGCACAGTATGGTACTAAGGGCTGATCCCCCTAAGTACGAGAAGAAGAGTCCATAGTCTTATGACTATTAAAGGTTTCAAGTATAAACACTTGACAACCTAGGACATAGTTCAAGGTTTTATGACCCTCAGAAGTTCTTTTGATTCTTGATTCAAAAGCCAAGTTTTCTTGTTACAGAAGTTGTTGATTCACTCGCATGTTATTATTTTATTGTTGTATTGTAATACTTGTGGGCAATTGTGCTCACTCTTGCGTAATAATAACATTGTAGTTAAGAACGAAAGATCCGACGAGCCTTCCACTAGTAAAGGCAAGGGCAAGATTAACAAGTGATGAAGAATTGTTGTTTATGTGATTATGTATTTATGTTCAGACTTGATGTTGTTTAAGACTTGTTATTTGTTTATGATTTCGCATAGATGTTTAAGGTTAGAGTGACCTAGGATTGTATTTTTATGCAGATGGTGTAACTTAATAAGGGGAAGATTTATTTATTTATTTCTATCTATTGCATGGTTTGTATTATTATGGGTATATAGATAGATGATGTTTGTATAGTGAACGCCAAACCCCGCGGAAGTGAAGTACTCGGGTTTGGGGGTGTCACAATAAAGATTTATTAGTTATTCGAAGGTTCAATACTATAATATAAGATTGAATGTCAACAATATATAATTGAATAGACATTGTATATACAAAGTATTACATCCAAAAGAATTAGAAAACTCATTTGGGACAATGAACTTTGAACAGTTTATTCTTTGAATAGCAAGAAATGAAAGTTAGGAACTTGCTCAATAAAAGTTTAAAGATAAGAAACTTGTATAACGATATCAAGTTAGGAATGTGAAACTCGCTCAATGTAAAAGAATTAGAATACAAGATCTTGCATAATCATCAACAAGATAGAACCAAGAAACTTGCTTAACATAAATATAAGGTTTAGGAACTTGCATAATGAAAAATTAGGGTTAGAGAACTTGCCTCGCGCATAAGCTATACAATTATAACAAGCGTTCGCCAAATACCCTACATGTACTATTAGAATCACAATATTGATTAGTTATAATATCATTAACCTTGTAGGTTAAATTTTCATTCACGTTCATCTCTCTAGTCTATATCATATTCCATTCACCAACACCATTTACAGGTCTGAAACTATAAATTTGGTAAAGCGTCACATGCTCAAATAACATCTCGAAGCTTAATAAACTAAAAGTCCACGTTTTCTAAATCATTATCTTTTCCATCTAAAATTCACCAAATACATGATCACAATCTATTATGGAACTTCATTGCATGTTTAATACCGTATCATGCATCTTAGACTAGGATAAGCCAACATGTCATGGACTGAACTTAAAAAAAACTTCCTCTGCCCAGAGAGGTCGGTCATTGCTCTTTTTTAAAAACCTAACACCAGGGGACCACGTTATGTGGGTGTTCGATCCTAGAAACTTAATAGGCGTGTTTTGCACCATTTTGCCTTTGAGTAAAAGCACATACATGCGATCTGTGAAATAAAAAGCTAGACAGACTTTAGCCTTTATTACAAGTCAAAACTCCAACTTCCCAATTTCTATAGCAACACAGACAAACCCTCACACGAAAAACTTAACCAAAGCCACATAATATATACAATCAATCATTTGACACCTAAAACAACATAAATAAGCAAATTCAAAGGATTAAAATCATGTTCTTGCTAATTTATTTTTTTTTCAACATATTTAGCGAAATCAACCACCAAATTTTGTTTCTTAACCAAATTAAACCTTTTCAATTGCATTCTTTTCGTTTCTTAACATTTTAACATAATCCATAACCAATTTATAGATTATAACAAGAATTACACATCAATTTTAGTCTCAAATAAGCCCTATTATACACATAAAACACCGTAAACTTGCATTTTATTCTTTAAACCAATTTCCATGAATTTGATTACTAAAATTTGTTCATAGATGATAATTATCAGATTTTTACAAGACTATACATACATATAATCAACAATCCAATAAAACTCAATTATAGAGAATAGATATTGAAGGAAAATAATACTAGGAAACTAGGAATAGATTATTACTCTTAATCCTTTGTTGTAGATTATCAAAGATGAAGACAAGATTTCAACAAGCCTTCTTCCTCCTCTTGACTCCCAATTCACACAAAACTCTCAATTTATTTGTAATTCTCTCTTGTTCTTCTTCTATTTTTTTCTTCTAGTTTAGCCTTAGGATTATATGTATACACTAACTGATATAATGCGTGACCTAAATTTTCAAGTTAAAAAAAAAGGTTTTTATTAGTTATAATATGTTAAAGGCCACAAGGCCATGTTTGGCTACACACTAAAACTCTCCCCTTTTAATTTATTTTTATATTTTCCTTATACTATAGTTCTTATGTCACACCCATTATACAACTAATTTAATTAAATTCATAATTCAAATTAACATTTGTCATATAATTATAATTTCCATTATAAATTATAATTTTATTCCACAAACTAATAAATCTCTAATTTAATTATTAAATTAAATTAGAATAACTTTATAATTATTTAATAATTCATTTAATTTAATTATCTCATTAAATTAAATCTTCAAATTATAAAATTACCATTCATTAATTTAATTATTATAACACATTTTAACTAAATTATTACACCATAATTTCATCAATCATTTATTTATCTCAATAAATAAATTAATTAAAATATTTATTTAATTTAATAAATATTTAAAACTTAATTACAAAATTCTCATTCGTTACATCCTTCCCTCCTTAAAAGGATTCTGTCCCCAGAATCACAACTCAATAAATTCATTCGTTACATTTTTCCCTCCTTAACAAGATTCTGTCCCCAGAATCGCTATACAAAATTAAGCAAATAACTAAAGATAATTTTTCATCATAACATCTTCAAGTTTCCACGTAGCTTCTTGAGCATTGTGGTTTCTCCTGATTACCTTAACAGAAGGTATCACTTTATTCCTTAGTATTTGCTCTTTCATCTCAATAATCTGAACAGGGACTTCTTCATAAGACAAATCTTTTTCAAATTACAATGGTTCATATTCTATAACATGTTTATAATCGGGCTTATATGGTCTCAATACCGAAACATGGAACATGTTATGAATATGTTGTAGTTCTGGAGGTAGAGCTACCTCATACGCCACTTCACCAACTCGTCGTAGTACTTCAAAAGGTCCTATAAACCTAGGGCTTAGTTTTCCCTTTTTACCAAATCGGATTTTTCTTTTCCAGGGAGACACTTTCAAGAAAACAAAACTACCAACATTAAATTCCCAATTTTGTCGGTATTAATCGGCATACTTATTCTGCCTATCCTGTGCAGCTATCAATCTTGCTCGAATCACCTTAATGATCTTAACGATTTGTTGCAACAATTCTGGACCTAATAGTTGACGTTCTACATTTGTGTCCCAACATAACGGAGTTCTGCATTTCCTGCCATACAACGCTTCGTAAGGAGACATTCCAATACTTGTGTGATAACTATTATTATAAGCAAAATCAACCAACGGTAGATGGTCATCCCAATTTCCTTTAAAATCCATAATACATGCTCTGAGCATATCTTCAAATGTATAGATTGTCCTTTCACTTTGTCCGTCGGTTTGAGGATGATACGTTATGCTCATTCTCAACTGCGTCCCCAAGCATTCCTGTAGTCGTTTCCAGAAATTTGATGTGAAACGTGGATCTCTATCCGATACAATGGACATCGGGACACTGTGTCTTGATACAATTTCCTTCACGTACAATTTTGCCAACCGATCTAGGTTAAATCTAATATTGATTGGCAAAAAGTGTGCCAACTTCGTCAATCGATCAACAATCACCCAGATTGCATCGTAACCTTGCGGAGTCGTTGGAAGACTCACCACAAAATCCATTATGATATGCTCCCATTTCCATTCCAGTATCTCTAACAGTTGTAATAATCTGTTTGGCCTTTGATGTTCAGCTTTAACTTTCTGACACGTTAAGTATTTTGCCACACATTCAACAATGTTCTTTTTCATATTCGACCACCAGAAATGATGTCTGAGCTCCTGGTACATTTTCATACTTCCAAGGTGAATCGAATATCGTGAGTTATGAGCCTTATTCAAAATTTTCTCTTTAATTTCTGATACTGGCGAAACCCAAATTCTCCCTTCAAATCGAAGTAACCCTTCCGAATCAACTTTAAATTTGTTTTCCTGACCTATAGACACTTTTGTGACGCCCCCAAAATAGGTATACATCACCTATTCTGAGTTGTCAATACATGGTACAGAAACAACTACAACTTTATTATTACAACAGTAAAACTGTGAGTTTGAATACAAATATTATCTTCTAGACAATATCTATACTCAAATAAATCCTCATCACATTTATTGATACATTATTTTATAAAAATGGTGAGGACTACTAAACAATCCTTTCTAAAACCTTCATTCCATACCCCGACTCGTACTCGCTATATTCTCGCCTCCTGAGAAGAAAAATGGAACAAAAAGGAAAAGAGTGAGCTCAACTAGCCCGATAAAGAATATTATGACTAAGATAATATACAACAAATTACCGTTAGTCTTCAACAGGAAAAATCTAATAGAATACAATAGACAACAAATTTTAAATCAATATTCGCAATGAAATAATAATTCATTAGAAGAGTTAAGTAGAGAATGCAAACTACTATCTTCTATGTATGAATTTAAAAGTTCATCGTCTATCTTTTATCCTTGTAACATCAATCAATATACATCCGAATCAAATATTCATCTTTGCACTACAGCCAAAGATATTCATCGATTGGTCATGTTCATCTAAACACACTGTTCATCTTTGCACTACTACCCAAAGATATTCTTCGAAAATCATTCATCTTTGCACTCTGAGCCAAGATATTCAATAATATCATCATTTAAGGCGAGGATGATGAAAATATATTTTAAAGAAACGAATCCAAAGAAACAAAATGACAAGGATTAAGGATTAAGGATTAGTACTTTGTTTTATCCATGTTCAAAAATACCTCAAAAATAATCATAGTGGTGTAAAATTCAAGAATGATCAAAACATGGATACAATCAAAGCTAGTATCCGAATAGATATTTTGGACAAAAAGAAGAAATTTTATTTTTCATTGAATAGTCAGATATCGTGAATAGTGCCGTATCGTGAATAGTAACTCAGACACCAAAAGATAGAAATTCCACAAAAAACATCTTCACGCTTCATGAATAGTATTAAATGAATAGTAACTCGTGAATAAGAACTCATGAATAGTAACTTCGTGAATAGTAACTCATGAATAGTAACCCGACATGAAAAAATTCAAAATTTGATAAAAAGTTCCAACCAATATTTCAGCATAATGATATTGAAGAAATAATATCATTTGAGAAGAAAATAACATCCCTTACCTCGAAAGATTAGTACTTCTAGTTGGAATATCGGGTATAGTGCTGAAGGGAACTTGCACCGTCTAACAATACTCAAAGTATACTCAAAATACTCACAAGAATACGCTCGATAATATAGAGAGAAAAACTTGGGTTTACGGTGTGATTTTCAATTCTAACCTAAGCACCCTATTTATAGGAAAATGCTTAGAATACCAAAAGCGAAAATTTAATAAAATATTAATATATATTATAAATTTCCTTAGCCCATCTTTGAAGATCTGATTTCAGCAATTAATATCACATGTTAGCCCACTTAAATGCAAAAAAACGTTTTTCTTTAAAATAATAATTAAAACTTCCAAAAATCAATTATTTCGGAGCTTCGGAACTTCAATAATTCACAATAAATAGCCCTTTTATCAGAAAATTCAAATCTCGTGTGTTTTTATAGGAAATTCAATTCTCTACAACTTTACGAGAAGAAAGTTTTCCAAATTCCAAATGTAAATTGACCAAATCCACAAACGGGAAATTTTACAAAGTATAATCAAATTTCAATTCGATAAATGAGGTCCACCGACATGTTTAACATGTTTTAAACATTTATTGCAACAAAAATACTCTTCCTCCTCGTATACTCATATATCCCACATTCGTTGTAAAAATATCACCATTATTATATTATTAAAATATAATAATATATTTAAATGAATTATTTTATCGTAAAAAGATAAAATTTCAATTTTCAACAATTGTCACATTAAAATTTTCTCCATCTATATCCACATAAAATTAATATTTTCCTCATCATATGAATCAATAATTAATTATTCACAAATAATATTACGAAATCACAATATTAACAACTGTGCGGTTCCGGAAAGAGGGGCTTTCGAATAAGAATTTCTCCTTCTTGACGCGCAATTAGGTGACCAAACCTCTCCTTAGATGAACTTTCTAGACATTGCCAATAATGTTATCTAATAATATTATTCGGATAATATGAATTATTGCTTCGATAATGAAAAATATTGTGTAATGACAATTATTGAAACAACAATGAATATAAAATATCAACGCAGACAATTATTAACTCAATAAAATCTTTGAGCGATAATTATCGTAACCATTATTGAGTAGTGCCTTCTTACGTAAGAATCAATAATTGGTGCAATACTGGTAATGCTTCTTGTGTTTTAACCAATAGAGTATTTTAACAAGATAATTGCAGTAATAACTACGCCGTTATTTTTAACCAACTTATATTTATCGTTTTCTTCATCCAATCGCTTTCCAAGTATGGGGCCCACATTATGGTCAAATGTCAGACGATATTTCCCAAAGCAAGATCTAATACTCCACGACCAAACGAATATTCTCCGACAACAATGAATATTTTATAACCACTTGCTTATTTTGAAATATTTACGTATTTTACCCTAACTATCCACATTAATCACATCAACCCTTACTATTTCAAAATAATAAATAGAAAAATTAAATTTCATTAATAATAAGTTGGGGTCTTACAACCTCCCTCCTTATGAAATTTCGTCCTCGAAATTGACGTGCGATACTGGTGTTTCAAAAGGTGAGGATACCTCGCTTTCATTTCCGTTTCCAATTCCCGGTCATTTCCTCTATAAAGATGATTCCTCCACAAAACTTTAACTTGTGGTATGACTTTTCTTGGCGTGGGACATGCTCCTTCCTATCCAAGATCTTGACAGTACCTCCTCATAAGTTAAGTCTTGGCTATTTCGTCCGGGTTCTAATTCTATAACGTGGTTCGGGTCTTTCACATATTTACTGAAGTAGAGATATGTGAAACACATTATGAACACGAGACATACTTGGAGGTAACGCAAGTCATAGGCTACATTTCCTACTCGGTCAAGAATTTGAAATGGACCAATAAATCGTGGATTGAGCTTTCCTCTCTTCCCAAATCTTGTAACTCCTTCCATGGAGCAACTCGCAACAATACATGATCCCCTATACTAAATTCCACGTCCTTTCGATGAAGATCCGCATAACTCTTTTGTCGATCTTGTGCCGTTTGTATACGTTATTCGAATCATTTGAATCTTTTCGGTGAGTCATATCGTATTAACTTCGGGTCCCAACAATGTTGCTTCACCCACCTCATCCCAACATATTGGAGAACGACATTTTCGTCCATATAATGCTTGAATGGAGCCACACTATATACTTGCACGATAAGCTGTTGTTGTAGGAGAATTCCACCAATGGTAAATACTTATCCCAACCGCCCTTGAAGTCTAGGACACGAGTCTTAATAGATCTTCAAGAGTTTGAATAGTCCTCTCGATTGTCCGTCCGTTTTGGGGATGGTATGCCAACTAAATCGCAAATCCGTGCCCATAGCTTTTTGCAAGCTAACCCAAAATATTGAAGTGAATCTTGGGTCACGATCCAAACTATGGATCTTGGCATGCCATGCAACCTCACAATCTCATTCACGTACATACTAGCAAGACGTTCAAGGAATAAGTCTCCGTGTCGGCAAGAAATGAAAGCGACTTTGGTTAATCTATCAACAATAACCCAAATAGCATTGATGCCTTGAGAAACCGTAGGAAGACCCGTATGAAATCTATGGTAATGTGTTCCCACTTCCATTTCGAATCTCAAGTGGTTGCAACGGACCCTTAGGTACCGGATGTTCCGCCTTTACACGTTGACAAGTTAAACACATTGAGATAAACTTTGCAATCTCTCTCTTCATATTGTTCCACCAAAATGTATGTCAAGATCATGATACATTTTAGTACTTCCGAGGATGGATTGCAAATGGTGTATTGTGTGCCTCCATCATAATCTTGTACTTCAAATCGAGTCGTTAGGAACACAAAGTCTAGAGTGGACTCAAGTATTCCTTCTTCATCAATTCTCGCTTAGGAATAGCTCCTTCTTGTACTTTCTTCTTCATACGCATCGCCTCAAGATTCGGTGGCTTGAGCAACCTTAACTTTTTCTATTAAAGTTGGCTCTGTCGTATACTTGACATCATCGCTTTTCGTTCCGCAAGATATGATCTTCTACTCAACGCGTCGGCTACCACGTTCGCCTTTCCGGGATGGTATTGAATAGTGTGGTCGTAGTCTTTCAATAGCTCGAGCCAACGTCATTGCCAGTATGTTGAGTTCTTTTGAGTGAAGAAATATTTAAGGCTTTTATGGTGCGAATATATCTCCACTTTCTCCCCATATAGATAGTGCCTCCATATTTTTAGCGCACGATTGCTTGCGCCAACTCTAGATCATGAGTAGGATAATTCCTCTCATACTCTTTAAGTTGTCGCGAGGCATAGGCTATGACTTTCCCACGTTGCATGAGAACACATCCTAACCCTTTGCTCGAAGCATCATTTGTAGATAACAAATCCATCCGAACCAGATGGTATTGTTAGAACAGTCTTAGAAATAAGTCTCCTCTTAAGCTCTTGGAAACTCTTCTCGCATTCTTCACTCCAAACGAATTTTGTATCCTTCCGAGTTAGGCTGAGTTAATGGAGTAGCGATTCGAGAAAACCTTCCACGAATCTTCGATAATAACCAGCCTAAGCCCAAAAGCTACGTGACTTGATCACCGACTTGGTTTGCTCCCAACTTTGTATTGCTTCAATCTTGGCGGATCAACAGATACTCCATGTTTTCGACACCACGTGCCCAAGGAATGCTACTTCCTCAAGCCGAACTTCGCATTTCTTCAATTTGGCATATAGTTTGTTTTCACGAAGCCTTTGGAGTACCAACTTTAAATGGTGCTCATGATCTTCACGACTTTTGGAATATATAAGGATGTCATCAATAAAGACAACAACGAACTGATCCAAATATTCCTTGAATACTCGGTTCATCATATCCATGAAAGCCGCAGGAGCATTAGTTAGTCCGAAAGACATGACTAAGAATTCATAATGCCCATACCGAGTTCTCAAGGCGGTCTTTGGAATATCCTCGATTCTAATCTTGGTGATGATATCCGAGCGAAGATCGATTTTTGAAAAGAATTGTGCCCTTGCAACTGGTCAAACAAGTCATCAATACGAGGTAGAGGATACCTATTCTTGATGGTGACATGGTTCAATTCCCCGATAGTCAATACAAAGTCGCATACTCCCGTCTTTCTTCTTTACAAATAAAACAGGAGCACCCCAAGGAGATGTACTAGGGGCGAATGAAATCGATGTCCAACAATTCCACGTAGTTGGACCTTTAACTCCAAAGTTCAATAGGAGCCATTCGATATGGGGTTTTAGAAATAGGCTTTGTGCCGGGTTCAAGATCAATAAAGAATTCAACTTCACGTTACGGGGTGGCGGGAAGTTCTTGGAAATCGTCGGGAAAGTCAATAACAACGGGAATATTATTCAAATTTGGCGTGTCTTTATTCAAATCCATAACATGGGCTAAGAAAGCTTGACATCCATTTTTCAATAAACGAATAGCTTTATGATTAGATATGACGGTGATTGATTTTTTAATGGTTTAGTTGCTTGAATTAAATGCAACGGGTTGGTTAGGAATATGAAAACTAACAACCTTACGAAAATAATCAATTTTGGCATGATGAGTAGTTAACCAATCAATCCCTAAAATCACATCAAAAGCAAGTATCTTTAAAGAGATAAGGTCAACATGTAAGGTAATGGTGCCAACTTGAATCAAACAAGATTTATAAACAGATGGATGTGATGAAAGTTTCTCTAACGGAGTTTCCACAGATAGGTCAAAGTCTAATTTCTCCTGAGTCAAGTTTAAACGTTGAGCACAAGCGGAGAGAGATAAATGAATGGGTATGCACCGGTATCAAGTAAGGTATAAACTTCACAAGAATTTATAAATAGCTTACCCGTGATCACCTCGTTTGGGTTCCTCGCATTTTGACCGATCACAACAAACGCTCTTCCGGAATCGTTGACTTTGACTTTTCTGGGACGATCTTTTGAGTCACCGTCCCCCATTGAACTAGGTTTTTCTACTGCACAATCTCGAGCGATATGTCCTTCCTTTCCACAATTATAGCATACCTTGAACTGTTGTGGGCGGTTTGGTGATATGTCCCTCTTTCCGCATTTATAGCTTATGATTGGTGGTCGTTCTCCTCCCTTATAACCCGATTCTTTCTTGTCACCTTGATCGTCGTCTTCATATAATCATTGTTAAATCTCCTCCCGACTCGCTTCTTCTGCTTTTCATAGCCATGATTACCACCAGAGTGGTTACCATTTTGTCCGTCTGCTTTTTCTCTCTCATTTGGTTATCATTATTACATTGGATCGCTATCTCTCGGTATGATCCTGGTTGTGGTCCCTCGATTGACCAAGTGCACTCGTTATCTCGCTCTAATAATTGAGCCTGTTTACAACATCTGAATAGAGAAAGTTTATGAGAAATGAGATCTTGGCGTATCTTAGGGTTTCAAACCTCTAAGAAACATCCGCATCATCGTTCCTCATTCTCCACCAAATGAGGTGCAAACTGAATAACTCTGCAAACTTTGCCTCGTCTTTGAGACACCGTCATGTTGTTTTACTCTAATCGATGAACTCCACTTCCTTCATATATACGAACACTTTCGTGAAAGTATTTGTCATTAAATAGTTTCTGAAACGTTTCCCAAGACATCTTTGAGTGCGGTTTGGATGGGTACGCTTCACGCAGACTCCCACCAAGAGTCCGCCGCCACGCGACGTAAAGGTGGCGAATGGAACCTTCTGTTCCTCCGTGCATCCCAAGACATCGAATATCTTGGTAATTTGCTTGACCCATGTTTCCGCCATGATCGGATCGGCTTTCCTTAAATTCGGTGGTCCCAACTCTTTGAACGCTTGGTCATTTGTGACAACCCGTGAATTGCTATCATTTCCTCCTCGTATTTTGAACACGAGTCTCCTCGTCTCGATTTTGCATGAATCGCAAAAGCTTCTAAACATCCCTCGTTCATCATCTCGCTTTCGGTGGTGTTGTTCACGGGAGGAACATTGCCCGACTGCTGTTGCCGCTCTCCTCATTGGTGAGTACAGAGCGTCTCCACGGTCTCATTTCCATTGTTAATATTCTCGATCGGCATTCTCAAATACTTTCATAAAACAAGGGTTAATTAAGGAAATCAATATATCACATAATATCCCTATATACTTGACCAACTAAAAATAAAGCTTAGGTAGGACACACTAGCGAAGGATTTACTCGTCTCCCCTCCTAGTTCTATTCCTCGATCTCCGCCAGAGATCATATCCTAAGCTCGATACTAAATGGCGACGCCCCCAAAATAGGTATACATCACCTATTCTGAGTTGTCAATACATGGTACAGAAACAACTACAACTTTATTATTACAACAGTAAAACTGTGAGTTTGAATACAAATATTATCTTCTAGACAATATCTATACTCAAATAAATCCTCATCACATTTATTGATACATTATTTTACAAAAATGGTGAGGACTACTAAACAATCCTTTCTAAAACCTTCATTCCATACCCCGACTCGTACTCGCTATATTCTCGCCTCCTGAGAAGAAAAATGGAACAAAAAGGAAAAGAGTGAGCTCAACTAGCCCAGTAAAGAATATTATGACTAAGATAATATACAACAAATTACCGTTAGTCTTCAACAGGGAAAAATCTAATAGAATACAATAGACAACAAATTTTAAATCAATATTCGCAGCGGAAATAATAATTCATTAGAAGAGTTAAGTAGAGAATGCAAACTACTATCTTCTATGTATGAATTTAAAAGTTCATCGTCTATCTTTTATCCCTGTAACATCAATCAATATACATCTGGAATCAAATATTCATCTTTGCACTCTGAGGCCAAAGATATTCATCGATTAGTCATGTTCATCTAAACACTGTTCATCTTTGCACTACTGACCCAAAGATATTCTTCAGAAATCATTCATCTTTGCACTACAGGCCAAAGATATTCAATAATATCATCATTTAAGACTGAGGATGATGAAAATATTTTTTAAAGAAACGAATCCAGTGAAACAAAATGACAAGGATTAAGGATTAAGGATTCGTACTTTGTTTTATCCATGTTCAAAAATACCTCAAAAATAATCATAGTGGTGTAAAATTCAAGAATGATCAAAACATGGATACAATCAAAGCTAGTATCCAGAATAGATATTTTGGACAAAAGAAGAAATTTTATTTTTCGAGGTGAATAGTCTGGTATCGTGAATAGTAATGAATAGTAACTCTCACCAAAAAAGATAGAAATTCCACAAAAAAACATCTTCACGCTTCATGAATAGTATTCGTGAATAGTAACTTCGTGAATAGTAACTCATGAATAGTAACTCGTGAATAGTAACTCATGAATAGTAACCCCAGACATGAAAAAATTCCAAATTTGATAAAAAGTTCCAACCAATATTTCAAAGATAATGATATTGAAGAAATAATATCGTTTGAGAAGAAAAAAATAACATCCTTACCTCGAAAGATTAGTACTTCTAGTTTGGAATATTGGGTATAGTCTTTGAAGGAACTTGCACCGCCTAACAATACTCAAAGTATACTCAAAATACTCACAAGAATACGCTCGATAATATAGAGAGAAAACTTGATTTACGGTGTGATTTTCAATTCTAACCTAAGCACCCTATTTATAGGAAAATGCTTAGAACACAAAAGCGTAAAATTTAATAAAATATTAATATATATTATAAATTTCCTTAGCCCATCTTTGAAGATCTGATTTCAGCAATTAATATCACATGTTAGCCCACTTAAATGCAAAAAACGTTTTTCTTTAAAATAATAATTAAAACTTCCAAAAATCAATTATTTGAAGCTTCGAACTTCAATAATTCACAATAAATAGCACTTTTATCAAAAAATTCTAATCTCGCGTGTTTTATAGGAAATTCAATTCTCTACAACTTTACGAAAAAAAGTTTTTCAAATTCCAAACAAAAATTGACCGAAATCCACAAACGGGCAATTTTACGAAATATAATCAAATTTCAAATCGATAAATGAGGTCCAATTTACATGTTTAACATGTTTTAAACATTTATTGCAACAAAAATACTCTTCCTCCTTGTATACTCATATATCCCACATTCGTTGTAAAAATATCACCATTATTATATTATTAAAATATAATAATATATTTAAATGAATTATTTTATCGTAAAAGATAAAATTTTAATTTTCAACAATTGTCACATTAAAAATTTCTCCATCTATATCCACATAAAATTAATATTTTCCTCATCATATGAATCAATAATTAATTATTCACAAATAATATTACGAGAATCACAATATTGACAACCAGTGCGGTTCCTGGAAAGAGGGCTTTCCAATAAGAATTTCTCCTTCTTGGCGCCTTGATTAGGTGACCAAACCTCTCCTTAGATGTAACTTTCTAGACATTGCCAATAATGTTATCTAATAATATTATTCAGATAATATGAATTATTGCTTCGATAATGAAAAATATTGTGTAATGACAATTATTGAAACAACAACAATATAAAATATCAACGCAGAATTATTAACTCAATAAAATATCGAATAAAGAATTATCAGTAACCATTATTGAGTAGTGCCTTCTTCACGTAAGAATCAATAATTGGTGCAATACCGGTGTCTTCTTGTGTTTTAACCAATTTAGTATTTTAACAATGATTATTGGTAATAACTACGCTGCTATTTTTTAACCAACTTATATTTGTCGCTTTCTTCATCCAATCGCTTTTAGTTATGGGGCCCACATATGGTCTGCGTCGTCGTCTTTAATATTCCCAACGATCATTTAATATTCCACGACCAAACGAATATTCTCCGACAACAATGAATATTTTATAACCACTTGCTTATTTTGAAATATTTGCGTATTTTACCCCTAACTATCCACATTAATCACATCAACCCTTACTATTTCAAAATAATAAATAGAGAAAATTAAACTTCATTAATAATAAGTTGGGGTCTTACAACTTTCCTTCTTATCTTTTCACAGTTTTCATCTTGAAGTTGTGCATTTCTTACCTTATCCATCAAAATTGAACTGCTCCCCATCTGGAATAATTTTTCATCTAATTCTATTGGATATTTAATTTTTAACTCCATTTTGGCCATTTCTACTATAAGCTTTTCCTGAGCAGTCAACGTCATTAATTTCTCCCTACCCTTCCTACTTAAGTCATCAGCAACAACATTCGCCTTTCCAGGATGATAAAGAATCTCACAATCATAGTCTTTAATCAACTTCAGCCATCTCCTCTGTCACATATTCAAATCTTTCTGTGTAAAGATTTATTTCAGACTTTTATGGTCTGTATATATCTCACACCTCTCTCCATAAAGATAGTGCCTTCAAATCTTCAGAGCAAACACCACCGCAGCCAACTCCAAATCATGAGTTAGATACCATTTCTCGTAATCCTTTAATTGACGTGATGCATACACAATAACTTTGTCGTTCTGCATAAGCACACAGCCTAGTCCTTTATGCGATGCATCACTATATACCACAAAATTCCATGTATCATCTGGCAATGATAACACAGGTCCTAAACTCAATATTTTCTTTAATTCTTGAAAACTCTTCTCACACTTCTCCGTCCAAATAAACTTAAATGCTTTCCTAGTTAAATTCGTCAACGGGGTTGTGATTTTAGAAAAGTCTTGAATAAAACGCCTATAGTAACCTGCCAATCCCAAGAAACTTCTTACTTCTGACGGTGTCTTCGGCTGATCCCAGTTTATTACAGCTTCAACTTTCGATGGATCTACAGATATTCAGTCCTTGTCAATAACGTGCCTAAGAAACTGCACACATTTTAACCAAAACTAACCTTTGGAGAATTTAGCGTACAACTTCTCTCTTCTTAATGTTTTCAACATCACTCTTAAGTGTTAAACGTGTTCCTCCTTGGTTTTAGAATACACCAGTATATAATCAATAAACACCACTACAAATGTATCTAAGAATGGTTTAAACACTCTGTTCATCAAATCCATAAACGCTGCAGGTGCATTGGTTAAACCAAATGACATAACCAGAAACTCGTAATGACCAAACCGAGTTCTGAATGCTATTTTTGGTACATCCTCTGGCCTCACCTTCAGCTGATGATAACCACTCCTCAAGTCTATCTTTGAGAAATATCTCACTCCCTTCAGTTGATCGAACAAGTCATCGATTCTAAGTAATGTATACTTATTTTTAATCGTGACCTTATTCAATTCCCTATAATCAATGCAGAGCCGTATCGATCCATCTTTCTTCTTAACAAACAACATCGGTGCTCCCCAGGGCGATACACTGGGCTGGATATACTTCTTATCTAATAATTCTTACAACTGTACCATCAACTCTTACATCTCTATTGGGGCCATTCTATATGGGGCTTTAGATATCGGTGTCATTCCTAGTGCTAAATCAATCACGAACTCAACCTCTCTATATGGAAAAAGTCCAGGTAAATATTATGGAAATACATCTGCAAAATTTCTAATAACCGTTATCTCCTCTAACTTTGCACTCTTCTTCTATGTATTAACTATGTAGGCTAAGTATCCTAAACATCCTTATCTTAGTAACTTCTTGGCTTGCATCACCATCAGACAACTTACTTGTCGAGGTGACTTGTTGCCATCTAACACCACCTTTGACGGAACCATAAGGTTAACAAATTTCTTTTGGTAAACAATTACTGCCTTGTAATTGAATAATCAATCATTTCCTAGTATAACATCGAATTCCCCAATTTTAATCGGTATCAAATCTACCATCATCTTGTAGCCCTTTATATCCACCCTACAATTCTTGTATATAAACCTAACAGAAATCACTTTTCTATTCGCAATCTCTATGCTTAAAGGAAAATCTAGTTCTTCTTGAGGCAAATCTAAATTCAAAGCAAAACCATCGGATATAAATGAATAAATAGCACCTGAGTCAAATAACACATAAGCATTAATACCATTTATCGGAATGATACCTGACACCACATCCTTTGACTACACAGCATCTTGCACGGTCATATTTAAAGATCTTGCAGTAGGTCAGCTTGATTGTACTGGCCCAGTGATAGTCAACGTACCACCACTGTTGCTTCCCTTGCTTCCACTTGCACCTCCCGCTGTCTGTCTAGGGCAATCACGAGCTATATGATCCTTCGACCCGCAAGTGAAACAGGTTCCTCCCTTCTTCGGGCTAAAACAATTTGTTGCAATTTGACCCTCCTAGCCACAATTGAAACACACTCGCTTACCCCTCAAACACACACTGGTGTGGTTCTTCCCGCAATTAGTACAAGCTTCAAACTTCTTCTTTTCCTTACTTCCTTGTTGTCCTCCCGCATTTGGATTCTCATTCCATTTCCTCTTATGGTTATTTCCTCCACTATTGCTTCCACAAGCCTTATTTTGAATCTCATATTTCCTCTTCTTCTGTTCTTCATTATACTTAGTTAAGGCATCGCTTCCATCTTCCGTGATAATTGCCTTTTCTAATACTACTGCAAACGTGTTTAACTGGAACATTGAAACGTTACTATAAAGCTAGGGCTTCAACCCTTGTTCAAACCTTCTTTCCTTACGCTCATTAGTTTTAACTTGGTATGAAGCAAACCTTGCCAGCTCATTAAACTTCGTAGCATACTCTAGCACAATCATGGTTCCTTGCTTTTGTTCAAAAAATTGAACTTACATCTGGTTTTAGGAACTCGTCGAAAAGCACATCTCGAAAAACATTTCTTTAAACCTATCCCACTCTATTATTCCTTATCCCCCACGAACCTTATTCTCCTGCCACCAATAACTAGCTTCAGACTTCAATATAAATGTTGTGAATGTGGTCTTCTGATCCTCATTAACTCTGGCAACGTCGAAAACCTTCTCCCTTTCCATGATCCAGGTTTGGGCCTCAATAGGATTTATAGACCCTTGAAACTTCGGCGGTCCAACTGCTTTAAAGTCCTTGAAAGTCGTAACTTGAGCTTGCAGCTGATTCGCAAGTGCTCCTGTTAACAAGGTCACAAACTGCTAAATCGGGTTAGCGTTGGCCTCATTATTATTATTTTTTATAGACCCCTCAATAGGTGGTTGTTGGCGTGGTTGTCTTCTTTTAGGAGGCATTTTTTGTTTAAGATATACGCTTATTAGATCATTACTTAATTCCTTGAATACTTAAAGTTTAACTTAAACATTCTATGATTAAAGCTTAAGACATAACATTTCAATAAACTTTGATATTTTATTCATTTGTAACTTTTGAAACATAATAAGGATAGTATCTCTGCTATCAACATCAACTTTCCTAAACATGAAAAGTTTCAGGATTACATACTCATCTTACCCCTTTATTTGTCTCAAAATAATGGGATTTACAATTTATTTAATCACAGAACTTATTACTCTTCCTATTTTGGCATATTAAAACATCGAGAGGCTTCTCTACGCTCTTCTTCCATTCGTCCTACGATCCATCATGTACCATGGCAAGTCTTCAAATTGAGCTGGATAATAAAAGACTCAGTCCTGGGCCCTATTAATCACATAATGAAAAGCATAATCCATTTCATTCATCTTAGCCTTTTTCGTCTGAACCTTGGCTTCAGCACGATCTACACGCTGAATAGCCTTCATCCAAGTGTCTTCTTCTCTCGCACGCTTAGCTGACTTCTCATTCGAGTCATCTTTTAGCTTTTCAACTTCAGTCTTCATCTTTTCATTTTTAGCTAACAACTCCTCTTGATGACGCTCTGTGTGAACTAGGTTCCATTCAGTTTTCCCAAGTCGTGAGTCGAGCTCCTGAATCTCCACATCCTTCTGGTCTATAGTAGCCTGCCGTATATTAGCCAGCTCCTTCAGCTCCTCAATCTTATCTTTTAATTCTATATTACGGTCATACAGCTCATTGTAGACACTCAAAATTTTCTGCACTCCTATTACTAACATTGCAGGAGGGTGGATTCGTCTTTTGGAGATAACCCTGAAAGACAGCTTACATCCATTCCGGATACTACCGGAAGTTCAGTTCCAACCCGGAACACAAACCGGGAACATCATCTCAAATCCGAAACACACACCGGGAATGTCATTTCCAATCTCGGAGATAACCCCGAGATATGCAGATCAAAAGACCGGCAACAACACCGGAGAGGACAATTCTGTCTCCGGCAATAACGCCGATGCTCGATTCAGTCCCGAGACAACATCGAGTAAGAACCCCATCCTTGGTGATAACCCCAAGAGATGCCATTGCAGTTCTGGCGATAACCCCGAAAATGCTTGTTTCAAACATATGCAATCAGCTTCAACCTCAGACATCCTGTCGAGGCACACACACCTCAGACCCGGAGATAACAACGTGCAGACAGGAACATCCACAGATGACAGTGGGACATATAAACAAGCAGCAGTCTAATCTCAGATGTAACCCTGAGCAACATCTGCTTTCTGCTTAAACCGGCGATAACCTCGGAGAGGAGTCACAAGGTCATCTTACCATCTCAACAAGATGATATCACAACATACCAATGAGTAGTCCAATCTCAGCTGTAACCCTAGAGCAAAGTCTACTTTCCGCTTAAACCGGCGATAACCCAGGTGAGGAGTCAAACGTCATCTTGTTCCTTCAACACCTGCGCGTCGTCTCAATACTTCATACATACATACCTCCAATAATGTCCCACAAGAGCCGAGGAGTTACAATCCCGAGTGACTATTACGCGTGGCAGTACTTAGGATAGAATTTGAAGCTTGAAGACCATGGGCATAGACCCCTCTTCCTGACTTCGTACAACCTCTAATCCATGTCATTGCGTAACTCTCGACATAAGTGGTCCGAAGAAGGTCAGATATACCTCGTTCGGATGCTCGGATTGAAGTTCTGCAAGTTCGAGCGGACATTACAGTGCATGAGTGCACGTACTACGAGATAACGGGACCCGCAAGGCTCGGATGCATCACGACCAGCCGCAGGTGTACTTGCGGCCATCCGTCTATATATACAAGCCTTGGGGTCATCCATTTGAGAAGAAGATTGAGGGAAAAAGGCAAGGAAGGCCTGTCCATTTTACTCTGCATACATATCTTTTGAGAGTTTCCTCACTTCTAAAGACTAGTTAGCTCATATATAGCTATCATTTATCCGGCGGGAGCTGAGTGTTTATCTATTTAAAGTCATAGAAGTCTACTTTGGCGACCCATACGTAAGCCTTCTTATATTCTATAAAGCCTTCTTCTCATATTAGCACACCGCTTGCACACGCGTTGAGAGTCGTGTGAGTGTGTTTGCCTCGGACTTCGATCCGTGGTTTTCATTTCTGCATCTATATATATATACTTATATATATGTATATATTTCATATATGAACTAACATTTTGAGTTATGCCTCGATTGAGCCTGAACTTGATGCAGGAGCGTTTAATTGCTTATATATATATATATATATATATATATATATATATATATATATATATATAAATTGTGGTCAGACTTTGTCTGATGAGCCTAGATTTTATATCCGGTGCGTTTAATTGCTTATATATATATACTTATATATATAATTGTTGTCGGACATATCCGATGAGCACAATTCACATCCTATTATATTCTTTGCTTTTATATATATATTTGTACATATATATATATATTTAAAATCGTGTCCGGCCTGGAGTTTACTTCGTGGCCTTTTACAGCTTTATTTACATTTCGTCCTGCCTGGAGTTTACTTTGTGGTAGTTGCTCGCTTTTACAGCTTTATTTACATTTCATCCCACCTGGAGTTTATTTCGTGGTGGTTGATCATGTCCACATATATATATATATATATATATATATATATATATATATATTTGCCTCTTTTATATATTTACATTTCCGATCCCCCATGGAGTTGCTTCGTGGTGGTTGATTATGTCTCAGATATATATATTTACTGACTTTTATATATATAATCGCTTCTTGCTTTTCCATACAAATTGCAGTACCATGTGAGCCTAAGAATCATGTGATCACAGGTTCAGTTTACTAAATCTAGATTCGGTTCCCATGATGGACATTTTTCAGCTGTAAGCAGCCTGTACATTATTTTACAGTGTCTGAATTTCCTTGGATGGTTGTCATGCCCATGAGGAGTTCGGTACTGCTGTATATTATTTTCTTGAGAATGCTTCGCATCTCAAAAATAAAAGCAAACAAGCCGAACATTTAATAATAAAATGGAAGTATAAAAAGGTCTCAATTCCTATTGAGCACAGGGTTTGAAAAACCTCTTTTACAAAACGTCATTGCTACATCTTGGTTAAAACTGAATTTTTCTATAAAATTCAAACCTTGTGTATATAGGTGCGAATGAGGCCTCACACTACTTTCAAATAATTGCACATTGATCCACACACACACACACACACACACATATAACAATATTTTTTGAAAAGTCGCGGTCACTGGTACTAACACGGATGTCGGGGTGCCTAACACCTTCCCTCCGCATAATCAAGCCCCGGACCCAAAATGAATCTCGGTTTCACAGACCCGTCTAGCGAAAGGTCAAAACACTGGGTCAATGTGCAAACCTTTTCTACTTGATTAGTGCAACCATTAAATACACCAACCAAGCAACTCTTTAAGTCAAATCGTCGACATTATACATGTCAGACCTTTTCACTTGTTTTTTCAAACAAATCTCACATTAACATGAGAACACCAAAGAACAAGTAACGAAAAGGGACACTCAAAAATCCCGACGTTGACACTCATCATATATCTGAGCTGATCTGAAGTTTTATGGAAACTATGACGCCCCCAAAATAGGTATACATCACCCATTTTGAGTCACCAAATACATGGTACAAAACTCAAATACAACTTAATTATACAACTGTTGTGTAAAATACGACAAAACATAAGATGAGAGTTTTAAAACGAATATTATCTTGTAGACAATATCCAAACTCAAATGGAGTCCTCATTACAATTATTATCACACTATTTTATAAAATAGTGAGGACTACTACAACCACCATCTCAGACCGTCATTCCATTCCACGACTGGTCCCACCTATATTCTCATTTTCTAAAGAGAACAATGAAAGCAAAGGGTGAGCTCAACTAGCCCAGTAAAGAATATTATGACTAAGATAATGCAGAATAAATTATTGTTAGCCTTCAACAGTGTTAAATTGATAGAATACAATAGACAACAAGTTTAACTACAACGGAATAAATAATCCATTAGAAGAGTCAAGTAGAGCATGATATCTACTATCTTCTATGATTTAAAAGTTCATTATCAATATTTTATCGTTGTAACACAGCTCAATAAATAATCCACATCATTGAATTATCCATGCACTATGGACCAATGATATTCGTTATTATCACATCCATGAATTATCCAGACACTACGGGCCAATGATATTCATTATTATCACCAGTGGTCATGACCATGCCAACAACTGTCCATCAATGCACTACAGGCCAATGAGGACTTTTACCACATCATTTGTAACATTACAGGTCATGATTATACCGATACATAGTCATAATCATACCAATCAGTAGTCCCTCTATGCACTACAAGCCAAAGATGACTTTCATCACAATATAAGCATGAGGAAGATGACAATGATATAAGCATCAATCAAACAAAATCAAGGATAAATATTAAAGATTTTTAATTTATCCAGAGTTTAAAAATGTCCAAATTGTCAACATGATAACTACTTTGTGGAGTAAAATTCAAGAATAATATTGTATCAAAAATAATTTGGACAAAAAAGAAATCAATTTTTGTCATGAATAGTACCCGGGATAAATAGTACCCGAGTGAATAGTACCCTATGAATAGTACTTTATGAATAGTACCCCGTGAACAGTACCCCGACATGAAAAGATTAAAATTTAACAAGAATATTCAGAAAAATATTCTTATGAAACGATACTAGATGAAACGAAAGTTTTAAGGATATTCTACTAATTTCAAGGAGTATAGAAGCCATACTTATCAAAATGAGTATAGAATTCAGAATCTAAAAAGAAATAATATTACTTACATACTACAGAGTATGGAAGAAAATATTATTTCTTATGAATAATGAACAAAAATAATACCCCTTAACGTAAAAGGAGAGTATTCTGATTGGTAGGGCGGGGTATTTTTGAAGAAAACTTATGTTATTTTCTACGCCTTAAACTCAAAAGAAATACGCTCGATATTATAGAAGAAGAATTCTTTGATTCTGATGTGATTTTCAATTCTAAACAAAGCATCCTATTTATAGGAGAATGGCAGGACACTATTTAAGAAAATAATCACGGACTGCACAGGAAAAAAAATTCACTGGCGCAATTTATCAGCATGTATTTGAGACAGCTAATAAGAGAGTACCCTCCTGTGAGGGTAACTTGAATTTGGGAGTTATAGGCCAATTAGGGAGCACCCTCATTCATAAGTTAGTGAACAGTACTATCTGATTTGGAAATTTTGGCCAATAATCTCATAACCAACCAATCAAAGGATTACCTCCTTTGAAGATAATTGGGCCACGAAAAATTATGCGTCCTAAAAAAACTAAATGAACAAACACCAATTTAAAAGGATAATTGAACAAACATCTTCCACTCATCAATTATTATTCTTAACTTTAATCAATATGAACTTATTCATCATTAATATTATAACTCACAATATTAACAACCAAATCATTCCCAAGAAAGAGGGGGTTTTTCGATAAGGACTTCTCCTTATTTGCGCGCAATTAGGTGACCAAACCCCTTTCCTCGACAGAACTTTCTAGACATCGTAAATAATGAAAATAATAATATGAATAACTTTGTCGTCTTAATTATTGATTTAATAATATAAAATATTATGCAGATTATACTGTGACAATAATTGAATTAATAATGTGAGATACTATGCAACAATTACTGTGGCAATAATTGAATAAAACTGAGTGATTTCTCACATAAGCATCAATAATCAAAGATACTATACAATAATGTGTGCTACTATGAAACCATGCGTATTACTGTACTTTTATTACCAGGTATTTCAACAGTTAACGGTAAAACTTTTGCCGTTATTTTTATAAAAAGTTATTTCTGTCATTTTCTAACTCCGACAGTAATTTCATTGTGGGGTCCACCAATGATTGTGTTGTCGTACGAATACTCCTTGATAAAATGAATATTCCCCAACCAATCGAATATTTTATGACAACTTACTTTGTGACACCCCCAAAATATGTATACATCAACCATCTTGAGTCGCCAAATACATGGTACAAAATACAAATAAAAACTTAATTATACAACTGTCGTGTAAAATACTACAAAACATAATTGAGAGTTTAAACAGGAATATTGCCTTCTAGACAATATCCACTATCAAATAGAGTCCTCATTACATTTATTATCACACTATTTTATAGAATAATGAGGACTATTAATACACCATCTCGGACCATCACTCCGTTCCCCGACTAGTCCCGGCTACGTTCTCATTTCCTGAAGAGAACGGTGAAAGAAAGGGTGAGCTCAACTAGCCCAGTAAGAAATATTATGACTAAGATAATGCAGAATAAATTATCATTAGTCTTTAACAATGTTAAACTGATAAAATATAATAGACATCAAGTTTAACTGTAGCAGAACAAGCAATCCATTAGAAGAGTCAAGTAGAGAATAAAAACTACTATCTTCTATGATTTAAAATCTTTTCATCAATTTTTATCGTTGAGACTCAGCTTAATAAATAAACCACATCATTTAATCATCCATGTACCACGGCCAAGGATATTCATTAAATCATCAATGGTCATGATTATACCGTATAATCCCTGGTCATAATCATACCAAAAACTACCCATCAATGCATTATAGGCCACTAAGGATTTTTACCACATCATTTATAACATTATAGGTCGTGATTATACCGAATGATCCCTGGACATAATCATACTAAGTCCATCTATGCACGTAAGCTAAAGATGACTTTCATCACAATATAAACATGAGGATGATGACAATGATATAAGAATTCAATAAAACAAGTTCAAGAATTAGTTTATCCAGGAACCAATAACGTCCAAATTGTCAACATGATCTTTGCTTTGTGGGGTAAAACTCAAGAATGCTCGTAAGAATATTTCCATGAAAAGATCTTCGGATGAAGAGCAAATATCAAGGATTATTCCACTAATTTCATGGAGTATAAAAAGCCAAAACTTTAACCAACCGAGTATAATAAAGAATGGAATAACAAAAGAAATCACCGTGCATGCGATAGACCACACGCATAAAAGTTATTCCAATGTATAATAAATAATCGGAACCAGGTCAGCGTAATCCGCTTGCAAGCGGTGATATTCCAACATAATAATAAATGATGGAACCGTGTCATGCGTAAACGCACGACGAGGATATTCCATAGAATAATAAAGAATGGAATAACAACGAATTCACCATGCATGTGATAGAATCCATGCAGACGATGTTTATTCCAACGAATAATAAATAATGGAACCAATCATGTAAATGCACGTATAGGATATTCTAACGTAATAATAAAGAATGGAATTACGTAAGAATTTCACCATGTATGTGGTACTTTGAATATACTGAGTTATTCCAATGTAATAATAAGGAATGGAATAATGTAAGAATTTCACTAAGTATAGGGTAGTCCCGTGATACAAAGTTTATTCCAACAAAATATAAAGAATGGAATAACAAAAGTTCTCTTCATGAATACGAAAGAAATAATACCCCTTACGGTACAACAAATAATATCCCTTACCTTACAAGAAATTGGATATTGGAAAAGTGAGGTAGAAGACTTCTCTTCTTCTTTCTCTTTGTAATTTCTCTCTCCAGAGTTTCAGTGAATTCGTAAGAAATAATGAAGGAATGAGCTTCTACTTATAGAAGAATGGACTGAATAGTAACTAATTAACGAACGGTCCAGATTGATTTACTTTTAAAACTTTAAATCGGTGATCCATATTGATTTACTATTAAAACTTTAAACCAACGATCCATATTGATTTACTATTAAAACTTTAAATCAACGATCCATATTGATTTACTATTATAATTTCAACTAACGGTCTGAAAAATTAGCACATCTCCTCATGGAATAATATGTACCCAAAAATAATTTGGACCGAAAAGAAATATATTTTTCGGGTGAATAGTACCCCGTGAATAGTACTTTGGGAATAGTAACCCCATGAATAGTAACCCGACACGAAAAGTGTCCCAAATACCCGAGTGAACAATACTAGAGTGAATAGTAACTGGGTGAATAGTAACTCATGAATAGTACTCTGACACAAAAAGTGTCCCAAATACCCGAGTGAATAATACTAGAGTGAATAGTAATTGGGTAAATAGTAACCCGTGGATAGTAACTCGTGAATAGTACTCCGACACAAAAGTGTCCCGATTACCGGATTGAACAATATAACCTCCAAACATCAATTATTTTCGAAATAAATATTGATTTCCACTAACACTAATAATTCCAACATAATGGAACTATCAATTTCATCTTTAATCAACATGAACTTATTCATCATTAATATTATAACTCATAATATTTAACAACCAGGTCGTTCCCAAGAAAGAGGAGGCTTTCTAATAAGGATTTCTCCTTATTGGCGCGCAATTAGGTGACCAAACCTCTCTTTGACTGAACTTCTATACATTATAAATATTGCAATTTAATAATATGAATAACTTTGTCGTCTCAATTATTGATTTAATAATATATCATATTATGTAGATGATATTGTGACAATAATTGAATCAATAATATTAGAGATATGATGTAACAATTACTGTTGCAATAATTGAGTATAACTGAGTGACTTCTCACGTAAGCATCAATAACCATCTACCGTGCTGCTACTATGCAACCACAGCAGATTCGCATTTTTTACTATCGGGTAGTTCAACGGTTTTAATTGCAGTAACACTTCCGCCATTATTTTATAAAAGATAATTACATCGCTTTTCTTACTACGACAATACTTCCGCTAATGGGTTCACCAATGATTGTGCCATCGTATGGATATTCCCGACAAAAAGAATATTCCCCGACCAAACGAATATTTTATAATAACTTGCATACTTTGCAAAATTTGTAAATATCACCCACAACTATAACATTATATCAAATCCACACCATAATATTAAAAAAAAAATCGAGAAATTTAAATCTTTATTCATAAAATCTGGGGTCTCACATACTTACTTTGCAAAATTTGTAAATATTACCCACAACTATAACATTATATTAAATCAACACCTTATTATTCAAAAATAATAATTAGAGAAAATTAAATCTTTATTCATAAAAGTTGGGGTCTTACAGAAACTACACAGGATCATCTTCCTCATCTTCCACATCAATCTCCTTAGAGTCCTCTTCTTCCTCAAGATCAGACACATGCACATTCTCCTATCCTTCCACAGTGACCAGCAGAGAAGGCTCCCTCTAGATTAACTGCTCCCGAACAACATGGACATCTCGGGGCTCCTCATCTCTAGGTACCTGAGGTATCTCTTCCCTAGCTTGACTGGATCCTTCAATGTTAGACATCTTGACAACAAAATACTTTTAAGTTTTATTTATTACGTGACACTCTTCAATACTCGCGAGCACATAAGTTATTAACATGTAACACATAAAGTCTTTTATTGGTTATCTTTAATGAATTCCCTAAATTCATTCCTTAGAACTCGATAAGAGTTTGACACCACTATATTTTATCTCCTTAAAGGTTACTTCCTAAGGTTTTCGCCACCTAAGGTTCATAACCTAAAGCTCTAATACCAACCTGTGACACCTCCAAATCCAGGTACTTCATTCCCATAGGATTTGGGGCTCACTATCCAAAATAATTACTTCTAAATACCCATAATCAAGGATAAATACATAAATTAAACAACTTAAATAATAATCCTCCCCATTATAGGGTTACATAAACATAAAATAAATCTCAGGTAATCTAACCTTAAACTATTACATAACTCTGCGGAATACATCACAAATAAAATTAGTCTCATAATAGAATAATATTAAATAAAATCAAACAGGACTTCATCATTTGGACATCTTGCCCTTGCCTTTGCTAGAAGACGGTTCATCAACTTTCTCAACTTTAGTTGCAGTGTTAAATGCAAGAGTGAGCAAACAATTGCTCACTAATATAATGATGACAATAGCAATAACATAGGAGTAAGCAACGAATACTGAATAATTAAGGACTTGTTATTCGAATCAAAATTTGGAAACAAGTTCAAGATTTATATCTTAGGGTCTAAAGACCATGAACTATGTCCCAAGGTTATTAAGTAATTCTACTTCAACCTTTAACAGTCATTAGACTATACAGACCTTTTCTTTCGTACTTTGGTGGATCAGTCATTCATACCATTTATTATGCACAAACATCTAAACGCTAACATGTACATAATCCCCTATATTAGGGTTGTTTTTCTTAGTTTGACTTTAGGATTTCCGCACTAAAGAAAGTTTAATTTGGAATAACTTAATAATGATTCTAAAATTTTAGAACACTCATCTATTATAGATTAGTCCAATCAATAAAGATTTATTAGCTATTCGAAGGTTCAATACTATAATATAAGATTGAATGTCAACAATACACAATTGAATAGACATTGTATATACAAAGTATTACATCCAAAAGAGTTAGAAAACTCATTTGAGATAATGAACTTTGAACAGTTTATGCTTTGAATAGCAAGAAATGAAAGTTAGGAACTTGCTCAATAAAAGTTTAAAGGTAAGAAACTTGCATAAAAATATCAAGTTAGGAATGTGAAACTTGCTCAATGTAAAAGAATTAGAATACAAGAGCTTGCATAATCATAAACAAGATAGAACCAAGAAACTTGCTTAACATAAATATAAGGTTTAGGAACTTGCATAATGAAAAATTAGGGTTAGAGAACTTGCCTCGCGCGTAAGCTATACAATTATAACAAACGTTCGCCAAATACCCTACATGTACCATTAGAATCTGAATATTGATTAGTTATACTATCATTAACCCTATAGGTTAAATTTTCATTCAAGTTCATCTCGCTAGTCTATATCATATTCCATTCACCAACACCATTTAAAGGTCTGAAACTATAAATTTGTAAATCATCACATGCTCAAATAACATCTCGAAGCTTAATAAACTAAAATTCAACGTTTTCTAAATCAGTATCTTTTCCATCTAAAAATCACCAAATACATGATCCCAATCTGTTATGGAACTTTATTACATATTTAATACCTTATCATGCATCTTAGACTAGGTTAAGCCAACACGTCATGGACTGAACATAAAAAAAAACGCCTCAAGATAGGGGGCCCAAGAACATGGCCGCGCTTCTGAAGCTCCGAGCACCGGCAAGAATCATGCGATGGTGTTCGATCCCAGAAATTCAACAAGCGCAATTTCGCTTGCTTTCGCCATTTATCTTGACATAGTTGCTCCAAAGACGTGAAGTAAAACCGTAGCGACTTGAAAGACTCTATTACAAGCCAAAAACTCCAACTTCCCAATTTCTACAGCAACACAAACAAACCCTCACACTAAAAACTTAACCAAAGACACATAACATATACAATCAATCATTTGACACCTAAAATAACATAAATAACCAAACTCAAAGGATTAAAATCACGTTCTTGCTGCTTTCTTCGTTTTTCAACATACTTAGCGAAATCAACCACCAAATCTTTGTTTCTTAACCAAATTAAACCATTTCAATTGCATTCTTTTTGTTTCTTAACATCCTAACATAATACATAATCAATTTACAGATTATAACAAGAATTACACATCAATTTTATTCTTAAATAAGCCACTTTTATACACATAAAACACCATAAACTTGCATTTTCTTCTTCAAACCAATTTCCATGAATTTAATTACTAAAATTTGTTCATAGTTGATAATTATCAATTTTTTACAAGACTATACATACATATAATCAACAATCCAACAAAACTCAATTACAGAGAATAGATATTGAAGGAAAACAAAACTAGGAAATTAGGAATAGATTATTACCCTTAATCCTTTGTTGTAGATTAGCAAAGATGATGACAAGATTTCAACAAGCCTTCTTCTTCATCTTAACTCCCAATTCACAAAAAACTCTCAATTTCTTTGTAATTCTCTCTTGTTCTTCATCTATTTTTTTTCTCTTCTAGTTTAGCATTAGGATTATACACATACACTAACTAATATAATATGCGGCCTAAATTTTTAGGTTAACAAAAAAAGGTTTTTATCAGTTATAATATGCCAAAGGCCATAAGGCCATGTTTGGCTACACACTAAAACTCCCCCCTTTTAATTTATTTTTATATTTTCCTTATATTATAGTTCTTATGTCACACCCATTATACAACTAATTTAATTAAATTCATAATTCAAATTAACATTTGTCATATAATTATAATTTCCATTATAAATTATAATTTTATTCCACAAACTAATAAATCTCTAATTTAATTATTAAATTAAATTAGAATAACTTTATAATTATTTAATAATACATTTAATTTAATTATCTCATTAAATTAAATCTTCAAATCATAAAATTACCTTTCATTAATTTAAATATTATAACACATTTTAAATAAATTATTATACCACAATTTCATCAATCATTTATTTATCTCAATAAATAAATAAATTAAAATATTTATTTAATTTAATAAATATTTAAAGCTTAATTACAAAATTCTCGTTCGTTACATCCTCCCCTCCTTAAAAGGATTTTATCCCCAGAATCACAACTCAATAAATTTATTCGTTACAATATACGCATGACTAACATCTTTTATTGATTTTAAAGATCTCTAACTCATGCTTGTTTAATTTTCATTGTGTTTAACCAACATGGTCGTACATATGAGTCATGTGTGATTACATGGGGGCATTAGTCATGCATGCTTTAAGATCAGAATGTACACAACATCATGTTCATATTATTAGTTTACAACATATCCAAGTTTGATTTTAAAAGTTATTTTCACCCAACCAAAGTATATCTTAATACACGCGTCTTACTTTGAATCACATTTCATGCATAGCTAAACCATATGCTCATGAAAATTAGAACTGAGGTATAATGAGTTTAGTCAAAGTCTATTTTTAAAATTATAATTTCTTTTAGTACATGTACACTAATACAATTTGAAGTATTCATGTTGCGTCAAGGAACCTAAACCCACATGTTAAACCTATTTATATGCATGCTCAAGTCATAACATCATGTTAGTCTTCACCCAATTTGAAAATAAAAGTTAAAATCAAAAGCGGTGCATCGGGCAGGCTATTCTTGTAGTGTTGAATCAGGAGGAGCGCCTTGCATGCTTCTACCCCTCAAGTTAGTTCGCACCGTGCTCGCCTTCTTGACAGAGATCAAACAATTAACAATTTTCTTCCATTTTAACATGCTCAGACCTATTCTCTGAGGTACTATACGTACATATAAACTTCCTAAACACATTAACAGCAATTCCCATACCAAAATTCACATGAATTTGTAAGAAAATCTATAATTTACCAAGTTTGGAAATAAGAATCATGGGCAATGAATTTACCTTCTATGAAGCTTAGCAAGCTTAATTCATTCCCTCTACACTATCTAGACTCCTTCTTAATTACAAGTAACTCACACTCTCAAACTTGGAATTCAGCAGGCAATTCACAGCAACGGGAAAAAGAAAAATGGAGCTGCCTATTTTTAAAGCAATGCTTGACTGGTTAATGGTTTTACACTAAGGTTGGAATTCATGGTGTAGAAGAAGAAGACAATGTGTGACGCCCCCAAAATTGGTATACATCACCCATCTTGAGTCGCCAAATACATGGTACATAAATCAAATACAACTTAATTATACAACTGTCGTGTAAAATACGACAAAACATAAACTGAGAGTTTAAACAAGAATATTGCCTTCTAGACAATATCCACTCTCAATGGAGTCCTCATAGGCATGTGATACAAACTCAAATTTAGTCCTCATTACATTTATTATCACACTATTTAACGTAATAGTGAGGACTACTAATGCTATCATCCTGACTGCAATCCGCTCCCGACTCGTCCCAACTATATTCTCATTTCAAGAGAACAAAGAAGGAAAGGGTGAGCTCAACTAGCCTAGTAAGAAATATTATGACTAAGATAATGCGTAATAAATTATCATTAGTCTTCAACAATGTTAAACCGGTAAAATACAATAGACATCAAGTTTAACTGCGATGGAACAAGCAATCCATTAAAAGAGTCAAGTAGAGAATAAAATCTACTATCTTTTATGATTTAAAAGGTTTTCATCACTTTTATCACCGAGACTCAAATTAATAAATAATCAACATCATCCCCGCACTACTGACCAAGGATATTCATTAGTATCACGACCACAAATTATCCATGCACTACGGGCAAGGATATTCGTGTATTCATCAATGGTCATGATCATGCCATAAAACAATTCATCTTTTGCACCCTTGGTCAAGAGAATCCATAGCCATAATCATACCAAAAACTGCCTATCAATGCACTACGGGCCAACGAGGACTTTTTCCACATCATTTGTAACATTACTACCATGATTATACCGAATAATCCTCGGTCATAATCATACCAAGTCCATCTATGCACTACAGGCCACATATGACTTTCAACATAATATAAACATGAGGAAGATGACAATGATATAAGAATTCAATAAAACAAGTTCAAGAATTAATTTATCTAGGAACAAATAACGTCCAAATTGTCAACATGATACTTCTTTGTAGAGTAAAATTCAAGAATGCTCAGAAGAATATTTCCATGAAAAGATACTGGATGAAGCACAAATATCAAGGATATTCCACTAATTTCATGGAGTATAGAAGTCAAAACTTTAACCAACTGAGTATAATAAAGAATGGAATAACAAAAGAAATCACCATGCATGTGATATGCCGCACAGAAGGTTATTCCAACAGAATAATAAATAACAGAACCAGGTGATGCGTAAACGCACAGACATGATATTCCAACAGAATAATAAATAACGGAACCAGGTCGTGCAAAATTCGCATCAAGCGGGATGTTCCAACGTAATAATAAAGAATGGAATAATGTAAGAATTTCACCATGTATGCGGTGCCAGACAGATAAAAGTTATTCCAACATAATAATAAAGAATGGAATAGCAAAAGAATTTCACCAAGTATAGGGTAGCCTCAGTATATGAAAGTTATTCCAACGTAATAATAAAGAATGGAATAATGTAAGTTCTCTTCATGAATACGAAAGAAATAATACCCCATACGAGTATTCAAAGAAAATAATTCTCTTCATGAATACAAAAGAAATAATACCCTTACGAGTATTGAAAGAAAATAATTCTCTTCATGAATACGAAAGAAATAATACCCCTTACGAGTATTGAAAGAAAATAATTCTCGTCATGAATACGAAAGAAATAATACCCCTTACCTTAGAACAAACTGGATATAGGAGTAGTGAAGTAGTAGAATACTTTTCTTCTTTCTCTATAGTTTCTCTCTCTAGAGTTTCAAAGAATTCGTAAGAAATAATGAAGGAATGAGCTTCATTTATAGGAGAATGGACCTATAGTAACTAATTCTGAATCTAGTCCAAATTGATTTACTTTTAAACGACGGTCCAGATTGGTTTACTATAAAATATTCTAATAAAACAAAATCTTTTAAATAAAATATAATATATTCTATTTATAATCTAATAAAACGAATAACTTTATAAAAGTATTCTGCTTTTTATATAAAAAGATTTTACTATACAAACACTATCGCAGCACTATGCAAAACACTATGCATAATAAAATATAATATATTCTAATTATTGTCTAATAAAACAAATAACTTTATAAAAGTATTCTGCTTTTATATAAAAAGATTTTATTATGCAAAACACTATGCATAATAGAATATAATATATTCAATTTATAGTCTAATAAAATGAATAACTTTATAAAAGTATTCTATTTTATATAAAAAGCTTTTTTGTTTTATTACATTAATAATACTAAGAAAACAAAACTTCATCATCATTATTATAATTCACACTATTAATCGACCAGGTTGTTCCCAGGAAAGAGGGGGCTTTCCAATAAGAATTTCTCCTTATTGGCGCGCAATTAGGTGACCAAACCTCTCCTTGGAAGAACTTTTGGACATCGTTAATATTGCAAATAATAATATTAATAACTTTATCATCTCAATTATTGATTTAATGATATATAAAATATCGACAATAATTGAATCAAATAACATGAGATACTATGCAACAATTATTAAAGCAATAATTGAACAAAACTGAGTGACTTCTCACGTAAGCATCAATAATCAATACCGTGTGCTACTATGCAACCACGCGTATTAGTGTACTTTTACTACCGAGTAGTTCAATAGTATTAACGGTAAAACTTTCGCCGTTATTTTCATAAAAATATTTTTGTCATTTTCTCAATCCGACAATAATTCCGTTGTGGGGTCCACCAATGATTGTGCAGTCGTATGAATATTCTCTGTTAAAATGAATATTCCTTGACCAATCGAATATTATATAACAACTTGCATACTTTGCAAACTTTATAAAATACTACCCACAACTATAACATTATCTCAAATTCACACCATAATATTCAAAAAAATATTTTTAGAAATTTAAATCTTTATTCATAAAATTTGGGATTTTACACAATGGTTATAGAAGAGTTGTTCAACCACTCTCCCTCAGCCATTTTTATAGCCATCATCACCTAGCTTGTAGCTACTGTTCAAAGCTCGGTTGTTCATGTAAAGGGAAAATGGAACACTGTTTGGGGAACTGAATTTGGAACAAGTCTCTTAATCCTTAGCATTTGGTTCCAAATGTAGTTAATTTAATTCCCTTTTGGTTCCCTCATGTGATTTTAGTGTATTAATGTTACTAAATAATGAAAAGTTAGGGATTATATATATACTCATATCATATAATTCATGTACATTGGGTTTACATAATTTAATATTTAATGCAGATAAAATAATGCAATTAGATATTATTAACCGGGTATTCTCCATAGATATTAATAGTGCACATACCTCAATATTATAACACTATCCAATACTAAATATCTATTTTTCTAACATTTAATTCCTTTTTGAATTTCTGATATGCACAATTAATTAACTATTTCTGTATTAAAATATCACACATGATTTTATTGTGTTACTTGGTACTTCATACCATTAAATGTACTCTTATCATATGATTTCAATAATGTCACACATTACAATAATGTTCCATACCATATCTACAGTACTAACAAATTTTCAAACTCCGCCAACGAGTTGCGCGCCATTAGATCTTTACAGAAGGGCGCAATTATATTTAGGGGTCCTCGGCAAAGCCAAACTAGTTTAGCTACATGCCAGTTCCAACCTCTACCATCATTCTAATTTCACATAGCATAAATTAAATTCCAAATTGATAATACTACTAATTAACATCCTATTAATTTCATGCATGGAGTTACATAATTACACATAATTAATCTTTCTCTTATTCAACTATTCCTCTATTAATTAACTTAGTGAATCTCTTAGTCCTTCATTATGCCACACTAGGAAATTCTGATATGCTTTACTTTATAATCTCCACCAGTCTTATCACATTACCTTACTACCATATATTTTTTCAATACTTAACTTAAATATTGAATCGAGTTTCTATAACTCATTCTACAACAATATTTAATTATATCTAAATACATATTTAACTTTCATTAATATATTCAGTAATAATATTTAGAAATTCTTGGGTATTACAAATTGTAAGTAAAATCAAAATGGACTAAAGCATTACTACCAGTAATAAGGTTCTATCACAACCAACTCTTTTACTTTATAGTGCTTTATGGTTCTTAAACTCTTCAAGATGTATTATCCTCCCACTAGCCCCTTCAATGATAAACACCTTTATCTTAGAAGAGAGTGTGTTTCACAACAAACACCTTTTGTTAAGTAGGATTATACAACATATACCCTAAACTTACTTTAGGATGTTTCACAAATCTGTACTTGTCAAATTTTGTCCCAAGCTTATCCTTTTGAAACATTTTCACATAAGCTGGACAACCCCTTATCTTAACATACTTAAGATTAGGAATCCTCCCTGTCCATAACTCTTATGGAGTCTTGGGGCTAGATTTTTGAGGTTACCTTTTCCATAAATATGCAGCCATTTCTAGGCATTACCATAAAAGGATACTGGAATGTCGGTAAAATCATTATGGACCGCACCATATCCAATAAGGTACGATTTTTCCTTTTAGATACATCAATAAATTATTGCGTGTCAGGAGGCGTCCATTGTGAGAAAACTATTTGAGATGATCTAGATGAAAGTAATATGCACACAAGCCAATCATGTTTGATGATAAAGCATATACTTTGTAACAATCTTATTCATTTATTAATAAAAAGTATTAATTTATTAAAGGCTTTTAATTATCTATATGATGCTATTTTATAATATGTGATAAACCCATAGTTTTAAGCAATGCTTTTAGAATAATGATGATGATCATTCTAATGAGATCTAAATTCTTAGAAAACTTAAAACTAAAATAGTTCCCAATCATTGGATTACTAAATTGGAGATTAGTGAATCCGGATAGATTGGTACATACGTTACTTGCTCATTGGATGAGGATGATTGATCTCATGATCATCTGTGAAGAAGACACTAAAGTAAGTATGTAGGTGCTTATTAGAGAATAAGTTCACTCTGAACGTGGCTCGCTAAGGAATACCTAATGGAGTTTTACTTGCTGTCAATAGAAATTCTCAGTAGTGATAGTAGTATAAGTAATCCTTGGACTTGAGATCATCATAGTATCTTGTGTATGATGAGTTATACTTTGACTTATTCCTTAAGACCCTTAGGGTATATCAAAGGGTATGCTTGGGTATAACAAGTTGTATACGGAGATAATATATGATCAATAAAGAATCTATCACTTCTAATAAAAGAAGAGAAATGTCCTATGTGATTTGATAAATGACAACCCAAAGTCCTTGGCCAATGCGTAATGAAATTAGAAAGGAGTTTCTAATTTGCATTACTTGAGTTGTGCATTTAAGGATCGAAATACATATAATTAAATAAAATAAGACTTGACAAGAATTCCATGTCTTATATTTAATTGGGACATTGTATGGTGGAAGGATTGAATTGTACGGTAACTATTTACTCAAAGGTTCTTTTATGATTAATGTTGAAATCTATATTATCCGAAAAGTCGCTGATCGCTAGGGAGGCTTATCCCTATCAGAATAAATATTATTTATTTAAATAAATTAATTGTTTAATTTATTTATTTAAATAAGATTAGAATTGTTCTAATTGATTTATTCACAACCTGGTTTAATATGGAGAACCTAAAGGGTCACACCATAAAAGGAAGAATAATTATTTAAGAAGTTAATGGCATAATCGTAATAATATAAATATGTATATTTAATTTAATCTATGGTGATAGAATAAATTAAATAGCTTAATATTTATTATTTAATATTTTAGAAATATTAAATATAAATTAATAAGAGGAGTCTTATTAATATTATTACAATTATTATTATTATTTTAATTTCTAAAATAGTTTAGGAATTAATTTAATATAAGTACTCTCATTTATTCCTAATTGGATTAGGAAGGAAAATTAGTTAAAAGAGTTTAATTAATTATCCCTAATAAGATTAGGGAGCCCCTTTAATTAAAAGAGTTTAATTAAATAATACCTTATTTTAATAGGGTTACTTGATATCTTTATAAGAGGAGTCTTATATCAGATATTAGGACTACGTTATAATTCCAATGGTTGGAGAGTACGCTTCTTTTTCTATAGAGATAGAAAAACTAGGGTTTAGCCAAATACCCATCTTCTTGAATTCTTCTTCTTCCTTGGTGGATCACCTCTAGAGGCCAAACACTTGGGTGGCTAACGTTGATCAAAGGAAGGAACCAAACCCGGTGGATTCAAGTTGAATGCGAAAAGAATTGGAGGTGAACTTGTACTCGAGGAAGCTTCTTGATCTTCAAGGGTATGATTCTTGTTCTTCAATTTTTCGCTTAATTAATAATTGTGCATAAAGGGTGATCCGGTATATGGTTTGTAAAATTTTAAACTCGATTTTTACATGTTTCCGCTTATTTTTGCAATTTGATCAAGTTATTGAATATTACAAACCTAATAAAGGGCATCGAGCCAAACCTTTATGCTAATTATTAATTATTTAATTTGATATGTATATTGATATGTGTTTAGAACAATTTAATTGGGCATAATTTTGTTGTATACAATTTAAAAAATAAAAAATAAAAATTCGCGAAACATATATATATTTTTTAAAGACGTTATTCGCGAATCCTTTTTCCTTGCTGTACGTGGTTATCATATTAAATCATATTCACGTGTTAGTAAGTGTAAGGTTGCTCCTGAAGGCTGAAGCAGGTTGACTTTATACTACCATTTAAACAAAAAAATAAATAAATTATGAAATAGTTGATTTCGCTGATCTTTACTTAGGAAGCACGTGGATTGCTACAAGATTATTCACGCCACTTGTAGATTCTAGTTAATGCCTTTTACAGGTAATGGCAGGATGTCATCTTTTCAAAGTTAACAGGAATCTAAAATTTAGGTGCGGTTATTATATATATATATATATATATATATATATATATATATAATTCCTAATAATTTTATAATTAAATAAAAGTTTATTTTAATATTAAAATAAATTTTAATTTTAAAATAAATGGTTTATTTTAATATTAAAATAAAAGAGTTTATTTTAATTTTAAAATTAAATTTTATGCTAACTAATTAGAGTTGGAATTGGATTCCATGATAACTAATTGGAGTTGAAATTGGATTCCGTCTTTTCTTAAATAAAAGAGTTTATTTGTGAATAGGAAAGAGAATCCTAATTTCCTTAAATAAAGGAGTTTATTTAGATATGAAATAAGATTTCATATTATTCAAAATAAAGGAGTTTATTTGTGAATAGGAAAGAGAATCCGTGTTTCCTTTAATAAAGGAGTTTTTTTTACATGGAATTGGATTCCATAATTAATTAAAATAAAGGAGTTTATTTTGATTAAAGATTTTGATTAAAATAAAATTGTTTATTTTATTCAAAATTGGATAAATTAAAATAAAATAGTTTTATTTTGATTTAAATTTGGATTAAAATAAAGGAGTTTATTTTGATTCAAAAATAGATTTTATACTAACTAAATTTGCCCATTAAATGATATCAATATATATATTAAATGTTTATTATTCATGAGATAAATGTTATTTATTGATGCATATGATGATGTGTATGATAATAAATGAGATTGATTATGGACTATTGACCAATGTGATTGGATTTTATTTTAGTTGGATGCATGAATGTATGGATTTTATTAAATGGGGTCTGCGTACCTCGTCTTCTCTAATTTTTTCTTAATGTAAATTCCATCTCTCTCCTATTTACTTCCCCTTGACTGCTGATAAAGGTTTCTATTTATTTTAAATAGTTTTGTAATAGGAATAGTTAGAATTAATTTTGAAGAATTAGAGATCAAGGGGCAAGGAGCACTTGAAGACCCGTTTGTAATGGAGCCCAGAATTAAATGTAATAGTTATATTTAAATATTAATTCTTGCACCCCTAGGTTTGACCTTTTGGTTCACTTGGTGGCTCTAGTGAACCAAACTAGAATAAAGTCCATAATCAATCCGGATAGAATATTGTATTCTATATGTGCATGCTTATACTATATATATATATATATATATATATATATATATATATATTATATTATGCAAACATACTTCGCATGTTTATTAATATGACGCGTATTTTATATATATATGTGCATGCGCGCTAAACAAGATGAGACAAATTAATAATAAACCCCTCAATTTTTATATTAAGTCCTAAGCGTTCAAAGATATTTGGAATATCGAACGTCGCCTTCTAGCATGATAAAATTAATAGAGTATTAAATATTTAATATGAGTTTGTTGTGTCACCACAAGGCAAGTATTAAGTATTTAAGATGTTAATTTATCACATTTGATGCTTATAAAGAAAATTAAACAATATTGTTTTGTTGTGTCACCACAAGGATGATATTTTTCTTTTTTGAATATATGGAGTGCTAGGTCGGACTTAACTTGGATAATTTTGATTTGGATGTGCCACCACTTGATCAAAATATCTAAGAGGCAAAAGAAAAGGAGTTGCATAGTTGATGTAATTGACAAAAGTTGTCTACCTATTTATTTATATATAGTTTGTTGTGTCACCACAAGGCTATATACATTTGAAATGGGATCCTTATTCTCACTAGCAAATCTTTAATTAGATTTTGCCGAACTATATAAGTGAGGGTAATATAGTTTGAAGAAAATAGTGGGAGATACCAATTTAAAACAAGACCTAATTTATTTTGGTAATTAATAAAAGAATGTATGTTAAAATGTTGTTAATTACAAATTCATTTACTGTAATTTTACAATGTCTAAAATTACTATCACCGCAAAGCATATTAGATGCTAAATTAACCGCATCAATTAAACGGATTGGTTAAGGAATTTGAGAATAGTTCTCATGGTCAAAAGTTATCTTATGTCCTTAATACGCCTATCCTCTGAATGGTTGCAGATAATGCCTCTGAGGAAGACATTGCTACTTTTAGAAAGTGGCAAGATGATGCACAGTTGGCTCAATGCATCATGCTCACATCTATGAGTAATGAGCTTCAGCGTCAGCATGAAACTATGGATGCTTCTACTATATTCCTGCACATCAAGTAGTTGATGGTGAGGAAAGTAGGACTGATAGATATCAGATATCTAAGGAGCTCTTCCGATCTAGAATGGCCAATGGCACTATAGTGCAGACAAAAAATTCTTAACATAATCAATTTGATTGATCACTTAGGACAACTGGTTTTGTTATGGATGGAGAGTTGAGCCAAGATTTGATCTTGCACTCACTCCCGGACTCCTTTCACAATTGTTGTGAATTTTTCATATGAACAAGCTAGATACCAGCCTCGCTGATTTGCTTATCATGTTGAAAAATGTTGAGAGTCACTTTCCAACCAAGAAAGACCGAGTCTTACTGGTAGGGGCCAAAGGATCTTCTGAAAAGAAGAACGATTCGAAGAAGGTATAAATAGAAAGGGCAAAAATAAAGGATAATAAGAACAAAACTGATATGGATAGCAAAGGAGTTTGCTTCCCTTTGCCGCAATAAGCCCTCGACACTCGGAAAGAAATCTGCGAGAAGCATCTTGCAGAGGCTAACCAAAAGAAGCTTAGTGAAGTTTCAGTTACAAATACAAATTTGTTCATGATTTAAAATAAATTTTTCTTTAAGTCAAGGTTCTACTTGGGTTTTGGATACCGACTTTGGTTATCATAAATATAGATTTATGAAGGGACCAAGCAGAAGTAGAAAGCTAAACAAAGATAAGTAATCCTATGTGTGAAAAAAAATGAAACAAAGGTCACTTTGATTAACCATAGGAACTTATAGTTTAGCATCGCCACTGGCAAATCTATTAAATCAATAAGTTGTTATTGTATTCCAATTCTCGTTGGAAACATTATTTCTATTTTATTGTTGGACAATAAAATCTTTGGTATTATATTTAAGAACAATTGTTGTTCTATTTATAATAATAATGTTTTGTGTAGAACTAGAATATTACTTAATAGATTTAGTATACTTGACTTACATGAAAATAATTTTGCATATTGAACAAATTAGTATAAGAAAAGGAGATGATCATTCAAAGAGTTGAATGTGTGTATTTGCTAAAATACAAGTGTGAATTATTTGAAAGGTTCAAAGAATTCAGAAGTGAAATAAATTGGCAATGTATTAAGATTCTTTGATTAGATCAAGGAATAAATACTTGTGCAATAAGTTTCTAGATCATCTCAAATGGTTTTCTCATAATGGACACATCCTGATACGCAATAATTGATTGATGTATCTGAATGAAAAATCGTACCTTGTTGGACATGGTGCGGTCCATAATGATTTTACCGACATTCCAAAGATCCTTCCGGGATAATGTCCTAGAAATGGTCGTGCATATCTACGAAAATGGTAACCTCAAAATCCGGCCCCAAGACTCCATAAAAGTTATGGATAAGGAGGATTCCTAATCTTAAGTATGTTAAGATAAGGGGTTGTCCAACTTATGTGAAAAGGTTTCAAAGGATAAGCTTGGGACAAGATTTTATAAGTGTCGATTTGTGGGACATCCTAAAGTAAGTTTAGGGTATATGTTTTATAATCCTACTTAGCAAAAGGTGTTTGTTATGAAACACGCTTCTAAGATAAAGGTGTTCATCATCAAGGGGCTAGTGGGAGGATAATAGATCTTGAAGAGTTCAAGAACCACAAAACACTATAAATCAAATAAGAGGAACCTAGATAGATACCTATTATACCACAAACCTAATCGTAATTCGGAATAGTACCAAGATACCGGGAGGTATGGATTCATCATAGATGATGATGATGAGGTACACATCATAGAAGATGATGATCCAGCTTATATACGATGAGGTAAGTGTTGTGAACACTCAGAGAAATGGATTGAAGCATGTTTCTCAAATATGGAACATTCGTTTTGATGAGGCAATTAAAAGAGTTTGATTTTATCAAAAATAAGAATGAACCTAGTGTGTACAAAGGGTCATTGGGAGCATCGTGACATTCTTAGTACTATATGTTGATATACTACGGATAAGGAATGACATACCAATGCTACAATCAAGAATAATAAGTTGTCTAAACATTCCTCCATGAATGATTTGGAAGAATATCTTAATTGGGGATATAAATCTATATAGATAGATTTAAGAGGATGCTCGACTTAACCCAAGGAACGATATTCATTTGATGCTAAAGTCGCTTAGCATGGCAAGCTCCAAGAGATGTTTAATGTTGATGAGCCATGGAGTGTATCTCTTAATAGTCCCCACAAACTATTAAAAGAAGAGAGATCGCATGAGTGACAATCATGTATGCAATGAAATATACGAGACCTGATGTCGATCACCATATTATGGAGAAGTTCACTATGAGTCGCTGAAAACATCTTAAAGTGCTTAACCCAAGACTAAGGATGTGATCATATTCATGGTGGGTCTAAATTAAAACTAGAGGGCTTAATGCACTCAAGTTTTTCGCATGCACTAAGATTATGTAAAAAAATCCACTTTAAGGTAAAACGTTATCTTGAATAAAGGTGCGTTGAATTGAAAGGTTCCAAATAGCAAAGAGTTGCCGGTTTAGTGATAAAGACAAAGTAAATAGCTATAAATGAAGTCGCAAGTTGATTGTTTGGATTAAAAGTTCATTACGTAACTAGGAATAGTTCCTAAGTCTCATCTTGGATCTAAACATGTGTCAGGCACTTTCATTTGATTATAAGAATCATCAAAGAGATGGAAATCACTATAGAGATGGTGGACTCTCAAGAACAACATTACATATCCATTAACTAAAGCTTATCCAACAAAGCAGGATAATCGCCACTTAGAGAAGAAGAGTATAAGATACAATGGCGATCGGCTTTAGTGCAAGTGGAAGATTAAAAGTAATATGCACACAAGCCAATCATGTTTGATGATAAAGCATATACTTTGTAACAATCTTATTCATTTATTAATAAAAAGTATTAATTTATTAAAGGCTTTTAATTATCTACATGATGTCGTTTTATAATATGTGATAAACCCATAGTTTTAAGCAATGCTTTTAGAATAATGATGATGATCATTCTAATGAGATCTAAATTCTTAGAAAGCTTAAAACTAAAATAGTTTCCAATCATTGATTACTAAATTAGGGATTAGTGAATCCGATAGATTGGTACATACGTTGCTTGCTCATTGGATGAGGATGATTGATCTCATGATCATCTTGTGTGGAGACACTAAAGCAAGTATGTAGGTGCTTATTAGAGAATAAGTTCATCGAACGTGGCTCGCTAAGGAATACCTAATGGAGTTTTACTTGCTTCACAATAGGAATTCTCGTAGTGATAGTAGTACAAGTAATCCTTGACTTGAGATCATCATAGTATCTTGTGTATGATGAGTTATACTTTGACTTATTCCTTAAGACCCTTAGGGTATATCAAAGGGTATGCTTGGGTATAACAAGTCGTATATGGAGATAATATATGATCAATAAAGAATCTACCACTTCTAATAAAAGAAGAGAAATGTCATATGTGATTTGATAAATGACAACCCAAAGAGTCCTTGGTTAAGGCGTAATGAAATTAGAAAGGAGTTTCTAATTTGCATTATTTGAGTTGTGCATTTATGGATCGAAATACATATAATTAAATAAAATAAGACTTGACAAAGAATTCCATGTCTTATATTTAATTGGGACATCAGATGGTGGAAGGATTGAATTGTACGGTAACTATTTACTCAAAGGTTCTTTTATGATTAATGTTGAAATCTATATTATCCGGAAAGTCGTTGATCGCTAGGGGAGGCTTATCCCTATCAGAGAATAAATATTATTTATTTAAATAAATTAATTGTTTAATTTATTTATTTAAATAAGATTAGAATTGTTCTAATTGATTTATTCACAACCTGGTTTAATATGGAGAACCTAAAGGGTCACACCATAAAAGGAAGAATAATTATTTAAGAAGTTAATGGCATAATCGTAATAATATAAAATGTATATTTAATTTAATCTATGGTGATAGAATAAATTAAATAGCTTAATATTTATTATTTAATATTTTAGAAATATTAAATATAAATTAATAAGAGGAGTCTTATTAATATTATTACAATTATTATTATTATTTTAATTTCTAAAATAGTTTAGGAATTAATTTAATATAAGTACTCTCATTTATTCCTAATCGATTAGGAAGGAAAATTAGTTAAAAGAGTTTAATTAATTATCCCTAATAAGATTAGGGAGCCCTTTAATTAAAAGGGTTTAATTAAATAATACCTTATTTTAATAGGGTTACTTGATATCTTTATAAGAGGAGTCTTATATCGATATTAGACTACGTTATAATTCCAATGGTTGAGAGTACGCTTTTTTTTCTATAAAGATAGAAAAACTAGGGTTTAGCCAAATACCCATCTTCTTGAATTCTTCTTTTCCTCGGTGGATCACCTCAGAGGCCAAACACTTGGGTGGCTAACGCCGATCAAAGGAAGGAACCAAACCCGTGGATTCAAGTTGAACGCGAAAAGAATCGAGGTGAACTTGTACTTGAGGAAGCTCGGATCTTCAAGGGTATGATTCTTGTTCTTCAATTTTTCGTTTAATTAATAATTGTGCATAAAGGGTGATCCGGGTATATGGTTTATAAAATTTTTAAACTCTGATTTTTACACGTTTCCGCTTATTTTTGCAATTTGATTGCGTTCTTGAATATTACAAACCTAACACTAGAAACTTATTGCACAAGTATTTATTCCTTCATCCGATCAAAGAATCCTAATACTTTGTCAATTTATTTTATTTCTGAATTCTTTGAACCTTCAAATGATTCAGACTTGTATTTCATCAAATATAAATATTCAACTCTTTGAATGATCATTTCCTTTTCTTATACAAGTTTGTTCAATTTTTAAAATTATTTTCACGTAAGTCAAGTATACAAAATCTATGAAGTAATATTCCAGTTCTAAACAAAACATTATTATTATAAATAGAACAATAATTGTTCTTAAATATAATACCAACAAAATTTGTTGTCTAACACCAAAATGGAAATATTATTTCTAACGAGAACTGAAATACAATAACAACTTATTGACTTACTAGACTTGCCTATAGCTAAACTATAAGTTCAAATGGCTAATTTAGCAACCTTTGCTTCATTTTCCACACAAAGGATTACTTATCATTTATTTAGCTTTCTACTTCTACTTGGTCCCTTCATACATCTATATTTATGAGAACCAAAGCCGGTATCCAATACCCAAGTAGAATCTTAACTTATAAAACAATTTATTTCAATTATGAACAAACCTATATATTTAAGTGAAGCTTCACTAAGCTTCTTCTGGTTAGTCTCTGCAAGATGCTTCTCATAGTTTCTTTTCCTGTGTCTAGGCTTATTGCAGTGGAAGCAAACTCCTTCGCTATTATTGGTCGGATTAATGATCACTAAACACGCGCAAGTATACGCGATCTAACAAGTAATACAGTTAAAAGTATACTGTCGAACCCACAAAGAATTATCACTAATATTTACCAAATACTGACTTTGTATCACTTAAGTCTTATCCGAACAGCAGAATAACAGATGTGTAATTAATCTAGTTAAATCTAATTATCAAAGCAATTAAATGGATAACGAATGGTATCGAATGTGCTACAAGCTAAGATCATAACTTCACCCCACTCTAGTATTTTGTCAAACACTTGGTGTGTTATGTTTAATCAAAATTCTTAACTTTCTCTCTTTGGTCTTAGTGGTCATGACGGATTGTCGTCCGAGAACACACAAGTGCTCGTACACCTCTTCTAAGGTATGTATAAACCTATCCTCTTTAGTTCTACCCGATAGGGAATAGAGCAGAAAAGAACATCCAAGCTAGCTAATAATCATACACATTCCTATGCGAATTAACCATAATAAGGAATTTAACGCATAAGTTCTCAATTAGGTCACACATGGTGCATAGGTATATTAATTCCTATCCTATACACAAATTATGCAGTCGGATCAAGTAAACAACTCATAATCACATGCCAATATATCAAGGTGTAAATCTACAATCCCTTTTCCAATTTCATATAGATTACCAAAATCATCACTAATTCCTTAGCAAGAATAATTAAGCATAAATATATTGATCCAAACCATATGGTGCCAACCAAATAGATAAAATATTCAATTCAAATTAACAAAGGAATATCTCTTAAACTAAACTTAAGTAGCAATATAAACAACATTTATGGATTACAAAATCATAGAAAATAATTAGAGAAGAATAAACTCCGCCAAAGCTTCTTCAGTCTCCAAGAATTCCAATCCTTTCAAGCTTTCCAATCCATGTTGCTAAGTGCTCTTAAGCTCCATGAAATCCCAAACATCTCCCTAATCTACCTAAACTATATGTACAATTATTACCTACTAGAAAATGGAGAGGAAAGTTAAAAGGAAATAGAGAGATAGAGTATCCTAGGGGGGATAATGTGATATATGGTAAGGAGGCTGCCCCCTATGTATATATATATGTGTTTTCCCCTTTAGTTAGGTTAATTCCTGCTCTTCTCTATCTGGGAACAGGAGGTGGCGCTGCAGTGCCAAGATTTAGCCTTGGAACGATGTTGCAGCGCTGAGTCAAAACCTTAGGTCAAGAAGTGGTACATAGCTTAGTTTGTGAAGGAATCAAGGGCAACAGCGGTCTTTGCATTATTATCACTACTTTCCAGGAAGGGGCGCTGCAGCACCAAGTTTAATCCTGGCAACGGCACTGCAGCGTTGGTGCAAGAAAATTACCCATTTTCCCTTAAAAGCTGGAAATGACCTAATAAGCCTTACAACACATATATTAATCAAAATAATAACAAAATAATATAAAAGTGATATAAATTATGACCAATAAGCTACTTCTTAAGCAATAAAGGATTTAATTCGCGGGTATAAATCCCACTCATCAAATACCCCCAAACTTAAGCCTTTGCTTGTTCTCAAACAAACTATCTGAACAACCATATCAACAGTAATATAAAAATGTGAATTAAATATACTACTATATATCAGCATCATGGATTCTAAGCTCAAAATAACTACTCTCAGAGAACAGGACAAACAGAGTTATGAATAAGGGTTCAATCAATTTTAAGCATAAGACTTTATTCGATCCATTCTATGTGTGTTTGTGTGTGTGAAGACCAACCATCCTAACTAATAATAGCTTAAAATAAGCTCACACAATCGATTGTAATAACCAATATGTTAACTCTGTAAACTCAAGCAATCAACAAGCATTAAGAACAAGACGTGGATGCAAGAAAGGATCAAAAGGCACTAGCATGAAGATATCAAAATCTGAATTATCCAATGCTTAATTACCTTAGGCCATTCAGAGAAACCCCGTCAATGAGCTTTGGATCAATGACTCCCAAGCCATATGGCTTTAGAGCACTAGGTTTAGAACACCCCTATGGATCTAATAACTCGACCAATAAAGGACACGTAATCAAACTTAGTCAACTAAGGTTCTTGTTATTCTTCCTTTCATTTTTTTTCCAAAATAAAAGCATGCCAGAATCCAATATCCAAATCTGTATAAGCGTCTAAGTCTTTTACTACCTTGTATTCATGTAAGTTCAACAAAGTTAACACATTTTCAAAACTATATCAAAAATATAGCTAGCTATAACAGTTTGTCGGTGCTCACTAAGAAGAATGAATCAATAACAGTCTCAACTATCAACTAAACTAACCCCTCATTAACACATGTTTAACATACACTCTTTGAACTAGCCATAAAACCAATATGCTTATCATTAGCCACAATAAAATTTTTTTAACAATATAAAACCGTTGCATAATAATAGCTCAAAATAAGGCAATAAAGCCATTAACATGGCATCAAGTATACCAATCTATATAAGTCCCAAAACATAGCTATAAACCAAACATACATGCTGATAATAATAAAGGCATTTACAAATAAAAATAAAAACTGATCATGCATCCATCCATAATAAAATCCATAATAAACTAAGTCTGAGGCTACAAAAGCCTAAAAGATGTCAAACGCAGTTCATGCATGATTGCACTACAAAAATAACTCTGTGCAGTTCAAATTAATACTCAAAAGTAGTAACAAAGGCATACTTATGGAATCATGGAATACATAAATAAAAACTACTAAGATACGATCTACTATGAACATGTCATAATAGATAGATAAGCATAACATCCTAAGAACTGGTGAAACTTAACATCCATGAATCAATAACATGATAATCCAAGGCTGCAATTCAATAACAGTTCATATTTACAACCTAAAATATTACTAGAACCAAAAAATAACAAAATAGAGTTCATATGGCAGAATAGATAATATGGCAAAATATGGCAAATAAAAGTTGATAAAACAGTCCCCCAAACTTGAATTAGCCAATGCCCTCATTGGCCATATATGTTTTAGAGCTCAGTCAGCGCCATCACCCATTACACCTTCCTCATAGCCCTCATCTCTGGTTGGGGATAGTGGTGGATATGGTGTTAAGGTAGGAGGCTCAGGAAATTGGAATGCCATAGATTCTGTATGATTGCAATGATGAAGGCTTAGCCAATGTAGATTTATCTGTTATTGCTAATTGGGGGTGATTTTTGGTTACCCAAACCTAATTGAACTACTGTTACTACGTGGATGCCACCCGAAAGGAGTAGAGGGTTTGAAACCCTAGTTTGTGTCAACACTTTTCTGAATTTTAGGGGTACGAAACCCTTGAATCCGTATGTAGCACTGATGTGGGTTGAGATTGTGGACAAATCGGGTGTAGAATTTCACTATGTGGAAATTGTTGGGAGTTATAGTGTCTTTCGTGTGTTGGGAGTTATTTATGGTGCCCTCTAAAATTTACCAAATGATGATTTTAAACAAACTGAGGTTAGCAACCCTCATCAGGGCGAGACTTTTTTGTTCAGTAATTTGCGCCGAGGCGTGAATGGGCAAAGAGCTCTGTGCCTAGGCAAATTTTTTCCTTTGTAAAATCTAGCCGGGGCGAGTTTCGGCAGAGAGCACCTCGCCAGGGTGAGTTTTCATTTGATAATTTCTTCGCCTGGGTGAAGATTCTGTTTCCTGCTAGAAATTTTCTTTTGTGTCCTGATTCCCTGGACTGTGTACTAAACATGAAATAACTTCATTTCCTCTCCTCCTTTTGTCAAAGTTCATCTTAAACTTGTAAAGAAGTTAGTAACTCAGATTAGTTTTTAGATCGAACCAAGAAAGTTGTACTAGAGAAAAACTATACTAATCTACTACTCAATGAAACTAATAAAAATCTAATAATCAAAATAACCAATGATTGGGTTACCTCCCATCAAGCACTTGTTTTTGAGTCTTTCACCGACTACTCCCTGTTTCTAATCTGGATCGGCCGGGATTTTTTTAGCATGTTGTTTATATACCACACATAACCAACACTATTTTATTGTATGCCCGTTCAACTGTATTACTAGAGGTGAATTTGACTTCAGATCAACAATGAGCATTTTTAGACCACCAATCTCCCACAATCCTTGTGTCCCACATGTGTGAACACTTCGACCATATCGCTCTCTTCCTTATCATTTGGGATTAAAATTTCTTTGAACACTTTGATTTTCACTTCCTGGTCGAACACGTTCATAGTCAATACTCCATTAGGCACATCGATTAGTGTTTGTCCCGTTGTAAGGAATGGTCTTCCCAATATGATTGGATATTATTATCTTCTTCAAAGTCTAACACCACAAAATCAGCTGGGAATATCAATGTGTCAACCTTTACCAACACGTCTTCTACTATCCCCAACAAATAAGTTATCGATCTATCTGTGAGATGTAAATTGGTATTTGTTGGCTTTGCTTCCTTTAAGCCCAGGTTTTTGTATATGGATAGTGGCATAAGGTTTATACTTGCTCCTAGATCACATAGTGCTCTTCCCACATCCTTATTATGTTACCTCCTTTCTAGTCTAACAAAAAGGACTCTAACGCATGCAAGTATACATGGGTCAACAAGTAGTACAGAGTAAGAAAAGTATCGATCCACGGAGAAAGATATTTAATCTAAATTATCATGCAACAACTTATCACTATTTTTATATGCTTAAACAATTAACTCACAATTAAATTTAATTCTAAATTAATTCATGAAATAAAAATTATAATTACTAAAGTGATGTAATCAAATCAGAAAAGAATGGGATTCTAATTTCAATTAATATTTCATCTAAACTTCAACCCTCATGTAATGTTTTAATTATTTATCATGGAAAACTAGAAAAGAGCACAATAGTGGGCATAACCATTTTTCAATGAACTATGACCAATTCACATAACCTCCACATTTGATAGAAATCATGTAAGTGACACTATTACCAAAATCACTATATGTCTATGTGAAATTGTAGCAATAATGAATTAAAGTGCAGGCTCTCTTACTGACTACACATGATGGAACGGTATATGTCTATCCGGTCCATGAATCACAAAGCTTAAACAAATTAGCCTCATGAACATATGCCATTATAATTTAATCCATACTCATATTTCATTTTTCAATTCCATACAAGCGCACAGTGTGAATGGTGATCAAACATTCATTCTTTAAGCTCAATCATAATGGGTAATCCAATGATAAATATACAACAATACAATCAGATATATAAATTTAGACTACATATCAAAATCCATTAGAATCCCATAATGGAGTTTAGTTCATTTCTGAACCAAAAGCCATTATGGGATTGAAGCAACACATGGAATTAAATACTGCAATCAAAAGAAGTAATAGAAATGGTAGAGCAAATTTGTTAATCAAGTTGCAGAATCTATTCCAAGCTTGTTCCAATGCACCAACAATCTCCGGAAATGAAAACTAATAATTATTCAATAATCTAGATAAAGAGAGGAGTTAAAATGTATCATCCAATGATCAAAACCTCTCTAGCGTAGTTAAAACTTAAGAACCCTAATAATCCTCTGAAAACTGATAAAAGACTAATGATAAAACACGTTTGGTTCTAATCATAACATTCAGTTGAGCCCAATATGCTCAAATTTCAAATTACAAAAAGTCAGCAAAATTGACTGTAGAAGACTCGCGTGGCCGCGCGAGATTACACTGTAAAACAAGCGCGGGTGCGCTATGGAAGTGTCTGTCGAGTGTATGGCGCGGGCGCGCCAAATCCCTTTGTTGTCATCACATGGCTGCACAACTACATAATTTGTCTCTGTTTTGCCTTAAGCGCGGGCGCGCCATATTTTGTCTTTGAGGCGGTGCAGCCGCGCTGCTACTACTTCATTGCTTCTGCTGTCTGGTTGTTCCTACTTTTTGTTTTTTGTTGTTTGTTCTTCATTCCTTCTCCTATTCACTACATTCCTCCACTGCTTCAGTTCCTCATCTGCTCATGTTCATCTTGCCATGCTTTTGCTAGCTTCATGCCACTATACCAATCCATGCCAATTCATTCCTTATGTTGCTAAAAGGGGTTCCAAATACATTTACTGCAAAACAAACATAAAATGCAAATAAAACATAATAAAACTACTTAAGTTGAGCATAATTCTCGTGAGTTAGTAACCAATAAGTAGGTATAAAACCTACTTATCAAATTACCAATTGCACAAGGAATAGTAAAACTCCCCGGATCTTTCAACTTAGGGGGGAGCTTTTTCTACAGAACTGCACTGCACTCTTCCGTTAGCGCCACTATTTCGAATTCATCAAGCTTGTGTTTCTTTGAGAGTATAGCTTTCATGAACTTGACATAGCGTGGCATCTGCTCTAATGCTTCGATGAACGGAATGTTAATGTTAAACGGTTTAAAGATGTCCATGAACTTGGAGAACTAGTTCTTGAGCTTTTAACTTTTGAAACGTTGAGGGTAAGGCACAGGTGGTGTGACTATATTCTATTTTTCTTCCTTCAACTTTTCCACAAATATTTCCTTAACCTTCCTTGCCGAATCTTCCCTATCATTTTCATACTTCTTATCAATGATTGCTTTCCCATCAGAATCTAATTAAACCAATACTTCTCCACTCCTAAGCGTAGCAGCATTACATTGCTCATGGACACCTCTAGGATTCTTTTCAGTATCACTAGGAATAGCACCTTCAGGTGTACTATTCAAAGCACTTACAAGCTATCCTACTTAATTTTCCAAATTCTTTATTGCAGCTGCTTAAGTTTTCATTACCACCTGTCGACGTCGGGATTTTTGAGTGTCCCTTTTCGTTACTTGTTCTTTGGTATTCTCATGTTAATGTGAGATTTGTTTGAAAAAACAAGTGAAAAAGGTCCGATATGTATAATGTCGATGATTTGACTTTAAGAGTCGCCAACAGTATTTAACTTGTTGCACCAACGCAATCAAAAAAAGGTTTGCACATCGACCCAAAGGATTTGACAATCGCTAGATGTGTCTGTGAAACCAGATTCATTTTGGGTCCGGGGCTTGATTATGCGGAGGGAAGGTGTTAGGCACTTCCAAACATCCGTGTTACCACTACGGTGACCGCCACTCTTCAAAGAAATTGTTATATGAATGTGTGTGTTTGTGTGTGTGTGTGCGGATCAATGTGCAATTATTTGAAAGTAGTGCGAGGCCTCGTTCGCACCTATATATAAAGGACAGAATGTAAATAAAGCTATAAAAGGCCACGAAGTGAACTCCAGGCCTGATAAAAATGTAAATATATATATATATATATATATATATAAAAAGCAAAGAAATGCACCGGATGTGAATCAATCTCATCGGATCATCGGATATGTATATATGTATATATATATATATATATATATATATATATATATATATATATATATATATACGCGATTAAACGGATGTAAATCCAGGCTCATCGATATGTTCCATAACAGTTATATATATATATATATATATATATATATATATATATATATATATATATATATATATATATATATATATAAATAAGCCATTAAATGCACCTCATGATGTAAAATCCACGCTCATATATATATATATATATACGCTTTATATATATATATATATATATATATATATATATATATAATTAAATGCACCAGATGTAAAATCCAGGCTCATCAGACATAGTCTGACCACTGTTTATATATATATATAAGTAATTAAACTTTTTAGACCGAAGTCTAGGCTCAATCGAGGCATAACTCGATAATGTTAGTCCATATATGAAATATATACATATATAAGTATATATATACAGATAGAAATGAAAACCACAGACCGAAGTCCGTGCAAACACATTCGCATGACTCTCAACGTGTACAACAGTGTGTGATAATATGAGAAGAAGGCTTTATAGAATACAAGAAGGCTTACAGTGGGCTGCCAAAGTAGACTTCTATGACTTTAAATGGATAAACACTCAGCTCCCGCAGGATAAAAGATAGCTATATGTGAGCTAACTAGTGTTTAGAAATGAGGAAACACTCAAAAGATGTGTATGCAGAGTAAAATGGACAGGGCTTCCTCGCCTTTTTCCCTCCTTCGTCTTCTCAAATGGCTGACCCCAAGGCTTGTATATATAGACGGATGGTCGTAAGTACACCTGCAGCAGCCGCAATTATACTTATGGCTAGTCGTGATGCATCCGAGCCTCGCGGGTCCCATCGTCTCCTAGTACGTGCACTCATGCACTGTAATGTCTGCTCGAACTTGCAGAACTTCAATCCAAGCATCCGAACGAGGTAAATCTGACCTTCTTCAGACTGCTTGTGTCGAGAGTTACGCAATGACATGGATTAGAGGTTGTACGAAATCAGGACGAGGGGTCTATGCCCATGGTCTTCAAGCTTCAAATTCTATCCAAAGTACTGTCACAAGTAATAGTCACTCGAGATTGTCAATCCTTGGTTCTTGTGGGACATTGTTGGATGTATGTATGTATGAAGTGTTAAGATGACGTACCATTGTCGAAGGAACAAGATGACGTTTGACTGCTCGTCGGGGTTATCGACTGTTTGAGTTGAAAGTAGACGTTGCTCAGGGTTACAGCTGAGATTGGACTACTTATTGGTATGCCACGATATCATCTTGTTGAGATGGTAAGATGACGTTGTGACTCCTCACCGGGGTTATTGTTGTTAGGTTTGTAATATTCTTGAACGCAATCAAATTGTAAAAATTAAGCGGAAGCGTGTAAAATCAGAGTTTAAAAATTATTTACAAACCATAAACCCGGATCACCCTTTATGCATAATTATTAATTAAACGAAAAGATAAAGAATAAATCATACCCTTGAAGATCGAGCTTCCTCAGGTACAAGTTCACCTCCAAATCCTTTCGCGTTCAACTTGAATCCACCGGGGTTTTGTTCCTTCCTTTGATCAACGTTAGCCACCCATATGTTTGGCCTCTAGAGGTGATCCACCAAGAAATAATAATGATTCAAGAAAAGGGTGGTTGGCTAAACCCTAGTTTTTCTATCTCTATAGAAAGGGTGTACTCTCCCAACAATTGGAATTATGTCGTATGTTGAAAAAGTCAACAACCCCTACACCCATAATAAGACTCCTCTTATTTATAGATGTGGGCAATCCACCTTAACAATTAAGGAATTGGGATTTATTTAATTAATTAAATTCTTTCAATTAATTAAGCTCCCTAATCTTATTAGGGATAATTAATTAAACTTCTTTAACTAATTTTCCCTCCTAATCCTATTAGGAATAAATGAGAGTACTTATATTAAATTAATTCCTAAACTCTTTTAGAAATAAAATAATAATAATTGTAATAATATTAATAAGACTCCTCTTATTAATTTATATTTAATATTTCTAAAATATTAAATAATAATATTAAGCTATTTAATTTATTCTATCAACATAGATTAAATTAAATATACTTAACATATTATTATGATTATGCCATTAACTTCTTAAATAATTATTCTTCATTTTATGGTGTGACCCTTTAGGTTCTCCATATTAAACCTATTGTGAATAAATCAATTAGAATAATTCTAATCTTATTTAAATAAATAAATTAAATAATTAATTTATTTAAATAAATAATATTTATTCTACAATAGGGATAAGCCTCCCTAATGATCAACGACTTTCCGTATATAATATAGATTTCAACATTAATCATTAAAGAACCTTTGAGTAAATAGTTACTGTACAATTCAATCCTTCCACCATACAATGTCCCAATTAAATATAAGACATGGAATTACCACAAGTCTTATTTAATTTAATTATATGTATTTCGACTCTTAAATGCACAACTCCAAATAATGCAAATTAGAAACTCATTTCTAATTTCATTCTGCCTTGGCCAAGGACTACTGGGTTGTCATTTATCGAATCACATAGGACATTTCTCTTCTTTTATTAGAAGTGGTAGATTCTTTATTGATCATACATTATCTCCATGTATAACTTATTATACCCAAGCATACCTTTGATATACCCTAAGGGTCTTAAAGAATAAGTCAAAGTATAACTCATCATACATAAGATACTATGATGATCTCAAGTCCAAGGATTACTTGTACTACTATCACTACAGGAATTCCTATTGACAGCAAATAAAACTCCATTAGGTATTCCTTAGCGAGCCAATGCTCAAAGGAACTTATTCTCTAATAAGCACCTACATACTTGCTTTAGTGTTCCACACAAATGATCATGAGATCAATCATCCTCATCCAACGAGCAAAGCAACGTATGTACCAATCTATCCGGATTCACTAATCCCCAATTTAGTAATCCAATGATTGGGAACTATTTTAGTTTTAAGCTTTCTAAGAATTTAGATCTTATTAGAATGATCATCATCATTATTCTAAAAGCATTGCTTAAAACTATGGGTTTATCACATATTATAAAACAAAGATCATGTAGATAATTAAAAGCCTTTAATAAATTAATACTTTTTATTAATAAATGAATAAGATTGTTACAAAGTATATGCTTTATCATCAAACATGATTGGCTTGTGTGCATACTACTTTCAATTGTCGATTTAAGCGGAAAGCAGACATTGCTCAGGGTTACATCTGAGATTGGACTGCTGCTTGTTTGTATGCCTCACTATCATCTGTGGATGTTCTTGTCTGCCCGTTGTTTAACTCTGGGTCTGAGGTGTGTGTGCCTCGATAGGATGTCTGGGGTTGAAGCTGATTGCATATGTTTGAAAGAAGCATTTCCGAGGTTATCGCCAGAACTGCAATGTCATCTCTTGGGGCTATCACCAAGGATGGGGTTGCTACTCCCAGTGTTATCTCTGGGACTGGAACTGAGCGTCGTTGTGTTATTGCCAAGACAGAACTGTCCTCTTTGGTGTTGTTGCCAGTCTTTTGATCTGCATATCTCAGGGTTATATCCGAGATTGGAAATGACATTCCCGGTGTGTATTCCAGGGTTTGAGATGATGTTCCCGGTTTGTGTTCCGGGTTGGAACTGATGTTCCCGGTTTGTGTTTCGGGTTGGAATTGAACTTCCAGTAGTATCCGAAATGGATGTAAGCTGTCTTCCAGGGTTATCTCCAAAAGACAAATCTACCCTCCTGTAATGTTAGTAATAGGAGCATAGAAAATTTTGAGTGTCTACAGATGCCCCTCTTTATCATATTCATGCAATACAAGGCATGGATAGGATAAAGAATGCTAGACACTTGAAATGCAAGCAAGATAAACATGATGCTATATGCAGCAACATGATGCAAATGCATGTAGAATGCATGAATGATTATCAGGTAATCCTGTTGGGATGACAATGAGTGATGGCTTGGATATGCGATCCAAGTCTCCAAGGATGTTGATGTTGGGGCTATCACCAAAGTCTTGAATCCTAGACACTGATTTATATTCCATAGAGGTACCACTTGTGTGTAAGAGATCTGTGGGGATAAAGCTTTGTCTATTTGAGGATGTGTATAACATATTCCCTCACACTGTTGGAGTTACTACCAACAGTTTGTTGTTATCAGGGTTGCCTGATCTTCGCTGATGTGTGTATCACCGGATAAATCCATGTTGGGCGCATTGTCAAGGCTGCTTGACCTTCATTGATGTATGTGTCAATGGTAGCATTGTGTTGTAACCCCCGCCGGGGACACGTGGATAAGCTGCTTCGATGGGTTTAATTGTCATCGGCTGTCATGACGTCAAGGTTGATTGACCTTCATTGATGTGCATATCAATGGTTGCATTGCGTTGTAACCCCCGCCGGGGACACGTGGATAAGCTGCTTCGATGGGTTTAATTTCCATCGGCTGTCATGACGTCAAGGTTGCTTGACCTTCATTGATGTGCATATTAATAGTTGCATTGCGTTGTAACCCCCGTCGGGCACATGCAGAAGTTTGAAGGATGTGCGTTGTGACCCCCGCCGGGGACACGTAGATGTTGATAACTTCGGCGTTGTGACCCCTATAACGCCCCAAAATCCGGTCTATCTTCACACCCGGATTCCGTGCGTCACTAGTACATCATTCATCCAACATACATCATTATATACTGAAATATAACAACATACATTCTCAAATCCCAGGTCCTAAAAACCTTATAGCTTTTCTCATTACAAATAATGATAATTACATTATTCTTTACATCTTTCACGAGTGACTTTTATCCGCCACCAAGGATATATAGTCGTTCATTAAACTATTCTATAATTTAATTCTCATCTTTCTACATTACAAGTCTTCACTTGATCTTCTCGCTCATTCACATTCTGAATGGCACTTCATCTGGATACCGACAGCTTGATCAATACGGAATCCTTAAGTTATTCTAACATCATTAGCTAAAAATATTTTTCATTTAAAGCAAGTGTGAGCATTCAATTGCCCAGCAAGTCTTAACAGTTGAACAAACAACTTTAAGAGTTTAACATTCCTTTGAAACTTCGATAATCGAACAAAGGTTATAAAGCAGCTTGAATAATAGGAATAATCTTGATTCCTATCATTTTGAAACATTAGTCACATTCACTTTTAAATACTTTCATTCTCTACTATCTTTCATACACATTCTATCTGGCTAGAATCAATAGCACAGACTTAACAATAACGGTTCATGTATAAACAGAACATTCTCTTATTGAATAGCCTCAATCACGTAATGCTTCATATCATAGAAACACTGAAGTGTTCACATTGTGGCACAAGGCCTCATACGTTCTACCACCTTGTATAAATATCACACATTCGCACATAGACATAACTTCTCAAGTTCAACATCTAAGAAGTTTAAGAAACTAGGATTCATTTAAAATATGAATGAAGTTAGGAAACTTGCCTTACACACAACTACAACTTATGCTGAACTGCTCATTCCATTCCCTATAACACATAAGGAAATAACACATACACCAACTAGTCATATACTTGACTTACGCATTGGTTTACTTATTCTTCTTATAACTTCTCTAGGACTCAACACACATCGCTTCTCTTTGGTAGTCCATATGGTACTCGAGTGGTTTCCCACAAACAACCAACAAACAAGTTCCCTGCTTAAATCTACACCGCCCACCACAAATGAGTTAGATCTATTGCCGATTTCAGATATACCTTTGCTCTCTCAAGGAATTGTTTAGCTCTCATTCCCCATATGTCAACCATCAAAGGTTACGATTGTACCACAACCTAACTTATCTTAACTTATATGAACTATTAAATATAATGTTCGTTAAGTCAATTTCTTATTCCTTATGGCTTTCTGACAATTAAATGTCATACCTCAGGATTCATTCTTATCCGACTCACATTCGGCTTTCATTAATCTTATTACCATTCGATACGGCTTTCTTGATACCATTCGTATCTTACTTACTACTTTCATCAACGTCTAAGTCATACAACTAGGGTATACATAGAACGTTCGACCAACGTAAATATGATTCACAAGGATCGTTTACGTATTCAACGTTCACGTTGCTCGTCTCTTAATCTCTCATTCAACCTTTACTCAAGGTTTTAATCACTTTCGATCGTTATCCATCCCATGAACCCCATGTTCATTATTCTTTCTTAATGTCGAAGCCATATTGATCGTTGTATGCTAAGACCGATCGTTCATTGCAACAATGTTGTGTTCATAGCGTCTATACGCTTTACATTCATCTCTCATTACCATGTCATAACATCGAAATGTTATACATTACTATCGTCCATCAACGTCTAAGGAATCACAATCATAGCAATCCCTCACGTTAGATTCATTGCGATTACTTACTTTACCATTCTATCCGGTCCGTAACTCGTAATTACATTCTTTTAATATTTCTGTTCAACCTTCATTAAAGGTTTCAAACACTCGATTAAGTGTTACATTAGTTGAACTACATGTTCGTATCTCTTTCTTTCACATCCCCCATAAATTGAAAGCGCTTAAAATTTCATTTCGCATTGTTGCTCAGACTTTGGCCATGGCCGCCACTCTCGAAAATAAGACTCAGACTGCGCGACATGAGTTAGCGATGACGTGACCCTCCCACTGGCAATGCAGTCACCACCATTCTAGGCATGATGTAAATACAAAATTGGCTGAAGAGCTTCTTCCCGAAAACTTTTTCTAAGTCTTTAGTCGTTCTGAGACGCATACTTCGAAATCTCATTACTTCTTCGTTATAACTCAGAACGAGATCATTCCAAAGTAATTTTCTTCATTATCTAACGTACTTCGATTACCCCTAGACAGAACTTTGTTCTGAATCCGTTAACATGCCATTCAATTGGCTTAATCTTTACCCTTTATTTATTTTAACGTTTTTAACATTCTTCGTTCGTTCGTCCGTAATTCGGTCATTCGAACTCGGAACTCATTCATTCTTGAGTCTACAACTCACGTTTTATACGTTCTCTTACATTATTATGAAACCCTACACGTTTGGGTTCATTTACTAACTTTCAAATTCTCGATCTTCTTTTACAAAATTTTTGCCATAACTTCGTTATAGCTCAATTCTAATCCGTTCTTCAAGAACGTTTCCAACGTTCCTAACCAAGAAATAAGCATCTAACTTATACACGATGGTTTTAAACTTATCCATCAACAATAATTACACTACGATGGTTTTAAATTTGTCCATCAACAACGTTCTTCGCGTTCTACGTGTTCTTATTGTTCTTTGTTCGTTCTTCATTTTTAATCGATATTTTGGATTACGATTTCACTTTTTCTTGGAATTTGATGTTATAGAACATCATTCCTTACTTATTTGACCTACTCATTCGTAAGATTCATTCGATCGCTTCAAAATCCTTACTTAATCTTATACTTCCTTAAGAAATTTATAAACTAAATTTTGAATTCTTATTTCTTCGTTTTCTCATGAATTCAACTATATGAATTCATTATTAACATTATCTACTTCTTATCTTCATTAAATTATGTATTGAACATATTAAACTTAAAGAAAATTAGAAGAAACTAGTATTCGGACTACCGTTCATCCTTAAATTCGTTCCGTCAGACAAAGTTTGCTCATGAGCCAACTTTTCCTCTTTCTTCTCCCTTTCATCATCCATCCATACTCTCTCTCTTTCTCTCTCAAATGATAGGATTTTGAAAATCCCATTCAAATGAGGTTAAGCTTCCTATTTATAGATTTTCAAGGCTAGGGACATTTTGGTCTTTTCACACCCTAACCTCCTTACTAGTCATTACTTAAGGACTAAGTTAACTTAGCCCTCAAGTTTGCTTAGCCCTTAAGTTTCGTTGTTCCGTCTTTCTGGTTTCGTTCGACAGTTTTAAAAACTGCGATTCTTGGAATCCAAATATTTTTGGATATTTCGTCTTTCCTTTACCGATTTACTTTTACGTATTCTTTGGATTTTTGAAAAACTGAAAAACACTTTTTGGCGTTAAGAGTTTTCCTTCATATTTTCCCCTAATGTAGCTAAAAGAGTGAAAAGTACACAGCAATACTTTTCGTCGTTTTTAGTCTATCCGATTTCTGCACATTTTTCGAGAAAAACTTTTATCAGCTTACTTAACTTTTCACGATATATTATCGTCAAATCTTTTAACGGAATGTCATTTCTACATACCAAACTCTCGGAAAGGCTTAGGTTATTCAAACCCTAACCCTTAGGTTTCGTCGGGTGAATAGTGCCTATTTCGTCTTTTTCCCCGAAAATATTTTGTCTCCGAAAAATTTTCATTTTCATCTTGAGAATTCCTACTCTTTCAGTATAGCTCGTAGCCAGAATCCTCCAGATTAATAATCATTCTAGGTTATAAAACGATTAATAAACACATATACATAAATAGTATTAATAAAAATTCATTTTATTAATAACTAATTCTTAAAATCTTAATTTCTGGACAATCCGGATTTCCGGGTTGTCACATCCTTTCCCCCTTATAAAAATTTAGTCCTCGGAATTTCTTCAAACCATACCCATACCTAGGTCATCACATTCACCTCTTCTTCACAGAATTTCGTCCTCGAAATTTTAACTTACTCTTCTTTTCTACTTCTCTTCAAAGAAGTTCTTATCTTTCTTACATTCCCTACCCTTCATAACTTATCAAGAATCATGAAAGGAAAGGAATAATGAGGAATATAAAGATTCCTTTAAAACATTTCATTCTTTTGCTGAGGGGTCAAATTGACTATGAACTCTTACTAGGTTAAACAGCCTTTCGCCGTAAACCTTTCTTACACGGTAAGTTTACAATCACAAAGAAGGTAAACTACCTCTCGCATACGTAGGTGATCAGCCTATCGTATAACCCCATTTTAGGGTATGTTCACCTCAGACTTACATATCAGATTCCACACCAAAACAATTTGGTTTGGCATAACTTTTCAAAGAAAGCTCGATTTTCTTTTAATCATAATATACCATTCGTCTTAGCCAAATCAAGTAGCTTAGACCATACCAATAAATTGGACATCAACTTGAAACATTCGTCTAGCCAACTCAATTGACATCGACTACTTCTTTAAATTCTTTTGCAATACATCAAAACGTTTCATGACGTCATGATACCGCACTCTTCATAGTACGTTGAGGACTTCGTCAGTTTATGACTTCATCATTATGCATCATACCATAGCAGGTTGTTGATCCTCTGATCAAATTCCACACCATGTTTAATTTCATTAATAACTCCATCCTTTTACCATCCTTGCATCAAATGCACTGATGATATAAAATTCATTTTGATATTTAAAATCAATTTTTTTCTAGCCGAATCAACTAGAATAGACATATCAAGAATAGTTCTTTTAAAATCCATTGGTTTCAAAAATTGAACCAATTCATTCATTTTCAAAACGTGCACATCAGCACGATTTCAAGAAACTTCAAAATCTAGCATAGCTAGATGACTTGGAATATCCTATTCTCTATCTTCCTTCATTTTCTTAATTGCGACAATATTTAATCTTCTCTAGCACCTTCAATGCTAAATCTACTGAAAATACTTACTTTCAGTCTAAACAACCCTATACCTTAGTATAGTTCATCAACTTACCACACTTTATGTGTTTAGGAACTTTCCACAACCATATGTGTTTAAGAACTTATCTTCACAGTATGTAATCCAAGAACAAATCAAGGACTATGCATATGCTTAGGGCTCAGAAACATAGCATATAACTATGAGTCACAAACTTTTCATAAGTATGAGTTTCAAGAACCCGCACCTATCTTATCATTCTCTACTTATCAATTATATACATGAGAAAAGATTCACCTTCTCATCATATACATATTGATAGCACGACATACTATTCCAATGATTATCACTGTAATAACTAAGTAATCACAAACCCCCTCCCATTCGAAGGTTTATACTGCTCAGCTATCACATGATCCTCAATCGAAATCTTAGAACTTCTAACTTTCTCTTTACTTAATACGAATTTTTTTTAATTCGTATACTATCCTTTACAACTCAATTTGAGTTCTTCTTCCCGTACTACTTCATAGTACCATTCATTCATAGTATTAGCTATGAATCATTCATCGTTTAACAGATCATCTGTTACTACGATTTACTGTGATCACATAGTGATCTTCTTATCCATCACTTTATGATTATAGTCTTAGGTACTCATACCTAAGATTTATAACCTATCAGCTTTGATACCAACTTGTAACGCCCCGAAATCCGGTCTATCTTCACACCCGGATTCCGTGCGTCACTAGTACATCATTCATCTAACATACATCATTATATACTGAAATATAACAACATACACTCTCAAATCCCAGGTTCTAAAAACCTTATAGCTTTTCTCATTACAAATAATGATGATTACATTATTCTTTACATCTTGCACGAGTGACTTTTATCCGCCACCAAGGATACATAATCGTTCATTAAACTATTCTATAGTTTAATTCTCATCTTTCTACATTACAAGTCTTCACTTGATCTTCTCGCTCATTCACATTCTGAATGGCACTTCATCTGGATACCGACAACTTGATATATACGGGATTCATAAGTTATTCTAACATCGTTCGCTGAAAATATTTTTCATTTAAAGCAAGTGTGAGCATTCAATTGCCCAGCAAGTCTTAATAGTTGAACAAACAACTTTAAGAGTTTAACATTCCTTTGAAACATCGATAATCGAACAAAGGTTATGAAGCAGCTTGAACAATAGGAATAATCTTGATTCCTATCATTTTAAAACATTAGTCACATTCACTTTGAAATACTTTCATTCTCTACTATCTTTCATACACATTCTGTCTGGCTAGAATCAATAGCACAGACTTAACAATAATGGTTCATGTATAAATGTAACATTCTCTTATTGAATAGTTCAATCATAGAGAGCAGCTTCATATCATCAAAGAAACAAGTGTTCACATTGTGGCACAAGGCCTCATACGTTCTACCACCTTGTACAAATATCACACATTCGCACATAGATAGAACTTCTCAAGTTCAACATCTAAGAAGTTTAAGAAACTAGGATTCATTTAAAATATGAATGAAGTTAGGAAACTTGCCTTACACACAGCTAAAGCTTACGATGAACTGCTCATTCCATTCCCTATAACACATAAGGAAATAACACATACACCAATTAGTCATATACTTGATATACACATTGGTTTACTTAACTTTACTTCTTAAGGTTCGCGTTCTTGCAATCTAAGTTTACGCGACCAACTTTCATTACCATTCTACGGCTTCATGACATACGGAGATGTCTTACTCAAAACGTTCTTCATCTTTGATGATTTACATTCTTATCTTCTTCTAATAACTTCTCTAGGACTCAGCACACATCGCTTCTCTGCTGGTAGTCCATATGGTACTCTGAGTGGTTTCCCACAAACAACCAACAAACAAGTTCCGCCTCTGCGTCTACCGCCCACACCACGAGTGAGTTAGATCGGTTGCCGGGCCAGATATACCTTCACTCTCTGAAGGAATTGTTTAGCTCAGCTCCCATATGTCAACCATCAAAGGTTACGATTGTACCACAACCTAACTTATCTTAACTTATACGAACTATTAAATATAATGTTCGTTAAGTCAATTTCTTATTCCTTATGGCTTTCTGACAATTAAATGTCATACCTAAGGATTCATTCTTATCCGACTCACATTCGGCTTTCATTAATCTTATTACCATTCGATACGGCTTTCTTGATACCATTCGTACCTTACTTACTACTTTCATCAACGTCTAAGTCATACAACTAGGGTATACTTAGAACATTCGTCCAACACGAATATGATTCACAAGGATCGTTTACGTATTCAACGTTCACATTACTCGTCTTTTAATCTCTCATTCAACCTTTACTCAATGTTTTAATCACTTTCGATCGTTATCAATCCCATGAACCCCATGTTCATTATTCTTTCTTAATGTCGAAGCTATACTGATCGTTGTATGCTAAGACCGATCGTTCATTGCAACAACGTTGTGTTCACAGCGTCTATACGCTTTACATTCATCTCTCATTACCATGTCATAACATCGAAATGTTATACATTACTATCGTCCATCAACGTCTAAGGAATCACCATCATAGAAATCCCTCACGTTCGATTCATTGCGACTACGGTCCCCTAGCCATCGGTCCGTAACCCGTAATTACATTATTTTAATCTCGTTTAATCTTTCCGTTCAACCTTCATTAAAGGTTTAAAACACTTAATTAAGTGTTACATTAGTTGAACTACATGTTTGTATCTCTTTCTTGCACATCCCCCATAAATTGAGCAGTTAAAAAAGTCATTTTTGGTATTGCTCTCAGACCGGAGCCCTACGCCACTCTCGAGAACTAAGACTCAAGCGGTTATGAAGTTAGTAGTATCGTGACCCTTCTACCGCTTTCATTTGTGGCGCCACCATTCTAGGCATGATTGGCGCCGCGGCGCCAAGACCTTCTTCCCAAAAATGTTTGCTAAGTCTTTAGTCGTTCTGAGATGCGTACTTCGAAATCTCAGAACTTCTTCGTTATAACTCGAAACGAGATCATTCCAAAGTAATTTTCTTCGTTATCTAATGTACTTCGATTACCCCTAGACAGAACTTTGTTCTGAATCCATTAACATGCCATTCAATTGGTTTAATCTTCACCCTTCGTTCATTTTAACGTTTTTAACGTTCTTCGTTCGTTCGTCTATAATTCGGTCATCCGAACTCGGAACACGTTCGTTCTTGAGTCTACAACTCACGTTTTATACGTTCTCTTACATTCTTATGAAACCCTACACGTTTGGGTTCATTTACTAACTTTCAAATTCTCGATCTTCTTTTACGAAATTTTTGCCATAACTTCGTTATAGCTCAATTCTAATCCGTTCTTCAAGAACGTTTCCAATTTTCCTAACCAAGCAATAAGCATCTAACTTATACACGATGGTTTTAAACTTTTCCATCAACAATAATTACACTATGATGGTTTTAAATTTGTCCATCAACAACGTTCTTCGCGTTCTTTGCGTGTTCTTATTGTTCTTCGTTTCGTTCTTCTTCATTTTTAATCGATATTTTGGTTTACGATTTAACTTTTTCTTAGAATTTGATGTTATAGAACATCATTCCTTACTTATTTGACCTACTCATTCGTAAGATTCATTCGGATCGCTCAAAATCCTTACGAATCTTATACTTCCTTAAGAAATTTATAAACTAAATTTTGAATTCTTATTTCTTCATTTTCTCATGAATTCAACTATATGAATTCATTATTAATATTATCTACTTCTTATCTTCATTAAGATATGTATTGAACATATTAAACTTAAAGAAAATTAGAAGAAACTAGGATTCGGACTACCGTTCATCCTTAAATTCCTTCCATCAGACAAAGTTTGCTCATGAGCCAACTTTTCCTCTTTCTTCTCCCTTTCATCTTCCATCCGAACTCTCTCTCTTTCTCTCTCAAATGATAGGATTTTCAAAATCCCATTCAAATGAGATTAAGCTTCCTATTTATAGATTTTCAAGGCTAGGGGCATTTTGGTCTTTTCACACCCTAACCTCCTTACTATTCATTACTTAAGGACTAAGTTAACTTAGCCTCAAGTTTTCTTAGCCCTTAAGTTTCAGTAGTTCCGTCTTTCGGTTTCGTTCGACAGCTTTAAAATCATGATTCTCGGAATCCAAATATTTTTGGATATTTCGTCTTTCCTTTACCGATTAACTTTTACGTATTCTTCGGATTTCTGAAAAATTGAAAAACACTTTTTGGCATTAAGCGTTTTCCTTCATGTTTTCCCCTAACGTAGCTAAGCGAGTGAAATGTACACAAGCAGATTTTTTAAATCGCTTTTTTTTTATCCGATTTCGCATTTTTTCAAAAAAACTTTTATCGGCTTACTTAACTTTTCACGATATATTATCGTCAAATCTTTTGACGGAATGTCATTTCGACATACCGAACTCTTGGAAAGGCTTAGCTTATTCAAACCCTAACCCTTAGGTTTCGTCGGGTGAATAGTGCCTATTTCGTCTTTTTCCTTGAAAATATTTTGTCTCCGGAAAATTTTCATTTTCATCTTTAGATTTCCTACTCTTTCAGTCTAGCTCGTAGCCAGAATCCTCCCGATTAATAATCATTCTAGGTTATAGAACGATTAATAAACACATAGCAAAAAATAATATTAATAAAAATTCATTTTATTAATAACTAATTCTTAAAATCTTAGTTTCTGGACAATCCAAATTTTCGGGTTGTCACAACCCCCGCCGGGGAGGTTTGATATATCGTGGTTCTTTTTTGTAACCCCCGCCGGAAAGGTTTAGGGTTGTGACCCTGCAAATGACGGCATCATACCTTTGTGGGGTATTACCGAGCATGATTTGTGAAAGCTAAGCTCATTTGTATAGTATACCCTACATTCAGGCGAATACCTTTGAGATGACAGGAGTTTAACTCTGACCGACGAGAAACCAGGATTTCAGGCTATTCCGCTCAATCGCGTAGCATTTTTATTCCTGATTTGGCCTTTTCAGCTTGTGAGACCTCCTTTGCAACTCTAACTAGAGCAAGCTGGAGGTGTGGGACCCATGTAGGAGTGCCGTAGGTGTACTTGCGGGAGCCGCAGGTTAGCCTGCGGCCAACCATGCCTATGTATAGGCGGTTGGTTGCTTTCATAAGTCATTTTCAAGTTGCGCAGTGAAGGAAATCCGAGAGTTCTTCTTCAGATCTCATCGAGTTCTAGCAACTTTCTCGCATATTCTCGCCACCGCATAAGCGTTCTTCATCATCCTAGTAACACATGCATGTATTTTTTTCCAATTTCGTCATTGAAAATGACTTATAGCATGAAATGCATTTAGACACATAGTAGTGAATATGCATGCTTGATATATGACTTGATAAAAATATTCAACATAGTAAATGTTAGTATTAAACCATGCTAAACATAATGATGTGAAAAAATTTGACTTTTGAAACAGTCAAATTGGCACCTTTTACTGTCATTTCTTATCCTATATGAGGACAAATGAGTAAAGGTAGAAAAGTAAAATAATCCTGGTAATTAGACTACACTTATGGATTTTTACTGTGATGTGATTAATGCATATAGAATGTATATGACTGTGTATATGTGTGCTACTGAATGGCCACCTAGTCATGCCTATGTGCATGTGAATAGTCCCATTTACAAAGGGGCTATGGCAAAATTTTCCCAAAATGTAGGTATTGGGTAATCATGCATTTTTAACTCTACTGTAGATGTATGTTAAAATAATGCATGCATGCATGTAATCATAAAATGCATTTTGAAAAGACTCTAGGTAAGAAATTACCACACCCTTTCTGAGGTAATTTGGAGACTTGTTGTCTAGATATCATGGATCCGAATCAGCCGAGTAGTTCCCGCTGGACCACTTCTGGTGTACGGAGGAGAGCTTCTTAAGAGCCTCAGCGCCGTTCTATTAGACGGCCTCGTTCTTTGGTGGAGGTGGTGATACGTCCTATTCGGGTTGAAGTGCCGAATGTCGAGGATGAGGAGGAGGATGCACCGATCGAGGTTTATGCTCCTGCTGTATGTGTTCCCCATAAGGAATTGCTAGGTATTCAAGTGGCAAACCCAGATCTTCTACGTGACTTGAGTAGGCATCCTTCAGTATACCTGAACGCAAACGAGGTATGAAGTTAGATCTTTAATCTTCCTTATTTCCTATTGATGAGGAGTCAAGGAATCTGATGTTGATCTGTATTTGATGTAGGTTCCCGGCTTCACACAGCCTCAAGGGAACTGGTTTAACATCCACTCTATGTATCAAGCCTTTCATGATGACTATAGAGCGATCGTCCATGGCCGGGGATTTGGGAGGTTCTTCTCCATTCTACCTTGTCGCTGTCCCTGCGGTTACCTTAGGGCATTGTCTGAGCGGTGGTTTCACCAAACTCAGTCACTCCATTTGTTGGATTGTGAGGTGATGATGATGCCGATGGATTGGCGGTTTATCATAGGTATGGTGATAGACTCCACGGCACGCTTGCGTGAGGTGGTCGTCGCCCCGATCGTTTCTAGCACAGTTGTTGGGTGAATTGCTTGCAACACCTTAACCCCTCGTCTATATATAGACGGTAATCTTGGTACAATTGTTTGGCGTTAGAAATCTGCGTTGAATGGACACCAACGACACCTTGACCCCTCACTTATATTGAAGCGGTAATCTCGGTACAATCGACGATTGATCACGTAGAAGACGCCACACACAACTATGAATTGTTGTATGATAAGTCAAATTGAATCTCAAAGAAATAACTAAGAAAAATACTTAGGAATTCTTCAAAGAACCAAAAGTAGAGAATAAACTCACAAGTATATTGAATAATAATAATAATAATAATATTTGATTACATTAACTTAGACCTCTATTTATACTACTCAAAACAATCCAAATCCTAATAACAATAGGAACAAATTATTCTAATCCTAATAGGAATTACAAACCATAACCCTAATTTCTAAGTAGAAATCAATTTGGAAAAGAAATTCCTATTTCTATAAAACAATAGAAACCTTATTTAGAATGTAAATCTAAACTGGAAAGAAATCCTAATTATAATAGAATTTGATAAGTATCTGGAAAATAAATCCCTAAAAATTAGGCCAATAGAATATGCCTAATATTTTAGGAAACAAAATCTTTTTCCTAAAATCCCAAAATCCTTGCCACGTTAGGATCTTTTGCCGCGTGAAACTTTCTTCTTTCTTTGCATGTAATCTGATTATGTAAAGTTATAAAGACCCACATAATACTAGCTACATGTGAATAACTTGCTGATCAGGATTGTATCATTCCCCTCCTCTTCAAAAGGATTTGTCCTCAAATCTGGCCCATCGTCTTCTCAAAAATGATTCAACCACAAAATTGTTCCTACATAAAAACAAACTAAGTTAGTAGCATCAAACCAATCATAATGCCAAAACTCAACTCGCAAATGACATATATAAGCAACAAAAACTCCAACTCCCGCTAAGAACATAACAATGCCCGACTTCTCTCCCGAATTGACAATTTGTAGACCAGTTAATCCCAGAACACTAATTATATATATAAACTAATCTACTATCTACTAAAATAATCATGAATGCAAAGTAAGAAAGAATATGAAAAGTCTTATATCCTCCTGGATCAAAAATCTTCACGCATGAAAACTCTTCATGTGGTAGATTCTCCCGGTGATTTAATTCACGGATCAAAATTCAATATAATGATCTCAATCCTTCGCAGAAAACACATTCGTCAATGCACTGGATCAAATATCAATACTTGAAATTTGTCATATTTCTCACATGAAACTCTCTTTAATTCTGGATTAAACACAAAATAAACAAATCAATAAGTTCCTTTTGTCTAATCACAAAGAAATTAAATAAACCAAAATCATATGCATAGTCTACTAAAACAATATTCAAAACACTTCCCACAGTAGATGTCTTATGCATTGAACGGGATGAACTACAGGATCCATGCTTCCCTCGATGAATATGATCCTATCACGAATCTGCAAAACACAACCAACCTCCCTCATTCCATTGACATTAATATAATAAAGAACAAATAATGTTATCAATGGAGTAAAAAGGTCACAATCATAAGTTGAAAATTCAATAGCATATCGACGATGATCACAAACAAACTCTACACATGCTAAAGAATTTCCCAAAATGTTGACAAAAATCGGAATATCATCAAAAGAGAGAATAACAAATTTTCCCATGAAAAAATGCAAAATATAATTCAACAATTCCATGGAAGTATGCAATGCCTTAGCTAATCTAAGTGAACTAACTACACATACAAATAACTCATCTCTCAAACCATCTTGATGATAAACATTTCTTGAATCAGAACCATATGATAACAAATCATGCAATGAAGATTGATCCAACGAAACAACATGATTACTACCATTGTTAACTAACGACAATTCATGTAAAGATTAATTAGCATGAAACCCTAAGTCAATATTTGGATAACAAAACCTAGAATTAATTTCATGCAAGTAAACACATCGAAAATGAGAATATATATCATGATCATAAACTAACTCAACATAAATCAAATATCCTCCATAGTTTATGATAAAAATGATTCTACCATCAAAATAGCTAACAACAAATTTTCCAATAGAAGCATACAAAACATGTTTTAAATAACTCATGAAAACACTAGATGCATTAGTTAATCTAACAGAAATAACTAACCACCTATATAACTCACATGCTAAAACAATTTTCCATTTATCACAATCTCTCGTGCTAAATTGATTAGGCATTGTATCATTATCACATGTAGATAAAACACAAGTACTATGCAATTTATCAAGCATATTATCCAAACAAGAAAAAGAATAACGATACTTGTTTACCAATTCAAAATCGACGAACAAACTCGTTGTCCCATCCTCCTTAGATACTATCTCTCAATCAATCAACACATGAACTCATGTCTTCTCTCACGATACCCACTTTCACCAACTCTCCAACCCGCCTTGGTAACTTCGTTGTCTCCTCGGGAATACTATCAGCTGATCGGTACGGAATGATAGTACGGGGTATTTCATCAACAACCTGCACAAGAGACAAAACAAAACTAGACAAAGAAGAATCATTAGTGTTAGTATTCAAAAGCGCCGTCTTGTACGAATGTACAGTCATTGGCTTTTTAAAATATAACTCACTTTTCAACTCACTATCTTTTTCATGGTCACATATTTCTTCTCTCTCTTCTTTATGCTCACCCTCTCGTTTGTTTTTCTCTCGTTTATCAAGGTCACTCTTTTCATTCTCTTTTTTCTCAATCTCTCTTTTCTTTTCATTCTCACTCTTTTTAATTTTTTCTTTTACATTATCAATCTTTTGAACAATTTCTTTTTGTCGATCTTTTCCACATGTATTTCCTTTTACAAACTCATCTTCTTGATTACTTTCTTTCGGATGTTCACCATCTTGCTTTAGATCATGGATTTCATCTTGAACACTCGAACCCAATAACTCTCCTTGGATCGCATATTCTATAATTTCTTCCACCTCCCCGTTGATCTTGTTTCTTTTGTGCCTTAGAAGTATATTATAATCGCATCCAATAATCTTCCTTGTTTACTTGTGTATGCGAACCCTCCTATTATTGTCTCATAAATCGCCTTGAAGGTTGCTCTAATTGTCTTTGAGATGTATACCTCCTCCCTCTGTCATCTTTGTCTTTGGTGCAAACCGCTTTCGCATCGCTGTTTTTAATTCTGCCCATGTCTCGAACGGACGCTCCCCATGTTTTTGTTTGATAAGCTGCCACCATATAATTGTATGATCGGAGAACTCTTGAATTGCCGTCGACCTTCCTCCTCTCTTAATAATCATGATAGTCAAATTCTCGCTCCATTTTCTCTCCCATCTCGGATATGCCTCAGTATCAATATTGCCTTGGAAAGTATTCCTTTGAGACCCATAAGAACTTTCATAATTGTAGCTATACATGTTTCTTTGTAAAACAAAGGTTAGTAGATAAAAAATTTCTCACACACTCCACTTACGTGTTTCGCTTTCAAATAATGATGAATCACTCGTGTATCGCTCAAATTTGGCTTTTACCCTCTAATAATCTTACACTCTTGCCTTTTACCTCAAATATTCTCTCTAATAGGTTCTTATTGAATTCCCTAGCAAAATTCTTGGTTTTACTAATCAATTCAAAATTACTTATCACGAAACAAAATTATAGATGGTGTAACTATTAGAATATCACAAAATCACCGATCGATTGTCTTGTACTCCTCTTATATGCGTCAGATTTGTAAATTATAGCTCCGTTTCAGAATTGATGATGATGGAACGGTATGAACTCTTGGTTGGAATTTGATGATTTGATGGTGTGCTACAAATTGGGTTAGCACAATAGAATATGAATTTTTTTCTTTTCCTTTTTTTCTTTTTTTCTTTTTTGCTCTTTTTTTTTTGTTTCTTTTTTTTGTTTTTTTACAATATATATTTCGACAGAAAATTAAAGATAAGTAACTTGCTAGAAAGGCTTAGCTTTGATACCAAATGATAGACTCCACGGCACGCTTGCGTGAATGGAGGTGGTCGTCACCCGATCGTTTCTAAAGACAGTTGTTGGGTGAATTGCTTGCAACACCTTAACCCCTCGCTATATATATAGATGGTAATCTTGAATACAATTCTTTGCGTTCGAAATCTGCGTTGAATGGACACCAACGACACCTTGACCCCTCGCTTATATTGAAGCGGTAATCTCGGTACAATCGACGATTGATGCGGTAGAAGACGCCACACACAACTATGAATTGTTGTATGATAAGTCAAATTGAATCTCAAAGAAATAACTAAGAAAAATACTTAGGAATTCTTCAAAGAACCAAAAGTAGAGAATAAACTCACAAGTATATTGAATAATAATAATAATAATATATTTGATTACATTAACTTAGACCTCTATTTATACTACTCAAAACAATCCAAATCCTAATAACAATAGGAACAAATTATTCTAATCCTAATAGGAATTACAAACCATAACCCTAATTTCTAAGTAGAAATCAATTTGGAAAAGAAATTCCTATTTCTATAAAACAATAGAAACCTTATTTAGAATGTAAATCTAAACTGGAAAGAAATCCTAATTATAATAGAATTTGATAAGTATCTGGAAAATAAATCCCTAAAAATTAGGCCAATAGAATATGCCTAATATTTTAGGAAACAAAATCTTTTTCCTAAAATCCCAAAATCCTTGCCACGTTAGGATCTTTTGCCGCGTGAAACTTGCTTCTTTCTTTGCATGTAATCTGATTATGTAAAGTTATAAAGACCCACATAATACTAGCTACATGTGAATAACTTGCTGATCAGGATTGTATCATATGGAGTTTGGAGGGGAGCCGGTGCCTTACACGGTAGATATCACCCCTACTGTCGTCAGATCCTTGTTGGGAGTTCCAACGGAGGCGCTCAAGGGCAGGACTATTCATACATGTCCTTTGAGCGTAGATGCTATGAGCGGGCTGTTGAGTGACCCCATACCTGATGATGTAAGAGTCAGGAATTTCATTCTTCGGCGATTATTCCTGATGATCATTAGGGGCTGCTTCATAGCCGATAACTCCTCTGTGGTGTCCTTCGCTTTGATCAGTGCCACTCGACACGTGGACCGTATAGGAGAGTATGATTGGGGTTCCTACACCTTTGCATATTTCCTTAAGGGAATGCGCATGCGATCGTAGGGCTTGACCGAGGTGTGGTTAGGATTCTACCCATTTTTACTGGTGAGTATTTCTCTTTTCTTTTCCCATGTATAGGTTAAGAGTGTTGACTGACAACAGATGTTTGCCTTTGTGTTGGCAGTTTTGGGCCAATGAGAGGCTTCCTTGTTTTGTCCTTTGAGCGTGTAAGGTTTAGATACCTATCCACGAGGACAGAGATGGTATCATTCCATACTGGTGGAGGTCCCTGTTGCTGAGGGTTTCACTCATTGTCGCCTACAGCTGGAGCTATTAACAACCGATGTCATTACATGGAGTCCCTACTCTGGAGAGCATTTGTGAGTTGGTTCTGAGGATGGGTACCCGACTGGAGTAGAGTACATCATTTCCACATGCAGGATTCCTTTCATCACAGATGGAGGATGGGAGCTCTATTTAGGAGAGCGTGCTATTAGGATCACTACAGGAGAGATATGTATGCCGATCTTGCCTCCTGTCAGGCGTTATTGGCCTGTTTCGCAGCTACACCGTCAAATGACATCCCATTGATGGGGATCACGGTTTACATTGTCGAGGGCCCCTGTTCTCGTGGAGATGTTTCCGGCATTGGTGGATCCTCGTACTATTGGAGCTCGGAATTCACGCCACACAGCTTTATGGGGATATGGTTCTAGGATCCGTGATGATGACGGATTGGCTAGCCTGTGTCAGAGATCCGACTCATGTGACACAAATTGACAGATTGACTCGACAGTTGGACCGGTCACATCTTTTCATTCGGCATTTGGGAAGAGATCCTGCAGCGGTAGATACTTTTGATCCTTCCAACTCTGGCGCTGGTCCCTCAGATGACCCTTATGGTTTTTCCGACGTAGATCCTCCCTTGTATCGGCCTGACATCCCTGTAGATAGAGATCCAAGGACTCGGGAGGAGTTACATCAGGTGTATAGTATCGATGATGTAAACATAGACACTTTTGACTTTTTCTGATGTATTTCTCGCTATCTCTTTTGATAGGCCTCTGTTAGCTGCTGGGTAGCTTCGCCCCATATTTGCTATATCTTTTGATAGGCCTCTGTTGTATGTTGGGTAGCTTTGACCCATTTTCCTATATTTTAGCTATACAAAGATGTATTAGATGATGATATGCTTAGGAATGTATGTACAGTTTTTCCATTCCCTATATCATATTGTCATCTATTGTATCATGTATGTTATTATGTTATGCATATGTCTGTATGTCCAGAGATATTCAGCATTGACCCCTGGATGGTCTTATGACACGGCCCATACAGATGTCTTCTTCGACAGTTAGCCGTATTTGTAGAGGGTATGCTAGAGCACTAGGTATCGGTTCCCACAGGATTTGTAGAGGGTATGCTAGAGCACTGGGTATCGGAGAGGCAGGTTTTCTGATTTGGGACCCAGGAGTTGACTCCTACTTTGGAGGAGTATGCACGGTTGATGATGCTGCCACTGGACAGACCTTGCGTGCATATGGCTATTGGAGACATGAGCAGAAAGTTCATGACCCTCACCGAATTGAGATGTAGAGTGGTCCAAGACGAGATTACATCCAGCCACGTGATATCCCAGCGTTTCCTGTTTGACAGGTTTGGCTCTAAGGATAGCTATGCACGACATTCCGGGGATTTCACCACACCGGAGGACCATTGGAATTCAACGAGTAGAGATGTCGCTTTATGCGTATTGTCATACGCCTTCATGCCATGGTACATGGATGAGCTGGATATCAGTGTCATTATGGCAGTGAGAGCTCTCAGGGAGGATCATACCATTGTCTGGAATGATCATTGCAGAGACTCGAGGTCGCCTACATCTTCTTTGAACTTATCCGTGAGAGTGTTTACAGTAGCTCTTACCATGTCTTGTATGTGTGGTTTATGTCACACTTGAGACCGATTGGCACATTTAGACGGCAGGGGTTTTGTTTCACCGAGGAGATAGCCATGTCATACTTCTTTCAGCCTGCAGAGTACATATATGCTGCATCGTGGTCAGCTCTCCTGGTAGGGATTAGGGATCCATTTGCCATATTGCCGTGTTCAGGGCTTAGTTCACCCTACAACTTCATTACTCATGCTCTGGCCATGGATTATCTCCCTCTGGCTGGATTGAGGGGCATGATTACTTACCACCCATTGGCCGTGATGTGTCAGTTTGACCAGTTTTAGGATTTTCATCCGTATGAGGCGATGGTCGGTAACCAGCGTCCACACTATTTATCACGGAGGATGATCCGTGTTGTATGCCTGTTGGGATCAACGAGAGTTGGCTGAGTTTTTTGTCAGTCATCCAGGTTGTTCTGCAGAGTATTCCGCATGAATGGAGACAGAGACTGCATCGGCTGCGACAGTATCCACAATGCAGGGGATTGATTCTGACGATGAGGAGCCTATAGAGGAGGCTGTTATTCCCATCGATGATTTGAATGCTGGGCTGCCAGCATTTATGATGGATTCTCCCACCCCGAGTGCCACTGTTACTCAGTATTCGGCACATCATTTGGAGTAGAGCTTACATCTGATGACCTATGATAGGGATCAGGCTAGGGCCGCGATGTTGACAGCTCTTGATGAGAGATATATCGCTCTGTTAGAGAGGGATGAGGCTAGATCAGCCATGGATGTATTGATTGGGGAGCGGGATGCCGCCTTATCTGCTAGGGATGTGGACATTATAGATAGTACTTCCGTTAGATCCAAGATGACTGCCAGTCTTGCCGACATGAGTGCTTACATTGATGAGCACTATCCCACCATGCAGTTGGCCTCTGATCTGCTAGCTCGTGTAGATACCCTTGGGCAGGAGCTTGCAGTGCTACCTCCATCTTCAGAGAGGGATGTTATGCTAGATCTGATAGTCCGCAAACACATAGATCTGTAGATAGCTTTGTATTTTCCTGCACAGACTAGCTTAGCCATTTTGTGATGTACATCACATATATATATATATATATATATATATATATATATATCAAACAGTATTATATATAGCAGGGAAATATATTTTGATTCACTTCCCTTTTAGTTATGCCTTGATACTTGCTTGATGTTTTCTTGTTTCTTCAGGGTCTTGTGATCTTGATGCATTCTGAACTTATCCTTGATAGATGGACATTGAGACGTCGCAAGATCTCTCAGAATGGATCATTGATTTTTGTAAATTCCTACCATCTTTGGTGTCTTAGGACTGGTATCTGTATGAAGAAGTGGAGAGGAGGGTAGTTTCTTCCTCTCTAAGATTGACTACACTACAGATGGTCGCCAATACTTCTATTTGTGAGAAGCCTAGTTAATTACATCTCTTATGGGTTGGTATTGCTCTTCGAGACACGATTGCAGCTTAGATGGTCACCGAATCTTCTATTTTTCAGAAGAGGTTGGATAATTCCATCCCTTTGATCTGAAACCGATGAAATGGGGCAAATTGAAGGTAGATCCCAATACCGTGTGACAAGTATGTTATTCTGGTAGGGGTTAGACTGCACCATGAATGGCTACCTACGTACTCCTATTATAGAGGAGATCAAGTCTGCGTAGTTCGAACCTAGTGTAAGAGGTTCAACGCTGAATGCGGAAGGCAGATGGGTGTAGAAGTATTTTTGTTATTTTTGTTGTTTTATAGAGAAAGGGCAGAAATGTTTTTGTTGTTTTTCTTTATTGCGACCGGACCATAGAGAATATGGTTGCCTATGTACCCCCGAGTATCGGGAGATTAGGTCTACGTAGTTCGCCCCTCAGGATGAATTGAAGGCGAAGAGAAGTGTGAATCCCATGTGCAGGCTATACTGTGGGGAGAAGAAAGTTTGATCCCATAATGGGGACAAACTGTAGGTGTGAAAAAGTTTGATCTCGTCCTCAGGATAAACTGCAAGCGTAGAAAAGTTTAATCCCATCTTCAGGATAAACTGCAGGCGTAGAAAAGTTTAATCCCATTTTCAGGATAAACTGCAAGTGTGAAAGGTTCAATCCCGTCTTCAGGATAACCAAAATTGTGAATGGTTAAATCCCGTCTTCAGGATAACCAAAATTGTATGGAAGGTTTGAAATGAAGTGATACCAGGCTGCTAGTTTGAAGTGTATGTTTTCTTGAGGGGCAGAAGAGTATTCAAAAAGGAAAGGGTTCAAAACCGGAATAACTGGTGATTTGATGATCAAAACCAGGATGTTTGTTTGATGGTAACTTCAGACATAGTACCGTTTCACTGTATCTGAGTTGATAAGCTATGGAAATTCATCGCCATCCATTTCCTATAATCTGAGAGCACCTCCGGTCAATACCTCCTTGACAACAAATGGGCCTTCCCACTTAGGAGCGAATTTTCCCTTAGATTGATCTTGGTTGTCAATGATCTTCTTCAAAACCAAGTCATGTTATTTGAACTGTTGTAGTCGGACTTTTCTGTTGTAGGATCGTTCGATCCTTTACTGATATAACTAACCATGGAAGATAACCGCGGATCGCCTTTCGTCTATTAGAGACAATTGGTGATACCTGTCTTGTATCCATTGGTTTTCATTCAATTGAGCATCCATCAAAACTCTGAGGGATTCTATTTCCACCTCTTTGGGGAGCACTACTTCCATCCCATACACTAATGAGTAGGAGGTTGCCCCAGTGGAAGTTTGCATGGAAGTTCTGTAGGCTAATAAAGTCAGAGGCAAGAGGTCAGGCCATTTTCTGCATGGTCTTTTTGATGTTTTTATTAGCCGCTTCAACAGCACCATTCATCTTTGGACGGTAGATGACGGAGTTGAGATGTTTGATGTGGAATTTTCTACATAACTCCTCCATCATTTTGTTGTTGAGGTTCTTAGCATTGTCCCACACACAATGACCTCTGGTTGTCCATATCGACGATGATGACATTGTTTCGATGAAAGTAATGATAACTTCTTTAGTAACCCTGTGGAAGGATGCTGCTTCTACCCATTTGGTGAAGTAGTCGATCATAGTGAATATGAATCGATGTCCATTACTGGCTTTGGGCTCGATGGGCCCGATCACGTCCATTCCCCACATTGAGAAGGGCCATTGCGAACTCATATTGTGGAGTTCCCTTGGAGGGGCGTGGATAGCATTCCCATGAATCTGGCATTGATAGCACCTCTTAACGCGATCATCACAGTTAGCTTTGAGTGTAAGCAAATAATGCCCTATTCTGAGGATCTTCTTGACAAGTAGGGGTCCGCTCATGTGAGGGCGACATACTCCACCATGGATCTCATCCATGAGCCTCTGAGCTTGGTCTTTGTCTAGACATTTGAGGAGACCTAATCCTGCATCTCTTTTATAGAGTGCATCTCCGCTCAGGTAGAATTTCATAGCAAGTCTATGAATCCGCCTCTTCTCAATTAGGCTCGCCTCAGTGGGTGTAGATCCATCTCGTAGATACTCCTTGATGTGCTGATACCAAGGGTTATGGATGGGAGGTAGCTCATCCAATACTTCTCCAACGTAATTCCCATAGACTGGGCTCTTTGCAGAGTACACGTGATGCTTGGCATGTCTTCCTTGTCAAGTATGTAAACCAAGGAAGCCAACGTTGCTAATGCATCTGCAAAATCATTCTTATTACGAGGAATGTGTATAAAGGAGATTTCTTCAAAGTCCAATGCAATCTGTAAAACTTATCGATGGTAAGGCAGTAAATGTAATTCTTTGGTTTGATAGATTCTCGTGGATTGCTTGATTACCAATTCAGAATCCCCAAAGACAGTTAACCGCCTGATGCCCATTGAACGGACAAGTTTTAGCCCCATGATACAGCCTTCATACTCAGCTGTGTTGTTGGTGCTAATAAACTGTAATTTGACGGCGACGGGATATTGCTCCCCCGTACCGGATATTAAAACTGCTCCAGCTCCAGAGCCTTCTGAATTAACAGCTCCATCAAAATACATTCTCCACGTAAGGCATGTATCGTACTAATGTTGTAACTGAATTGTCATTACTCCCTCGTTTGGAAAGTATGTTTCTAAGGGTTTATAATCCCCTGCATGTGCGACGTCCAGTTGATCCGCAATTCCTTGACCTATGACAGACTTTTGCATCATATAGACGATGTCAAATTGTTTTAGGATCAACTGCCATCTGGACAGTCGACAATTTAGTAGGGCTTACTGAACATATATTTAAGAGGATCCATTCGGGATATAAGATGGGTTGTATGACCATGAAGGTAATGCTGTAACCTCATGGAAGCCCATGCTAAAGCTCAACAAGTCTTCTCAATCAGAGTGTACTTAACTTCACTGATGCTGAATCTTTTGCTGAGGTAATAGATAGCTCGTTCTTGGCCTCTATTTTTTTTGGCCCCAGCATACTGCCCATGACATTGTCATTTATGGACAGGTACATGAACAGGGAAACATCATCCCTGGGAGGTACCAAAACAGGAGAGTTAATCGGTTTCTCTTTGATTGTGAGGAAGGCTTTCTGACACTCATCATTCCATTTCATGGAGGAGTTCTTCCTTAATAACTTGAAGATTGGCTCACAGATTGCTGTGAGTTGAGAAATGAATCTGCTAATGAAGTTGATCCTTCCCAAAAATCCCCGTATTTCCTTCTCTATCTGAGGAATGGGCATTTCCTTGATGGCCTAGGATTTTGGTAGGATCTAGTTCAATCCCTTTGTGGCTGACAAGGAAACCTAGCAACTTACCTAACTTAACACCAAAGGCGCACTTGGCAGGATTCAACTTCAAGTTGTAGTTACGCAACCTGTTGAAAAGCTTTTTGAGATGGTCTAAGTGGTCATCCTCCTTTCGGGATCTGACAATGATGTCATCCATGTAGATCTCTATCTCCTTGTGCATTAAATCATGGAAAAGAGCCATCATAGCTCACTAATAGGTTGCCCCGGCGTTGATGAGGCCGAATGACAACCGTCTTTAGCAAAAGGTTCCCCGAGGCGTGATGAAAACAGTTTTCTCACGATCTTCCTCAGCGACCATAATTTGATGGTACCCCGCAAACCAATCAGCAAAGGAGTATATGTCGTATTGAGCAGTATTATCCATAAGAATGTGGATAAAAGGCACGGGAAAGCTATCTTTCAGGCAAGCTTTGTTTAAATCCCGGTAATCCACACAAACTCGCACCTTTCCTCCTAGTTTAGACACGAGAACAATGTTGGATATCCACTCCGGATATGTAGACACCATGATGATGCCAGCTTGAAATTGTTTCACAATTTCTTCTTTAATCTTTAAACTCCACTCAGGTTTTAATCGCCTGAGTTTTTGCCTAACTGGCTTGAATCCTTCTTTAATGGGAAGGCGATGAAGAACAATGTCAGTGGAAAAACCCACCATGTCTTCATGAGACCATGCAAACACATCCTGGAATTGGGTTAACAGTGAAACCATATCATTTCGTTGATTTGTGGTAAGGTCTGAACCAATCTGGATTAGCTTAGGGTTGTGTAAGGTTCCGAGATTGAAAGGAGTGGTTTGATCAAGATTGGGTTTGGGTTTGTCTGCGACCCATTCCTTAATCTCTTGAGGTGTCTCAATGTCCTCTTGTATATCCATCAAGTCTGAGTCCAACTTTGCATCAAAGTTACAGTCCTTGTGGAGAGAAGGCATGTCATCAGTAAGGACAGGCACATCTAAATTCAGAGTCCTGAAACAAAAGATGCTTTCACGTAATATATACAATTATTCAATCATAAAAAAGTGTTAGCATGTACTTGATAAAATAATTGCTAGTGTTGTAAAGGAAAGCAAGCAATTAAAGTTATCTATAGGGCAGAGGGATTTTCTACCCATTTTACCCTCGTCGACCAATGCATGGAGTGCTACTCCAGTTGACGAGGGAAAAGTCTTGATAGACTGTAATGATGGAAGGATCGTCATTGTCCTCCTTCTCCCGAATGATAACCATGACATCTGGGCAATCATCGTCTGGGGTATATCTGTTCATATGTTCATCATAAACAATGACGCGAATACCTGCCATCATAAAGGCAAGGTCATGTTTACGTTTCCGCTCCTTTTCTTCCGCCTCGAGATTAGGAATCAGCACCTCTTTTGCTTTGATTGGCACTGGTTTCAGAAATAGCATAGCCACAACTTGGGCTGGAACCTTTACTAGAGATTGCATTAACTTGTGAAGTAAAGGTATTGAAAATCATCGTGCAGCGGAAGCTTGAGGAACCTGCTTGTGCTTATGAGGATTCCTATCACTGGAACTGGCAGAATAGCCTAGTCTGACTGTTCCGATTTGACTGGACATTTAGATAGGGTGCTTAATACCCTGCTTATCTTTACCAAGCCCTTGTCCAGGTTGATGACCCAATAACATCATTTCTTGAGTAGCCGACATAATCTCTAAGTAAATCTTGGAAATGCGGAAGTGGCGCTCCAATAGAATGGTATTGCGTGTTACTCACTTCTAGAGTATGGAAACTGGCCAGTTCAACTTCTGAATTGAAGCTGACAACTGGTAGAGTTACTTGTTTAGGACAATCCTACTCAAAGATTGATGAAGGACTAGACTGTTGTTGATAATGTATTTGAGTTGTTGATGTAAGGTGGAGGGAACAGCTCCAGCCATGTGTATCCATGGTCTCCCCAAGAGTAGGTTGTATCCTGATTCTATCTTGAGGATGTGGAAAGGTACATTGAATGTATTGGGACCAATCTCAATTGGCAATTCAATCTTTCCAACGGAATTTCGCCGGGATCCATCAAAAGCTCTGATGACCGTATGTCTACTTTGGATCCTCTTGAGATTGATATTCATCTTTACCGTGGCATAAGGACAGATATTTAGAGATGAGCCTCCATCTATCAATACTCCTGCTAGCATGTACCCGGAAGACAAAACTGTAATATGCAAAGGCTTGCAATGACCGGTCCCTTTGGGAGGTATGTCGTCATTAGTGAAGGAATTGTTGCTGAAAATTTGATCAACCAAATGTTGGAATTTTTCCACTTCCACTGATTTTGGCAAGAAGGCTTCTTCCAAAACCTTCAGTAAGATCTTGTGATGATCCTTAGAAGAGAAAACCAAGTCCAGTATTAAAATCTGGTGTGGAGCTTCTCGCAAGCTTAAAACCACTTTGGCTTCATTGTGGCCCATAGTGCGGAGGAATTTTTCAATCTTCTCCATGGGAAACTTCCCATTTACTTCATAAGTAGGTTTAATAACCCGTTGAGGAAGATACAGTGGATTTTCCTTCGACACTGTAGCAGTAGTATGAGACGTGGATCCTTCAGCTTCTCCATAATTCCATGGAACTTTGTGTAAGCTCACAATAGGATATTGTGGTCTGAAAGATAAAGAAATTGGCTCTGGTGCGGTCACTTTCAAAGGATTGTCAGCTCCTTTGAGTTGAATTGGTTGTATGAGAAATACTTTGACAGTCTCATCATCCAATTCAGCTATAACTGCCACTGATCCCTTCCATTTGGTAGGACATGTATTCCCACCCCTGAGTTGCACAGTGTAATCATCTGCTATTTGCAGGACACCGCTGTCGATAAGATTTTGAATGAGATGGCGGAGTGCCCAGCATTCATCTATGCTGTGACCGCGAGAATGTGAATGATATTGACACATTTTATTAGGATTGAACCACCCTGAGCGGGGATTTATGGGACGAAGAAGGAATGTAATTCTTCCTTCGTTGATCAACATTTGAAGTATCTCCTCCATAGATTGGCCCAAATAGGTGAATTCCCTCTGATTAGCAAAATCCCGATGGGCTTTAGCATTTGCTCGCTTTGCAACCTTATCCTCCATAGCTTCGCTTTCTGAAGGTGTTGATGGATCATTCACAACAAATGGAAGGAGATAGGCATGCTCCTCCCTGGTTAATTGGCGTGTGACTTGATGCTGATGGGTCACCAGTTCTGCCAATTGCTCAATTTATTTGTAAAGAGCTTTCATTTTTTGTTCCATGGTAAACTGGAACTTTGCATAATTCCATTTGTCAACACCGTCTACGATGGGTTGGGATGATTCGCCATTAGAATTGGACCTTATACAATGCTCCAACTGATCATCTTGACCTCTTCTTCTTTGTGTTGAGGAAGAGGGTTGTCTTGCATATGAGGTTGATCTAGTTTAGTGACCACGATCACCGTTGTCTATTAGATCTTGAATCTTATGTTTCAAGGCCCAACAATCTTAAGTATCATGTCCAGGTGCCCCGGCATGATAAACACACTTTCGAGTATCATTAAAACCCCTCCCATTAGGGTTGGCTGGTGGAAGAAGATGTGTAATTTTCTTCTGAGCAGTCAGAAGAACAAGAATATTCTCGAGCGAGTCCCCTAAGGGTGTGAACGTTCGAGGTCTCTTTACTTCTCCACTTTTAGGCAATGGAGGGTTTGAAGATTGTGCTGGAAAAGGGGAGTAGTTTCTCCTCGGTATAGGCATGCTTTGATTACCTTTTTGTCCTTGTAATACCAAGGAAACATCCTCCTCTTTCTTTTTATGGACCCTCTGGGGGTTGTTTCCATAAGATCCAGACTGGATGTGCTCAACAATGGCTTTAAGAGTGGCTAGGTCTTGAATTTTACCAGACTTCAATCCTATTTCAGCCATCTCGCCGTGTTTGATCATTTCAGAGAATGGTTTGCCAATACTAGCTAGAACTCTTTCATAGAAAGCAACTTCCTGTACATCTATGAAGGTTATTACCATTTCTTATTCTGTCATTGAAGGAATAACTTGAGCAGCAAGGCGCCTCCACCTTTGAGCATACTCTCTGAATGACTCATTAGACTGTTTCCTGACCTTGGTAATTTGGTACCGGTCAGGAGCCATCTGAGACTGAAAACTATATTGAGTGAGGAAGGCGTGAGCTAGCTCTTCCCAACTATGGATCTTTGAGTTGTCTAATCTGGTATACCATGAACGGGCTTCTCCAGTTAGACTTTTCTGAAGCAGCTACATTCGGAGCTTTTCATTTTCTGCGTAAGACCCAAGATCTCCAATGAATACCTTTAAATGTGTATAAGGATCCCCTAATCCGTAATATTTCTCAAAATCAGGGGTCTTGAATTTCTCTGGATATTGAACACCAGGGAATATGCAAAGGTCTGTATATGAAACACTGCCATGTGTTCCAATCCCTTTGAGAACACGAATAGTTTCCTCCATTTGAAAGACCTTCTTCCTGATATCACTGTTGCCTGGATCTCTTTTGAGATGCGTGTTTTTAGGGTCTTTGTTGGACGTATCCAACTGATGTTCTGGAATTATTTTTTCCAGCCCTTGAACTCCTCCTTGTGTAGAGGATTCTGTATGTGTAGGTATCTTCATACCCTGAGTGGACTGGTGCAATTCTTTCAGTAGAACGGCCAAGTCTGTAATTTTTTTTACTCAATCCGTCAAGTTTGTAGTTTAATCTTAGGGTAATGTAAATGTTATCATAACATATCTGTTTAGGAATTTTGTCCTGCAAAACCGGTTGTTAATTGATAACATGTTATGCATGCACAATTATTCTTCATATTTTCCATTACATATGGATGAATCATGGAATAAAATTACAAGTAAATGCGTTTACAAGTAATTGAAAATGGAAAGTATGAAGAGACTTTCCTCCGCGTTTGGTTTATCAGAGGTTGACCTATCTTAGGGTTTCTCTCGCGGCTTTTTGGCATGAAGGTTCCCAGATCATCGTAATTTACTCGACGGGAAGTTAATCCGGTCTTTCAACTGGAACGAATCTGGGTGGTGCCTTTCCTGAGCCTCGGGGAATTAGTCTTCCAACGAGTCCAGTAATCAAACACCGACAGGATAGCCTCCTGATGGAGGAACCACACAACATACAGTCATATACAACGTGTCTCACCGTTTATGCAAAATGATGACATGTGCGAAGTATTAATATCACAGATAGATATTTAGCAGTGCAGTAAATAAAGATGCATTCGTACACATTCATCAGAAATGTAAATGCAACATTCACACACAAGCATATAACAATTTTGAAAAGCTTGTAATGGCGACTTTAAGCCCTCTTCTGGAATCCCAAACAGAAGTCGCCACCTATCGACGCCGGGAGTTTTGAGTGTCCTTTCACATTTACTTGTTCTTTGGTGTTCTCATGTTAATGTGAGATTTGTTTGAAAAACAAGTGAAAAGGTCCGATATGTATAATGTCGACGATTTGACTTTAAGAGTCGCCATTGGTGTATTTAACTTGTTGCACCAATGCAACCGAAAAAGATTTGCACATCGACCCAAAGATTTGACATCTGCTAGATGTGTCCAGTGAAACCGAGATTCATTTTGGGTCCGGGGGCTTGATTATGGGGAGGGAAGGTGTTAGGCACCCCCCGACATCCGTGTTACCACGGTGACCACCACTCTTCAAAGAAATTGTTATATTAATGTGTGTGTTTGTGTGTGTGTGTGTGGATCAATGTGCAGTTATTTGAAAGTAGTGTGAGGCCTCGTTCGCACCTATATACAAAGGGTTTGATTTTATAGAAAAATTCAGTTTTAACCACAATATAGCAATGACGTTTTGTAAAAGAGATTTTTTCAAACCCTGTGCTCAATAGGAATTGAGACCTTTTCATACTTCAATTTTATTATTAAGTTTTCACATTTGCTTTTTTTTTCGAGATGCGAAGCATTCTCGAGAAAATAATATACAAGAAGCTTCGAACTCCTCATGGGTATGATAAACCATCCAAGGAAATTCGATACATTGTAAAATAATGTACAGTAAATGTCACATACTAAAAATGTCCATCATGGGAACCAAGAATCTAGATTCAATTGAGTCAAACTCATGATCACATGATTCCTAGGCTCACATGATCTGACAAATTATATGGAAAGCGATAGCGATTATATATATATATATATGTAAAATCAGTAAATATATATATATATATATATAAAACATGATCAACCGCCACTGTAAGTAAACTCCAAGCGGAAAAAATGTAAATAAAGTCAGAAAAGCGATCAACCGCCACGTAAGTAAACTCAGTAGGATGTAAATGTAAATAAAGTCAGAAAATGCCAATGTAAGTGAACTCTGAGCCTAATAAAATGCAAATATATATATATATATATATATATATATATATATATATATATATATATATATATAAAAAGCAAGAACGTCTTTGGATGTGAATCCAGGGCTCATCTGATATGTCCGACAATTATATATATATATATATATATATATATATATATATATATATATATATATATAAATATATACATTGTCGATATATCCGATGAGCACGATTTACATCTAGTGCGTAAATAATATATATATATATATATATATATATATATATATATATATATATAGCAATTAAACGCACCGGATGTAAAATCCGGGCTCTCATCGTATATAAACGTCCCACCACGCTTTATATATATAAGTATATATATATATATATATATAAGCAATTACCGAGTTTGGTGCTCACGATCCACAAAAATATAACATCTAACTACCCATTCATTTATAAATAGGAATACATTACCACATTAACATATGTTGCTAATACATTGATCCCGAGTGTCACGCTAACCTTAACATTTCGGTCTTACCCTTAGATATACAAAAAAAGGTTTTTAACAATACAATAATATAAATAATAATATTAATATCATAAAACTAATTTATTACGATGCCTTTGCCCTTATTCTTCTTCTTCGCAACACCTTCTTACAACTTCGTCCCCTAGTGAAAAGTTTTATTTATAACAAGGGTGAGCAACAAGTTTGCCCCCATGAAGTTAAGACATACGATAAAGATGTAGAAATAAATATCAAACCTTCTCACATTCTATGCAACAACAATTCGATAATGAAAGAGTACAACGCTTTCAAAGTTTTCTACGATATTCAAATGAATAATCAAGAATTAATTCTACGATATAGCAAAGTGGAATGTTTTCCGAATTTATGCTGAGAGATCCATTGGATCTTGAACTTCTCTTCTCGAGTAACTATCAAAGTTATACTTTGATATACCCAGTGTCGATATAACCATAAAGATTAAATCATACCCTCTCTGCAAGTATATAAAGTGATCGACTTTAGTATACCCTATATTATGCATAATACTTAATCGTGCACAAAGGCCGAAAATACGACCAATAAATTGTTCCCTTTATATAAAAGGTTGTTCTTCTCAGTCTCAGAATCAAGATTTTGATTTAACAACAAAATACTGTGATTTCAAATTCTATTTACTTCTCGATCTAGCCGAAATAGTTGGCATCGATCTGTCAATAATAATTGAATTCTCTTCTCGAACCTATCAAGTTCTAACAAATATTCGTCTAGCCAGAATAATCAACTAAGACATTTCTCAGTATAATTTGACAATAAACAGGAATTATCTGTACTATCAATTCTAACTTCTACAGATATGAATATCCAACAACAGTTATTCTACAAATGTATATTTCTGAATCAGTAATTTAATTTGAATTATTAAGCATGCACTAACTGCGAATAATCAACAATAAATTCCCTGGATGTGGTGTAATTAACAATAATTAACCACTATCATAATTGAATGAATTTAACTCAAGGTTGAGTTAGGAAACTTGCCTCTTCTGCTGATTACAGCTACACAATATAATTTATTGCGTTCGTAAGACCTATAATCAACAATGTCGGTCTCACAATTAGCACAGTCATTTATAACACACAGCACTGTAGTTTACAGTCAAACCCTCCTAGGCACATTACCACATAGCCACATCAGTGTTTATAACCTATATAAACACTTAACAAGTCAAACTAGTTCAGTCTGGTTGGACTTCGGTCCATTCTCGGTGTTCTGGTCACCCTATCCAACAACTAACACGGTTATCTGTCAATCACACTTGGTCTCTAAGCTTCAATATTATTTTAGATAAATCAAATATCAAATATAATATTTTTCGGAAGCTTTTAATAATTATCAAGCAATTATTATAATTTATAATAATTTTTCAAACATCGGAATCATTTTTAAATGATTTAATTATCAAATAATCTTATCATTATTAATATTTAAAAATATTAATAACATACTTGTCAAAATATTAAAGTTATTTTAATAACTTACAATATTTTAAATCAACAATATTCTACTTAAATGATTTTTAAAATAATTAAAATCATTTTAAATCATCACCATTAATATATAAATATTAATGAAATTATCATCAAAATATCAAAAGTCATTAATTACAACTTAAAATATTTTTAAATCATTTTTCTCATTTTTAAATGATTTTTAAATCAATAAAACTATTTTTAATTCATTTATTTAATATAACAATTAAATAAATCTAACATCATTAATATTAATTTATTAATGAGAATTCTCCAAAAATATTGAAAATTATATTTTATAATTTAAAAATATTTTCTAACACTTTATTCTCATTTAAAATGATTTTTAAATCATTAAAATCATTTTATCCTTTTATTTAATTTAATAATCAAATAAATCTAATATCATTAATATTAAATTATTAATGAAAATTCTCCAAAAATATTAAAAGTTACATTTTATAACTTAAAATATTTTAAAATACATTAATCTTATTTAAAATGATTTTTCACAATATTAAATTATTTTTCTCTAATTTATTTAATATACTAATTAAATAAATTAAATATCATTAATATTCAAATAATTATAAATATTAATGAAAAATATTCTAAATAGTCAAAAATTATTTTTCATAATTTAAAAAAAAATTTAAAAATCATTTTTGGTAATTTTTAGAATTTATTTTCTATTTTTAAATAATTTTTGAATTTCGAAATTAAAATTATTGAAAACCGTCTAAAAGGCTATAGTGATGAAAAGCGTCATTGTTGGTGTTCTTGAGCTCAAGAACAACGATGACTTTCGTTATCAAGCTTCCCTGTTTGACCAACTTTTAATCTTGGTTTGAAAATCGTTGCTAGCTATCTTAAACTTTAATCATGTAGTACTCGTGTAGAACTACAACATCCAACAAGAAATTTGATCAAACAATAACACATCATCAAGATCTAAGCCTTTGATCTTTTCTTTGTCGAACATTTCGGGGTTTCGAAAACCCGTAAAGTTCGACCACCACCTTCAAAGCCGAATTAATCCAAGTTCCAATCATGTTTTATGTGATCTAAAGGTTCAAACTTGTTTTCCATACATCAAGGAACAATATTAAAGCATCAACCGAGTTTATCATCAACGTAATAATCATGAAATACTCGGTCAAAGATGGTCGATGTGATGTTCTTATTTTTCCGGTTTTCCCCGAAAAAGCAAAAATCGAATCGGGTTAGCTAGTTTGACCATCTTTCACGATCGATCTGAAGGAGTTATTAGATATCTAAGGACCCGGATCTTTAGTCCATCCTACAAGCTGACATTTACCAAACAAAAATATCAAAACTTAAACTATTGACGGATCAAGTGGCTTAAACTTATTGTCGAATGATGATTTCAATTTACGGGCTTGCCCAGATTTTGATCGTCATGCCTTGGTCAACGGGATTTGACCAAAGAATAACTCAAAATCTGGACATCAAATGTTTGTGATTTCACTTCCGGATCCAAGAAAACATAACAAGCTACCAATATCAATTTTAAAACAACAAAAACAACAAACGAACAAAGATCATGGCGCTTTGACATTATCTTGTCGGACCACAATTTTGTTCTTGGACGTAATTTAAAATTAACACTTTTAATGCATTTTGATGCTATGGATTCATGATAGACCATCATAGATCTTCAATAAACATCCAATAGCAATATTCTAAACACAAAAACACAAAATTTCTCAAGCATACAAGATCAAAAATTAAAATTTGGTTATACCTTTCTAGCTTCGATTCTTGATCTTAACCCTCCAATTGCTATAGTTGATCTAGAAATTTGGAATTAAGACCCATTCACTTACTAAATTCGGAGGTTTGAGAGAAAATGAGAGTTGGTGAGAGCAAAAATAAAAATGAGCAATTTTAAGTGGCTTTCTCTCTCTCTAAATCTTTATATAATATAAATGCAATGTATATAGCTCCACTTCTTTGCCATAAATGACCGATGGGAGTTGTTATTTAGACACATTGGTCAACATAGTTGGTGAACAACTACAAAACTTGGTATTTTTACAAGTTACCTAATTAAAGAAACTAAAAAGGATATTTTTGTCAATTGAAAAATACATTGAAGGGCATGCTTGACATTTGTACAAACCCTTAGGGTTTGACCCTTAGTGTTTAACCCTAAGGTCCTAACTCTTGGGTTTGGCAACTTTAGTTTCTACAATTCCAATTAGGGTTTTAATAAAATTTCAAAATTATAAATAGGGTTTGTAAAAATAGATAATTAATATACTAAAAATATAATTAGGGCTTTCTAATTATATTTAAGTTTAAATAACACAGTAGGCTTGCCAATTAGAATTAGGGTTTCCTAATTTAGGGTTTAGGAAATCTTGGATTTTAAATTAGGGTTTCCTGGTGTACAATTAGGGTTTCTAACTGCGCGTTAGGGTTTCTAATCCCTTATTAGGGTTTATTAATATTAAACCTTATCCAGTCAAACATTGGTCAACATCCCTATACAGTACAGACACATATTCAACAGCACAATTATTTTAATTATATTTTCTATCGAATCCCTATACAGAATTTAGGTTTAGGGTTTTCTACAGCTGTTAAGCACAACTCTACTCTATTTTCTTAGTCAATACCTACTTTGACCAGTTCTCGAGACTTGTCTCACAGATACACAGTACAATATTAACAGTCAATGTCAATATTAAATAAAAAAAATTTATTCGCAAAATTTTGATTATTCGAAATCCCGGTTATCACATTCACCCCTCCTTAAAAGGATTCCGTCCTCGGAATCACCGCTTTCTTATTCTCTACAATCTTTTAAAGTTGTATCATCAATTCATTTTTATCAACACAATACTGATTTGTGTTTCAAATTCTAACCTATGACTTGAATTTATAAAAGAAAACAATTCATGACAAAATTTATCGTATATTAATCGCGTAATTTAAATTTTAAGCAAAATCGTTACCTGCTGCCACCTCCTGAGTAGTCAATGCATCTAGCGCCGTCATGTTGAATGTACGGGCGGTTGATCTTCCTGGCTGTGCAGGTCCTCGAATCGCCAAGGTTCCACCACCGGGTCCCTTGTTGACACTTTCCTTTTCAGCATTTCTCTTCGGACAGTTTCTTACCATATGGTCAGTTGATCCGCACGCAAAACAGCCTTGAATTTTCTTTGGATTGGGACAATTGGGCGATATGTGCCCCTCTTGTCCACAATTATAGCAGACTCCCTTCTTCTTTAAACAAACACCAGCATGGTTCTTTCCGCAATTTGCACATGGCTCCCTCCCTTGCTTGTTTCCTTCAGTCTTACTACCCGATTGGGTATTCTCGCTCCACTTCCTTTTGTTAGGGTTACTACCACCACTGCTTCCACCCTCATTGGTCTTCTTCTTCTTCTCCTGATGAAAACGAGATGCAGCCTCGCTTCCTCCTTCAGCAATTAATGCTTTCTCCAGTAGAGCCGCAAACGTGTTGATCTGCAATACTGCTACCTTGTTGAATATCCCTGGTTTCAGTCCGTTCTCAAATCTTCTTGCTTTTCTTGCTTCTGTGTCCACCTGATGAGGTGCGAATCTTGCTAACTCGTTGAATTTAGCCGCGTATTCAGAAAAAACATATTTTCCTGCTTCAGTTCCAAGAACTTAACTTCCATCCGAGCTTGCATACTCGGTGAGAAGTAGTTCTCAAAGAACAGTTCCTTGAATCTGGTCCACGTCACCACTGCTGTACCAGCTCTCGCTTGATTGGTCTCCCACCAGTAATTAGCTTTTCCCTTCATTAGATATGTTGCAAAAGTCGTCTTTTGCTCTTCTGCCACTCGCGCAATCACGAACGCTTTCTCCATCTCCTTCACCCAAGTTTGGGCTTCAATCGGATCCGTGGTTCCCTTAAATTCTGGCGGTCCTACCGCTTTAAAATCCTTGAAATTAGCCAATCTGTCGGCTGGCTGATTCCTTGCTCTTCCCCTGGCTGGAACCCTATTTTCCATAGCTTGGGCTAGCATATCCACAAAATTCTGCATTGGGTCAGCTTGACCTCCTTCGTTATTCACTGATTGTTCTTCTCTTTGGTTTCGATTCTGTCGTCTAGGCGGCATGATCTGATTTAAATATAAAAAATCTTATATTAATATTCTTTCTCTATACAAATTTCTTAACACAATAAGAATTCAACATATAGTTCTCATGTAATCGCATATTTATTCAAATAGCACGTAGTACCTATAGTACTTAACACATATTACTATCCTTTTATAAAATAATATTAGGATTAACACACTCAACTTTACAAAAGCTGCAATTCTCCAACTTTACACAAAAAGTTGACATTCTCCAATTTCACATTACTATATCCAGTTCATCAAACTTACCACACTTAGGAGTTCAGTAACTTTCCATAATTATATGAGTGTATGAACTTATCCTAGTCAGACCTTTGGCGTCCATTCGCTGAGGGGTTCAGAACATTTCATATAATTATGAGTCATGAACATACCATAGGTATGAGTTTTAAGAACGCACAAATTTATCTTAATCTTATATTCATATAGAAAATAAAGATTTCATTCATAAAAACATATATTTACATATGCTTAAGCATCATTCTCGATATTACAACACTTAATATCAAAAGCTTCTACCAAAAGATGCTAACACTTATATCTAAGTTGTCTAACGACCACTCCCTTCACCAGTCTTCTTCTTGCTGGGACACTTGTTGAATCCATGCCCCGTTTGCCCACAGGAAAAACACTTCCTCATATTCGGTTTAGGACAATGGAGAGAAATATGTCCTTCCTGCTTACAGTTGAAGCACACGTTCTTCCACATCATGCATTCTCCCACGTGAGTTTTGCCACACTTTTCTGACTTTTTTTTTCTTGGGTTCAATTTCCGAGTTGTTGTCATTGTCTTTGTTCCTCTTCCTTTTCTTCTTGTCTTTCTTGCTGGTTCCTTCAGACGATCCACCACCTTCAGTCTTCATTCTTTCCACCTGCGCTTTCAGCTCGTTCCGTTCTTCAGTCATTTCGCGTAATGCCCGCTCTGTCTTCCACAACTCCTCTAAGAGAAACACCTTACTCCGGAGTTCCTGGACTTCTACAGATAGCTGATCTTGTTCACCAACCTTGATCTTATTCTTTAACTCCACCTTAGCTTCTTTAGACTCCGCCTCCTCATCACTGCTTAGATACATCTCGGGATAATCATCATGATAACTCCCGAGATTAACCATGGGTTCATCTTTTCCCACCTCTTCAACTGATTCACCCTGTCTTTGGCACCTCGACTCTAGGCAGCTTCGCATCAAAACGACAAATACTGCATCTCTCAGACTCATCTTATCGTCTCCCGACATCCTACAATCAGTTTAAACAACTTGATTAGTACTTCACCAGTAGAAACTCCTTACACTAAGTGTCCACTTATCTCACTATCGATACGCTTCTGCAATCCCTCACTTAGTACTCTAAATGAGTATTCTCTATCTCGCTTATGGTTATAATCCTAGGGTTTTCCCCACCCCACTTAAGGTTTATAACCTACAGCTTTGATACCATCCTGTGACGCCCCCAAATCCGGGTTACCTGACCCCCGAGTTTGGTGCTCACGATCCACAAAAATATAACATCTAACTACCCATTCATTTATAAATAGGAATACATTACCACATTAACATATGTTGCTAATACATTGATCCCAAGTCTGCTAACCTTAACATTTCAGTCTTACCCCTTAGATATACAAAAAGGGTTTACAATACAATAATATAAATAATATTGTTCATAAAACTAATTTATTACGATGCCTTTGCCCTTATTCTTCTTCGTAACACCTTCTGCAACTTCGTCCCTAGCTGAAAAGTTTTATTTATAGCAAGGGTGAGCAACAAGTTTGCCCCGCAAGTTAAGACATACGATAAAGATGTAGAAATAAATATCAAACCTTCTCACATTCTATGCAACAACAATTCGATAATGAAAGAGTACAACGCTTTCAAAGTTTTCTGCGATATTCAAATGAATAATCAAGAATTAATTCTACGATATAGCAAAGTGGAATGTTTTCCGAATTTATGCTGAGAGATCCATTGGATCTTGAACTTCTCTTCTCGAGTAACTATCAAAGTTATACTTTGATATACCCAGGTGTATCAGATAACCATAAAGATTAAATCATACCCCTCTGCAAGTATATAAAGTGATCAGCTTTAGTATACCCTATATTATGCATAATACTTAATCGCGCGCAAAGGCCGAAAATACGACCAATAAATTGTTCCCTTTATATAAAAGGTTGTTCTTCTCAGTCTCAGAATCAAGATTTTGATTTAACAACAAAATACTTTGTGATTTCAAATTCTATTTACTTCTCGATCTAGCCGAAATAGTTGGCATCGATCTGTCAATAATAATTGAATTCTCTTCTCGAACCTATCAAGTTCTAACAAATATTCGTCTAGCCAGAATAATCAGCTAAGACATTTCTCAGTATAATTTGACAATAAACAGGAATTATCTGTACTATCAATTCTAACTTCTACAGATATGAATATCCAACAACAGTTATTCTACAAATGTATATTTCTGAATCAGTAATTTAATTTGAATTATTAAGCATGCACTAACTGCGAATAATCAACAATAAATTCCCTGGATGTGGTGTAATTAACAATAATTAACCACTATCATAATTGAATGAATTTAACTCAAGGTTGAGTTAGGAAACTTGCCTCTTCTGCGATTACATACTACATATATAATTTATCATTGCGTTAAGTAAGACCTATAATCAACAATGTCGGTCTCACAATTAAGCACGATCATTTATAACACACACAGACTATAGTTTACAAATAAACCCTCCTAGGCAGTACATTATTACCACATAGCCACATCAGTGTTTATAACCTATATAAACACTTAACAAGTCAAACTAGTTCAGTCTGGTTGGACTTCTGTCCATTCTCGGTGTTCTGGTCACCCTATCCAACAACTAACACGGTTATCTGTCAATCACACTTGGTCTCTAAGCTTCAATATTATTTTAGATAAATCAAATATCAAATATAATATTTTTCGGAAGCTTTTAATAATTATCAAGCAATTATTATAATTTATAATAATTTTTCAAACATCGGAATCATTTTTAAATGATTTAATTATCAAATAATCTTATCATTATTAATATTTAAAAATATTAATAACATACTTGTCAAAATATTAAAGTTATTTTTAATAACTTACAATATTTTTAAATCAACAATATTCTACTTAAATGATTTTTAAAATAATTAAAATCATTTTTAAATCATCACCATTAATATATAAATATTAATGAAATTATCATCAAAATATCAAAAGTCATTAATTACAACTTAAAATATTTTTAAATCATTTTTCTCATTTTTAAATGATTTTTAAATCAATAAAACTATTTTTAATTCATTTATTTAATATAACAATTAAATAAATCTAACATCATTAATATTAATTTATTAATGAGAATTCTCCAAAATATTGAAAAAATATTTTATAATTTAAAAATATTTTCTAACACTTTATTCTCATTTAAAATGATTTTAAATCATTAAAATCATTTTTATCCTTTTATTTAATTTAATAATCAAATAAATCTAATATCATTAATATTAAATTATTAATGAAAATTCTCCAAAAATATTAAAAGTTACATTTTATAACTTAAAATATTTTAAAATACATTAATCTTATTTAAAATGATTTTCACAATATTAAATTATTTTTCTCTAATTTATTTAATATACTAATTAAATAAATTAAATATCATTAATATTCAAATAATTATAAATATTAATGAAAAATATTCTAAATAGTCAAAATTATTTTTCATAATTTAAAAAATTTAAAAATCATTTTTGGTAATTTTTAGAATTTATTTTCTATTTTAAATAATTTTGGAATTTCGAAATTAAAATTATTGAAAACCGTCATTAAAAGGCTATAGTGACAGAAAGAAAGTCATTGTTGGTGTTCTTTGAGCTCAAGAACACTAACAGCTTTCAATTATCAAGCTTCCTGTTTGACCAACTTTTAATCTTGGTTTGAAAATCGCTGCTAGCTATCTTAAACTTTAATCATGTAGTACTCGTGTAGAACTACAACATCCAACAAGAAATTTGATCAAACAATAACACATCATCAAGATCTAAGCCTTTGATCTTGCTGTCAGAACATTTCTGGGTTTCCAGAAACCCAGAAAGTTCGACCAGCCACCTTCAAAGCCGAATTAATCCAAGTTCCAATCATGTTTTATGTGATCTAAAGGTTCAAACTTGTTTTCCATACATCAAGGAACAATATTAAAGCATCAACTGAGTTTATCATCAACAGAATAATCATGAAATACTCGGTCAAAGATGGTCAGATGTGATGTTCTTATTTTTCTGGGTTTTCCCAGAAAAGCAAAAATCAGATCGGGTTGGCTAGTTTGACCATCTTTCACGATCGATCTGAAGGAGTTATTAGATATCTAAGGACCCAGATCTTTAGTCCATCCTACAAGCTACAACATTTACCAAACAACAATATCAAAAAATTAATCTACTGACAGATCAAGTGGCTTAAACTTATTGTCGACGACGATTTCAATTTACGGGCTTGCCCAGATTTTGATCGGTCATGCCTTGGTCAACGGATTTGACCAAAGAATAACTCAAAATCTGGACATCAAATGTTTGTGATTTCACTTCCAAATCCAAGAAAACATAACAAGCTACCAATATCAATTTTAAAACAACAAAAAAAACAAACGAAAAAGATCTGTGGCGCTGACATTATCTTGTCGGACCACAATTTTGTTCTTGGACAGAATTTAAAATTAACACTTTTAATGCATTTTGATGCTATGGATTCATGATAGACCATCATAGATCTTCAATAAACATCCAATAGCAATATTCTAAACACAAAAACACAAAAATTTCTCAAGCATACAGGATCAAAAATTAAAATTTGGTTATACCTTTCTAGCTTCGATTCTTGATCTTAACCCTCCAATTGCTATAGGTTGATCTAGGGGCTGGAATTAAGACCGATTCACTTACTAAATTCGGAGGTTTGAGAGAAAATGAGAGTTGGTGAGAGCAAAAATAAAAATGAGCAATTTTAAGTGGCTTTCTCTCTCTAATTCTCTTATATAATATAAATGCAATGTATATAGCTCCACTTGCTGCCATAAATGACTGATGGGAGTTGTTATTTAGACACATTGGTCAACATAGTTGGTGAACAACTACAAAACTTGGTATTTTTACAAGTTACCTAATTAAAGAAACTAAAAAGGATATTTTTGTCAATTGCAAAATACATTTAAGGGCATGCTTGACATTTGTACAAACCCTTAGGGTTTGACCCTTAGGGTTTAACCCTAAGGTCCTAACTCTTGGGTTTGGCAACTTTAGTTTCTACAATTCCAATTAGGGTTTTAATAAAATTTCAAAATTACAAATAGGGTTTGTAAAAATAGAAAATTAATATACTAAAAATATAATTAGGGCTTTCTAATTATATTTAAGTTTAAATAACACAGTAGGCTTGCCAATTAGAATTAGGGTTTCCTAATTTAGGGTTTAGGAAATCTGATTTTTAAATTAGGGTTTCTGGTGTACAATTAGGGTTTCTAATCTGCGTTAGGGTTTAATCCCTTATTAGGGTTTATTAATATTAAACCTTATCCAGTCAAACATTGGTCAACATCCCTATACAGTACAAACACATATTCAACAGCACAATTATTTTAATTGTATTTTCTATCGAATCCCTATACAGAATTTAGGTTTAGGGTTTTCTACAGCTGTTAAGCACAACTCTACTCTATTTTCTTAGTCAATACCTACTTTGACCAGTTCTCGAGACTTGTCTCACGATACACAATGATAATATATAATAAATCGATGTCAATATTAAATTAAAAAAAATTTATTCATAAAATTTTGATTATTCAAATCCCGGTTATCGTGGGTTACATCTGAGATTGGACTGCTGCTTGTTTCTATGTCTCACTGTCATCTATGGATGTTCCTGTCTGCCCGTTGTTTAACTCCGGGTCTTAGGTGTGTGTGTCTCGACAGGATGTCTGGGGTTGAAGCTGATTGCATATGTTTGAAACAAGTATTTCTGGGGTTATCACCGGAACTACAATGGCATCTCTTGGGTCTATCACCAAGGATAGGGTTGCTACTCCCAGTGTTATCTCTGGGACTGGAACTGAGCATCGCGGTGTTATTGCTTAGAGACAGTAATCGTCTCTCCTGTTGTTGTTTTGTCTTTTGATCTGCATATCTCGGGGTTATATCCAAGATTAGAAATGATATTCCCGGTGTGTGTTCTGGGGTTTGAGATGATGTTCTCGGTTTGTGTTTCGGGTTAGAAATGATGTTCCGATTTGTGTTCCGGGTTGGAACTGAACTTCCGGTAGTATCCGGAATGGATGTAAGCTGTCTTCCAAGGTTATCTCCAAAAGACAAATCTACCCTCCTGCAATGTTAGTAATAAGAGCGCAGAAAATTTCGAGTGTCTACACCACCTCATTACCCGTTATGTATTTCATTAGAAACTCCTCCAAATCTGATTTCTTTTCGGGTTGTGAAGTTGGTTGATGTTGTTGATTCTGAAATCCTGGAAAATGTGATGGTCGTGGAGCATACTACTGATTCTGATTATTGATCCATGCAAAGTTAGGGTGGTTCCTTGCCCCTGGATTGTAAGTGTCCTGATACGGGTTTGGTAGCCGATTATAACTACCCACAAACAGTATTGTGGCTGGATTAATTGGAAATTGTTCTATTGGATGCTCCCCTACACATAACTCACACACAAATACTACTTGTTGAATATTCACTCCTGAGATTACATCCATCTTCTTTGATAGGGCTGCTATTTAAGTTGAGAGAGATGTCACAGAATCTACTTCCAAAATTCCAGCTACCTTGGACTGTACAAATATACCAGCTGGCCACTAATAGTTGTTTGTTGCCATGGTCTCTAGAAACTCATAAGCATTCTTGAACTTCTTAGCCATGAAAGCTCCCCTTGATGTTGCATCAATGCTGGTCCGTATATGAATATCTAACCCATTATAGAAAGTATTCATCTGCATCCACTTAGGTAGTCCATGGTGTGGACATTTTCTCAACAACTTTGTACCTATCCCAAGCTTCATACAATGATTCACCCTGCTGTTGTTAAAATGTCGAAATCTCAGTTCTCAACATCGCTATTTTTGTTGGCGAGAAAAACTTGGTCAAAAAGTTATGCGCCAAATTATTCCATGTTGTAATTGACCCCGGTAGTAGTGAATGGAGCCAACCCTTTGCCTTATCCTTGAGAGTGAATAGAAATAACCTAAGCATAATATCATCATCTGACACACCAATGCACTTGAATGTATCATAGATTTCTATAAAGCTGATAATGTGATCATTCGGGTCGTCATTCGGTAAACCCCCAAACTGACAAGTATTCTGAATCGCTTGTATTGTATCAGGATTGATCTCAAATTTTTAGCATTAATGGCAGGCCTGGCAATACTCAACTGAATTTATGTAACCCGCAGAGTGGAATAGTCCTGCAGTGCTTTCTGATCTTCTTCAACCATGTTGCCCAATGTTTCACGTGTTTCCCGAGTTTTCTCTATCCACTTACTCAACCTCTGAAACTATTTTTCAATATCGTCCTCGTAAGGTAACAGTTCAGACTTCTTTAATCGAGTTTGCATGCACCACTCGAGAGTACCTGAAATAATAAATATCACAAAAATATAAATGTTTAACTAAAACTGATTTTATTAAATTAATATTGCAAGTAATAAAAATAATTATTTTTCACGGCAATGGTGCCAAAAACTTGTTGGTATAAAATCTAATTACACAACGTACGCAATTATACGTGGTCAACAAGTAATAAAGTGATGAGTTGAGTATCGTTCCTACGGAGAAAATAACTGAATTTTATCTTAACAATTACCAATTTTATATTATCTCAATTTTATTAAACTAAAGATCAAATCTGTGAAACTTATAAAACTATTAATGAATTCAAAACCAACTTACTACCACATGCTTTTAATCAGGTATTGGAGATTTAATTCTACAATTTCACTTAATGTTTCACTTAGAATGACATACTTCCTTTTAACTCAAATTTAACTATTCCAGATTGTTAATCAAGAACACCACAGTAGATATAACCATTTCTCAATGCATTATACCCATATCAACTTAAATTCACTATTGATAGAATTAAGTAGACAACCCTAATTAACTAATCCACTATATCTCTATGTGAATTATAATTAAAGAAGATTATATCACAATTTCTTGCAAGATTACGTGCGATGCGTAGGTATATCTTTATCTTAAGCATAAATTATAAATACCATCATCATGCAGAAATCATAATCACATGCTACTATGATTAGGTCTAAACCCATACTCCATCTCTCGAGTTCATTTGGATTATCAAGTAATTAGTGATCAAGCAATTCATTAATTAAGCATAAAGTATAGTAGACAAAAAGGGAAATAGTCTCAATGAATTAATATAGAAATTTGTCAATCTTCGTTACACAAAAAGATCCATTGTAGACTTAAATAAAAAATTAGTTCAACATGATCGAATATGCAACCAAAATCCACATAAAGAGTAACATCCTGAATACAAGATTAACGATGAAGGAAGAGAATAAAATCTATAAGTATGAAGTGCTGCTCTTCCTCACGTTCACCTTTTGTTCGTCGTGATGGCCTTTGTCTCTAATCTCTAATCCTTGATGTCAAACTAGGTCTTTTTAGTAATGATGATGAATAATCATTTTTTATAAAGTCGACTCTACCCCTGTATAAGCCTACTCTGTCTTACCAAAACGCTTCCTAAATCTTTGCCCAAAAATCTCCAAAATCATATTCGAACAAGGAAACTTTAAGTCATCTACCGTGTACTTTTCCCCGACGAAGTTTTCCTCTTAGATTTCTCGCTCCGGCGAGTATTTAGAGGATAAAATTTGCTCCTTGACGAACATGTTCACTTTAGGCTGACTTTTGTCATTTTGTCCTAATTTCTCTGTTCTTATACGCACACTTTATCCCTGCACAAAAACAACAAAAAATAAGTAAAAATGCTACTAAAATTACCCGAAGTAACAAAGACTTCGGTTTCAAAAGTAAATGATTTGCAGGTATGAAACCCACTTATCAAAAAGGTTTACACAAAGGACCAATTATTGGATTCTATTTAATAGGCCTTGGAAAATGAGATTCATAGAGTTTGGGGGCTTGATTAAGCGAGGGGAAGGTGTTAGGCACCCCCCCTCAACTTCCGTAAAAATACGGTTATCGCGTCTTTTCAATTTCCTAATTTATTTGAAGTGTGTGTGGTTAATTGGGCCTATGTGCATTATTAGGAAGTAGTGATATACCTCGTTTGCACCTATATACAAAGGGTTTAACTTGTATAAGAGTTCAATTTTAAGCAATATATATAGAAATGATGTTTTGAAAATAGGTTTTCAAACCCCTATGCTCACATAGTAATTGTGGCCTTTGATACTTCCATTTTCTTCCGTATTTGGCTTGATTGGATTTTATTCTCGAGATGCGAAGAATCTTCGACAAAATAATATACATATAAGTGTCAGGCTCCTTATGGGAATGAAAGCCATCGAAGTGACCCGAGCACCACAAATATGATTTACAAGCTAATTGTACAACTGAAAAAGGTCCATCATGGGAACCAGATCTAGATCGATCAGCTGGATCTTAGATCCCGTGGCCCCTAGGCTGACATAATATCATATGAATATCCTTTATAATGAGGATACTGAAATAAAATAGATACTTAATCTAAATGACACAAAATAAAGGATTCATCAGTTAAATCCATGTCTGCGCATAGCCAAACTTCTCGTTCCCTATAGATACAGATCTAGGGTCACGTGACTACTTAATATTTACAAAAAAACTAGAAAGAAAACTAGATTTAAATAAATCTTAGCCATTCTAGCTCAACGGTTCCAGTTTTACAACTTTTGAATCGGTTAAAAGTTAGATATGGCTAGATTTAGATAAATCTAGTCCATAGATTTAAATATTGTGGATATACAATGAATGAACAGCTAAAATAGATATTTAAACATAGTAAACAACTAATATATATATATATATATATATATATATATATATATTAAAGAGTGGAAAATCCACGGATCGATGATCCAGGCATATTTAATCAGTGAGAATCTTTATATATATGTATATATATATAAGCAAGAGAAAGTTTCAAATCTAAAAAAATCTTACAGTGTGCTGCAAAGAAGGCTTCAGACCGCTTTTAGAGCTTGAAAACTAAGTTTCCACCACTTAAAATTGGATATGTCGTAGTATATATGTATACAAGTGTTTAGAAAGAAGAATATTAAAGTTTAGAACACTATAAGAGGGGATAAGAGCTGAAATGGACAGAGTTTTCTCTCTTTTTCATCTTTTTTCATTTTTTTGTTGATGGGGTGTCTAATTTATAGACCAAAGTAGCCGGGGGTCTACCTGTGGCTACCTGGGTGGGCCTGGGTCTCGTGGGTCTCATTGTCTCGAAGTGCGTGCATTCGACCCAATGTGCAGTCTGCTCGAACCTTCATAACTTTTAATCTGGGAATCCAATGGACGCGTGTTATACCTTTTCAGAAAGCCCTTGACGAGAGCTACACAATAACATGGGATTTGACATTTTCTAAATCCGAGAAGATGGGTCCATGACCAGATCTTCGAGTCTTCGCAGTCCATCCAATGAGCTGCCTTGTGTTGTTTTCTCTCGGGATTGATATTATGGTTCTGCATGACTTCTTTTTGTAGTGATTTAGGTTGAATTGATGTTGAGTTAGAAAAATTACTATTTTTCCCCACCCAGGTTGGTTTTGGGCTTGATGCAATTATAGCCATCTTTTCTCAAGGTTATCTCTGAGATTGGACTGCCATTGACTTTTGTCAGTCCTCAGGGTTATCTCTAAGGTTGGTCTAATTTCCTGGGGATATCTTTGGGCTTTGAACATGATCTCTCGGGGTTTTCTCAGGGGCTGGACTTGATTTCACGGGGTTGTCTTCGGGCTTGAACTTGATATCCCAGAGTTGTCTTAGGGGTTTGAATTTGATCTCCCGGGGTTTAGATTTGATCTCCCGGGGCTTGACTTCATCTCTCAAGGTTGTCTCCGGGGTTTGGATTAATCTCCCGGGTGTGACGCCCCAAAAATAGGTATACATCACCCATCTTGAGTTGCCAAATACATGGTACATAAATTCAAATACAACTTAATTATACAAAAGTCGTGTAAAATACGACAAAATATAGGTGAGAGTTTAAACAAGAATATTATCATCTAGACAATATCCACACTCAATGGTGTCCTCATTACAATTATTATCACATTATTCCGTAGAATAGTGAGGACTACTAAAGCAATTTATCCTGGACCATCACTCCATTCCCCGACTCGTCCCTGCTATATTCTAATTTCCTAAAGAGAACAATGAAAGAATGGGTGAGCTCAACTAGCCCAGTAAGAAATATTATGACTAAGATAATGCAGAATAAATTATCCTTAGCCTTCAACAGTATAACAACTGATAGAATACAATAGACAACAAGTTTTAGATCAACAACTGCAGCGAAAATAAGCAATCCATTAGAAGAGTCAAGTAGAGCATGATATTTACTATCTTCTATGATTTAAAATGTTTTCATTAATTTTTATCGCTGAGACTCAGCTTAATAAATAAACCACATCATCGAATCATCCCCGCACTACGGGCGAAGGATATTCATTAAATCATTAATGGTCATGACTATACCAAATAATGCATGGTCATAATCATACCAAAAACTGTCCATCAATGCACTACAGGCCACTGAGAACTTTTACCACATCATTTATAACATTACAGATCATGATTATACCGAATGATCCTTAGTCATAATCATACCAAGTCCATCTATGCACGTAAGCCAAAGATGACTTTCATCACAATATAAGCATGAGGATGATGACAATGACATAATAATTCAATAAAACATGTTCAAGGATAAATTTTAAAGATTTATAATTTAATTTATCCAAAAATCAATAACGTCCAAATTGTCAACATGATACTGCTTTGTAGAGTAAAATTCAAGAATAATATTCATGTACCAAAAAATAATTTGGACAGAAAAGAAATATATCTTTCGGGTGAATAGTACCCCGTGAATAGTACTTTAGGAATAGTACCCCGTGAATACTACCCCGACATAAAAAGTGTCTCAAATACCCGAGTGAACGATACTAGAGTGAATAGTAATCAGGTGAATAGTAACCTATGAATAGTAACTCATGAATAGTACTTTGGCACGAAAAGTATCCCGAATACCCGAGTGAATAATACCAGAGTGAATAGTAACTGGGTAAATAGTAACCCATGAATAGTAACTCATAAAAAATACCAAAGAAAATGATATTCCATGACGAGTACAAAAGAAATGATATCTCGATTTAGTATAATAGAATATCTGAAATCATGAATGGATTTTCACCGCCACGCGGTAATCCACGTGAGATGCATCATTTCCACAATTTAATAAGGAATGAATCGCAGGATCTTTCACCATGCATGCGGTAGTCCACATAGGCGAGTTATTCAGCGTAATAATAAAGAATGGAATAACAAAAGAATTCACCGAGGCATGTGATAGAATCCATGCGACGGTGTTATTCAACGAGAATAATAAAGAATGGAACCAGGTCATGTGTAATCCACACAGACAGGATATTCCAATAGAATAATAAAGAATGGAACCAGGTCATGCGTAATCCGCACAGACAGGATATTCTAACAGAAAAATAATGAACGGAACCAGGTCATGCGTAATCTGCACAGACAAGATATTCCAATAGAATAATAAAGAATGGAATAACAACAGAATTCACCAGGCATACGATAGATCGCACAGACAGGTTATTCCAATAGAATAATAAAGAATGGAACCCGGTCATGCGTAATCCACACAGACAGGATATTCCAATAGAATAATAAAGAATGGAACCAGGCCATGCATAATCCGCACAAATAGGATATTCCAACAGAATAATAAAGAACGGAACCAGTGTTAGGTTTGTAATATTCATGAACGCAATCAAATTGCAAAAATTAAGCGGAAGCGAGATAAATCAGAGTTTAAAATTTTTACAAACCATATACCCGGATCACCCTTTATGCACAATTATTAATTAAACGAAAAAGATGAATAAGAAACATACCCTTGAAGATCCGAGCTTCCTCAGGTACAAGTTCACCTCCAATCCTTTTCGCGTTCAACTTGAATCCACCGGGTTTGGTTCCTTCCTTTGATCAACGTTAGCCAACCAAGTGTTTGGCCTCTAGAGGTGATTCACCAAGGAAAAAGAATTTTCAAGAAGAAGGGGTATTGGCTCAAACCCTAGTTTTTCCTATCTGTATAGAAAAATGGCGTACTTACCCAACTATTGGAATTACGTATGTTGTAAAAGTCAACAACCCTCTCACCCATAATAAGACTCCTCTTATTTATAGATGTGGGCAACCCACCTTAACAATTAAGGAATTGGGATTTATTTAATTAATTAAATTCTTTTAATTAATTAAGCTCCCTAATCTTATTAGGGATAATTAATTAAACTCCTTTAACTAATTTTCCTTCCTAATCCAATTAGGAATAAATGAGAGTACTTATATTAAATTAATTCCTAAAGTCTTTTAGAAATTAAAATAATAATAATTGTAATAATATTAATAAGACTCCTCTTATTAATTTATATTTAATATTTCTAAAATATTAAATAATAAATATTAAGCTATTTAATTTATTCTATCACCATAGATTAAATTAAATATACTTAACATATTATTACGATTATGCCATTAACTTCTTAAATAATTATTCTTCCTTTTATGGTGTGACCCTTTAGGTTCTCCATATTAAACCTATTTGTGAATAAATCAATTAGAACAATTCTAATCTTATTTAAATAAATAAATTAAACAATTAATTTATTTAAATAAATAATATTTATTCTACAATAGGGATAAGCCTCCCTAGCGATCAACGACTTTCCGGATAATATAGATTTCAACATTAATCATAAAAGAACCTTTGAGTAAATAGTTACCGTCACAATTCAATCCTTCCACCATACAATGTCCCAAATAAATATAAGACATGGAATTTCATCAAGTCTTATTTTATTTAATTATATGTATTTCGACTCTTAAATGCATGAACTCCAAATAATGCAAATTAGAAACTCCTTTCTAATTTCATTCGCCTTAACCAAGGACTCTTTGGGTTGTCATTTATCGAATCACATAGGACATTTCTCTTCTTTTATTAGAAGTGGTAGATTCTTTATTGATCATGTATTATTTCCATGTACAACTTGTTATACCCAAGCATACCCTTTGATATACCCTAAGGGTTTTAAGGAAATAAGTCAAAGTATAACTCATCATACACAAGATACTATGATGATCTCAAGTCCAAGGAACACTTGTACTACTATCACTACATGAATTCCTATTGACAGGCAAGTAAAACTCCATTAGGTATTCCTTAGCGAGCCACGTTCAGTGAACTTATTCTCTAATAAGCACCTACATACTTGCTTTAGTGTCTCCACATAAATGATCATGAGATCAATCATCCTCATCCAATGAGCAAGCAACGTATGTACCAATCTATCCGGATTCACTAATCCCCAATTTAGTAATCCAATGATTGGGAACTATTTTAGTTTTAAGCTTTCAAAGAATTTAGATCTCATTAGAATGATCATCATCATTATTCTAAAAGCATTGCTTAAAACTATGGGTTTATCACATATTATAAAACAGCATCATGTAGATAATTAAAAGCCTTTAATAAATTAATACTTTTTATTAATAAATGAATAAGATTGTTACAAAGTATATGCTTTATCATCAAACATGATTGGCTTGTATGCATACTACTTTCAACCAGGTCATGCGTAATCCGCACAGACAGGATATTCCAATAGAGTAATAAAGAATGAAATAACAACAGAATTCACCATGCATGCGATAGATCGCACAGACAGGTTATTCCAACATAATAATAAAGAATAGAATAATAGCAGAATTTCACCATGTATACTTGAAGTATTGCCCATGTATTGTGTTATTCCAACATAATAATAAAGAATGGAATAACAACCCTTATGAGTATTGAAAAAAGATAACTCTCTTCATGAATACGAAAGAATAATACACCTTCCCTTAGAAGAAAACTGGATACTGGAATAGTGAGGTAGCAGACTTCTCTTCTTCTTTCTCTCTATAATAATTGCTCTATAGCTTTAGTGAATTGGTGAGAAATGAAGGAAGAATGAACTTCTATTTATAGGAAAATATAGTTTCGATAATTGCACATTTTGGGGCTCGAAATATTACAGTATATTACAGTATAGATTCTATCTTCTTATCTTCTTCTATCTTTGTCTTTTAATGTGTATTCAATTGTGGATTCTTAGTTTTAATTCAATAATAATGAACTAATTCTTTGTTTGAGATTACAATGGATCTGATTGTGTAGTTTATTTTAATATGCTTCACTATCAATTATTATGTTCTATCATGAGAATTGTCTATTGTGGTTTGGACTTAATTATTTAATTGACTGGCCATCAATTACCGTGATAATCTATATGAACTCGAGAGATGAAGTATTGATTTAGATCTAATCATGATAGCATGTGTTCAGGATTTTGTTAGTAGCTTAAACTTGATGAGCATTAAGGTAGAGATATGCTTGACACCGCATGTAATCGGATAGAGAACTTATTCTTCAACCTTCTTCAATTGTAAGTCACATAGAGATATAGTGGGTTAGTTGATTAAGGTGTTTAACAGATTTTTATCTTAATTGTGGATTGACGTTAATACGGTATTAGTGCATCGAGAGGTAGTTAATACTACTTTAGTGTTCTTAATTAACAATTCGGGATAGAGAATAATTGATGAGAAGTGTGTTAACTTAAATAAAGCAATAAGTGAAGTTGTGATCTTAAATCTCCATAGTCTTAATTTAATTAGTTGAATTTAATAGTAGTTTAATTTATATAATTTGAAATTCATTCGTTTAAATAAGATTGAGTTGGTTACGGGTTAGTACTTGGTGATTTTTATTAAATAATTCTTTGTGGGAACGATACTCTACTTATCAATTTATTACTTGTTGACCACGTATACTTGCGTGTTGTGCGTAATTAGATTTTACCCAACAAGTTTTTGGCGTCGTTGCCGGGGAATTAGTTTAATACATTTTTACCAATATTAGCTTTAATCAAATTAGTCTTAATTTAAACATTTTTATTTTTATTTTTAATTCTCTTCCTATATTTCTCTCTTTTCAGGTACCATGGATGACTTTGCGTATCAATGGCCATACACGAACATTACTCAACCAAATGAAGCAGAGATTGACAGACTCGCGACACTCTCCGCAATGTCAGCACAAATTGAAGAACTTTCGAGGAAGTTGGACGTTATCGCAGCCCAACAGAGTCGAAGGATGGCAGTTACGTGTGGCTATTGTGCTGAAAACCATCCGAGTCATCAATGCACCATCAATCTTGGGCCGGTACAGTATGGTGGTAACGACCTCAATCAGTATGTATATGATAATTACCATCATGTTTGGGGGTATCACCCGGATTCGTCATGGAGCTATAATTATGAAGACCAATACTACGCTCCAAATTCAACATACACGCTAGAATTTTCATGTCCACCTCCATTACCACAAGAAGAAAAGCCAAATCTGAGGGATGTAATGTTGAAGTGCATAGAAAATATAGAGGAGATGAGTATTAGCCAAGAGTTGTCAACCCAAAATTTTAATAATTGGATGGAACAACGTGTCACAACCTCAACCAATGGTCATCAGTACATGGCTTCCGAGACTGAAACAGAAGATTCAAGGTTGGAGGAATTATTTTCCAAGTTCGTAGCATCAACTGAGGAGAGAATGAAGAATCTAAAGCGGTCAACTCAGAATCAAGAGATATCAATTCAAAATATGCAGAATAAGATAGATCAAATGACCAAAGCCGTAAGCAACCTTCTTCCAAACACTTGGCTTTATGACATGGATGACAAAATTGACGGAGAACCCGAACCAAATCTACAACTGAATGAGCCTCGAGATGTTGAAAAAGAGGAGACAAGTGGAGATAATGACAACAAGGTCGGTGAAGAGCTAACTATGAGTACTAACGAGGATGAGCCGATGTTATTAATGCCTCAAGTGCCTTCTCCTCCACAGTTCAAGAATCCAGTTAGATTTGCAAAACCTTATCTGATTGGTAGTCATGTCGTCGGCAATACTCCTTGTGACGTAAAAGAGAGTACAACTTCGAAGCCATGGTGTGATGAGCTGGAGAAGATAAAAGAAGAGATTATTATGTCTGACAAGCCTTAATGCCAGAATCTATTCGCAGACACAATGGAGAAAACACCTAGATGTTGGACGTTCTTGAATGTATTCTTATCTAAAGAAAGCATGCTAGGTGACTTTAATACAATGGCTATTACAAATGGGAATCTACCAAAAGCTATATTATTTCCGATAGATGGAGGGTTCCTCAACTTTCGAAGAAGAATTGGATAGCATTGACCAGATAAAGTCAGGCTGAAAGACTATAAATCAAGCGCTAACTGGGAGGCAACCCATGAATTTTTATATTTATATGCTTTACTAGTTTATTTAGTAGATAGGAATTAAGTTGCTTATTAAGTTCTCTTATAATCTAATCCATGTTGTTTCTCTTCATTGCAGGTATTAGAGGTCCAAAGGATAGCAAAATGATCATTGCAGCCATCGCCACCATCAACTCATGCTTAGCTGATTATAGGGAAGTTCTCTTCTACTTACCGTTATATTCTTACAATGAGGACATTGTAATTGCTAAGTTTGGGGGAGTTTAGTTTAGTTCATTATTGCATGTTTTGTTTCATGTTTATGTTATGTTATTTTGCATAAGTTGTTAATATAGTTTAGGTTCATTATAAAAAAAAATCAAAAATCAAAAATTCAAAAATAATAGTTAGTTACTATGTTCATCTTGCATGAGTCCAGCTGTTTGATAAGTTACAGTCTATTTTAGCCAATGATGAGAATGGGATTGAGTAGGCAAGTATAGTACTGACTATTAGAGCTATGATGTGATTTCTTGTTAGGAATTGAGTCTTTTTCTATTTGAAACTGGTATAATAAGGATAGCACAGTAAAAACAACTTGTTGATTGATTGAGTTTAAATTGATACATAATGAGACTCTAAAGGATAATGCTAGTTTAAATGAAAGAATGACAAGAACAAGTAGTGATGGCTAAAGTTAAACAAGAACCTATGTTTGGGGGAATATGTGAGATATATAAGCTATTGAAAAAAAAAGAAAAAAAAGAAAAAGAAAAAAAGTATGCATAAACATTGTGGCGTGCTTTTCTAGTTTTGTGGCCTTTGTTACTTGAGTAAGAAAGCCCGAGGGGATTTTCTCTACACCTAGCGCCCTAAGGTATTTTGCAGCGGTCTTGGGTTGGTCAAAAGCTAAGGTAGCATTAAAAAGCGTAAGGGAATAAGACATTGCATAGCTATGTGTATATAAAAAATTAACAAAGCGGAAATAAGAGCAAAAAGCCCCGTTGAAAAATAAAGCATAAGTATCCCATGTTAACCCTCGATATTGGTAATTGTTTGATTTTAGTTGGATCTAGCTTATTTTTGGATTTCTTGAGTTTACACCGTATGATGCCTTGGAGACTTGTTATGTGTTAAATTTGATTTTATATCGTAACATTGTTGTGGATATACGATAATAACAATTTAAGACTTGATGATTGATTAGAAATTGTTGATTGGTTTTGATATGAAGTATTATCGTGTTTGCTTGATTGCTCTAAGGCCGAGTGAATAGATTTGATTCTATTGAATCTTTACTTTGGATTAAATAGGCATATAGATTAGTTGCATTTCATTGCATTGCATTGCATTATGTTGTGTTGCTTGGGGACAAGCAACGGTTTAAGTTTGGGGGTATTTGATAAGTAAGTTTTATACCTACTTATCCGGTATCTTTTACTTGAATTAGTTGCTTATATTCATGTGTCTTAGTTACTTTTCATGCATTTTGTGTTCATTTTTTAGGTTATATGTTTGGGAGCGGTGTGAGCGACTATTGGTAAGGAAAAGCAAGGAATCGCAAAGAATCGATAGGAAAACGCAAGGAAAAGCAATCCGGATATCGTTTGTGCTTTCATGTTCATTTCATGTTCTTGGCTTGGAACTTGGACTATATTTTAGAACGTCTTCTTATCTTTCTGGAACATCTTGAATCATTTCAATTGGAGTTCGGATGCAAGAGTTATGACATTTGTACCAACGGACGTTGAATTTCGATGTTTTGGGTGGTCATTTGCATAGCAGTCACTTCCAGTCCAATTTCGACCTTCATCCGTTCGTTATTTCTCAAAACTCAAAGAATTAAAGTTGTAGATCTCGTCGATAGCTTCGATTCGATAGGTGGTAGGCCCCTTAACTCCTCCCGGTTTAAAGGTTATGGAAGTTTTAGCAGAGAGATTCCGACAGAAAAATATTTGGCAGATTGGGGGCAAGCTGGGGTTTGCTCTTTTGTGCCTTAGGATCCAGCCGGGGCTGGGGGTCTGGGTGGAATAGCAGGCCACTAGCAAGCTGGGTCTTGCTATTTACAAGGGAAAAGGCAAGTCGGGGCTTGCCTATGCTCAGAATGAGTAGTTTTTGTCCGAATTTGAGTCCGATAAGGATTGTTTTGAGTTGTTTGATTCAAGGACTTCCAAGAGGAATTAAATACATATAAAGAGACATAAAAGGAGGAGATTTGCAAGGATTAGAAAAGTTAGAGGAAGAATTTCATTATATTAGATTAGAGTATATTGGGAAAAACCCTAGTTATTATGAGTTTTGGAGATTGAAGCAACTTGGAGACCATTGAAGATTCAAAGTAGGAGCAAGGAGGGAGCGAAAAATCTACAGACAATAGATTCTATCTTCTTATCTTCTTCTATCTTTGTCTTTTAATGTGTATTCAATTGTGGATTCTTAGTTTTAATTCAATAATATTGAACTAATTCTTTGTTTGAGATTACAATGGATCTTATTGTGTAGTTTATTTTAATATGCTTTGCTATCAATTATTATGTTCTATCATGAGAATTGTCTATTGTGGTTTGGACTTAATTGTTTAATTGACTGGCCATCAATTACCGTGATAATCTATATGAACTCGAGAGATGAAGTATTGATTTAGATCTAATCATGATAGCATGTGTTCAAGATTTTGTTAGTAGCCTAAACTTGATGAGCATTAAGGTAGAGATATGTTTGACACCACATGTAATCGGATAGAGAACTTATTCTTCAACCTTCTTCAATTGTAAGTCACATAGAGATATAGTGGGTTAGTTGATTAAGGTGTTTAACAATTTCTATCTTAATTGTGGATTGACGTTAATACGGTATTAGTGCATCGAGAGGTGGTTAATACTACTTTAGTGTTCTTGATTAACAATTCGGGATAGAGAATAATTGATGAGAAGTGTGTTAACTTAAATAAAGTAATAAATAAAGTTGTGATCTTAAATCTCCATAGTCTTAATTTAATTAGTTGAATTTAATAGTAGTTTTATTTATATAATTTGAAATTCATTTGTTTAAATAAGATTGAGTTGGTTACGGGTTAGTACTTGGTGATTTTTATTAAATAATTCTCTGTGGGAACAATACTCTACTTATCACTTTATTACTTGTTGACCACGTATACTTGCGTGTTGTGCGTAATTAGATTTTACCCAACACACATATACTATGAGTTTTAATACCAACTGTGACTCATGTCCCAACTATGGACAACACCTCACATTAATATATTACATAAAGGTACAGTCAATAACTGTTTTAGAAATTAAAATCTTTGGAAAGTGCTCAAGGAAACCTTCGTACATAGGAGGCCATGAATCTAAGTTATGATAGATATCATATGTCCAGAGAATTATTACACTTGGTTGATCCAATAGACCCCAAAGAAAAATGAGAAGATTACTATCATGTTCTTTCCAATGGTGAGTCTTCTCTTGACATATAACTATCTCCACTGTCTCTAGTTGAAAATTATATTTCAAATAAACTCCAAGATCATATAGGTAGTGCTCGTAGATATACTTAGCAAGTGAATGTGCACAACCCTGTCTTATGATAACTCGTAGGTCATTAGACATCTTGTATGATAGTGGCAAAACATCTTTCCAAAGTTAGGTTCACCTTACCCTATTCGGTTCACCAAAATCAATTATCAAATAACGTATACAATACGACACACTTATCTAAAGTTCTCAATAAAAGTATTTCCATACTTTTTAGGGAGAACCTCAATAGCTATAGACCACCGTTCTATTCCCCTGTTATCCCCGCCGACCAAAGAACACTCTTATTACACGAAAGGAATTGTGAAGCAAAAGGGATGAGCACAACTAGCTCAAGAAAATATATTATGACTAAAGATAATTAAATTATCAATAGCCTTCATCAGTAATAAATCAGAGATTTAGAACATATGGTAGATGATAAAATTTTTCAACCATAGTTGCAGCGGAATGAGCAATCCATTAGAAGAGTCAAATAGACCATAAAGTCTATTATCTTCTCCATGTTAAAAGTCCACCAACAATACTTTAGCCTCAGAACATTAATCAATGAGATCCATTCTCATACGTATGAATAACTCATAATCATAATTGTAGTTCTAATTTTCTCTTCTCATCCAAGACAAAGATAATTTTCATCACATTTCTTTACTTGAAACATCAAAGATCGTGGTTATACCAAATCACAGTTCATGTTCATAATCATACTAATAAGTTCATCTTTGCACTACGGGCCAAAGATATTCATTAATAGATCATCTTTGCACTACATGCCAAAGATATTCAGCAACATGTCATCTTTGCCCTACGGGCTAAAGATATTCAACAACAGGTCATCTTTGCACTAGGGGCCAAAGATATTCATCAACACTTCATCTTTGCAATACAGGCTAAAGATATTCAACAACATGTCAACTTTGCACTACGGGCCAAAGATATTAATATCTCAAAGAAATATATAATCATTTCAGAATTTATATAAACAATAATTATAACCATGTTGATCAATTCACCTTTGCACTTGAGCTAAAGATATTCAATTATAAATTCAATGGTCATGATCATACCAGTAAACAATTCATCTTTGCACTACTGGCCAAAGAGAACCCATAGTCACGATCATACCAATAATCTACCCATCTTTACACTAAAGTCAAATAGAAATTTCTTCACCAGGATTATAAAAATGTTATATATGATAATATAAATAATATGATCAAAACATGGATTTAATTTCAAGAGTAAGATTCATAAATCAACAATAACTTGGTCAGAAAAAAAAACCAATTTTGTCGTGAATAGTTCCCCGTGAATAGTAACTCATGAATAGTAATTCATGAATAGTAACCCCGACATGAAAAAGTTAAAAATTCCACAATAAAATCCATACCAATATTTCGGTATAATGATATTGAAAGAATAACATTTCTTAAACATATAAACAATTTATTTCAATTTTTTACACTTTACTAATTAATGCATTTAATCATCCTAAAATGCCAACTTCATAAGATTTCATCACCAATAACCAAAACCCTCATCAAAAATCTGCATATACCTCATATAGGATTCTCAAGCCATAAAATCCTATTTTCCAATTTTCTTACTTCACATAACATATTTAATTCATTTACTCATAACTAGTCCATTTTCATGAAAAATAACAAATTAGTTCCAAAAATATTTCTTTTCTGGGATTTAGCAGAATATAGTCCCATATTGAACATATATTTTTCTCAAAATTTTTAAAATTCATTTACTATTTTTCACATGGCCAAAACTGCCGAATATTTAGACATTTATCATAAATTGTACTTTTGTCCAAAAATTCTGAAATTTATAGAGTATACTTCTATTATATACATGTACTCCCAATAAAAAGTTTAGCAATTTTGGAGTTAACCACAAGGAGTTATAAGGGTTTACTTTTAAAATAGTATTTTCCCATAAAATTCATAACTCATAATCTATACATCCAAATATCGCCATTTTCGGGCACAATCTAGAAAACTCATCAAATTATCATTTCAAATTTTTTTAGAATTTTTGAAGGTCGGAAAAATTATGAAACATGAAAAACATAACAACCTTTAAAAATCCCTTACCTCGAAAGAGCAGTATTTCTGACCGGAATGTAAAGCCGAAGGAACCTTGCACTGAATAGCAACTCTCAAAGTATCTAAATACTCACAAAATGCGCTTGATAATATAGTGAGAGAAAGAGAGAGAGCTTATGTTTCTGGTGTGATTTTCAATTCTAACTTAGCTCTCTATTTATAGAAAAATGTTAGCACGCCGAAGCAGACTTGACCTGCTACCTAATGGCTTTACCTGCTACTATTGCCACCCACCACATTTGAACTAGAATTTTAGCACATTTCTTCACCAACCATAAGTGGGGCCCACACATTCTAGAATTTTCTACGAAAATGATAAATTCTAAAACTTCAACAATTTCTGAACCAGTCACCTCTTAAAATTCATAACAATTCATACGTTCATTTTTAACGGTTCAAAATTTGTGGACATATACTCAACTTATATATGTATAACATATTCAAAAATCACAACGATCCAACGGTCAGATTAAAAATTATAACTCGCACAATATATCGCAAGAACACTGATTTGATTTTTAATACTTCCATTCCGACAAAAATACTGATAAAACACCTCATCATTAATTCCTTCATTTATAACCACATAAATAAATTCATCATTTATATCCGCATCAAATAAATATTTTCTTATCATATAAATCAATAATTAATTATTCATAAATAATATTACAGAATAACAATTATGACAACCAGGTGGTTCCTAGGAAAGAGGGGGCTTTCCAATAAGGATTTCTCCTTACTGGCGTGCAATTAGGTGACCAAACCTCTCCTTAGATAGAACTTTCTAGATATTGCCAATAATGCCATCTAATAATATTATTCAAATAATATGAATTATTGATCTGATAATGGGAAATACTGTGCAGTGACAATTATTGAAACAACAATAATATAAAATATCAACACAACAATTATTGAATCAATAAAATAAAATATTGAACACTAATTACTGTAACAATTATTGATAGTGCCTTCTTACGTAAGAATTAATAATTCAAAAATACTCGCATAATACCATGTACATCTTTTATCAACAACGCCAGACATCATATTTTAACCACCGAATATTCAACAATGTTAATTGTAATAACTACGCCATTATTTATAAAAACTCAAACTTCGTTTTTCTTCATCCGATAGTTATTACATTATGGGGCCCACAAATGATCGCGCCATCGTATTTAATATTCTCAAAGCAAGAATATTCCACGACCAAACGAATATTCCCACGTAAAATGAGTATTTTATAACCACTTGCGTATTTTGAAAATTTTACATATATCACCCTTAAGTTTAAACTTTTATCAATTTAACCATTTACTGAATAATAATTATAAGAAAAATTAAATACTTTTATTTCATAAAATCCAGGGTCTTATAGTGATGTTTTGGAAAATAGGTTTTCAAACCCTTATGCTCAATATTAATTGAGGCCTTTGATACTTCCATTTTATTCCGTATTTGGCTTAATTGATTTTATTTTTGACATGTGAAGCATCTTCGAGAAAATAAGATACATAACAATGTCGGGCTCCTTATGGGCATGAGAGCCATCCAAGGATGTCCAAACACTACAGATAATTTACAAGCTGGCTGCAGTTGAAAAGTGTCTATCGTGGGAACCAGATCTAGATTCACAAGCTGAATCTCAGACCTCATGGCTCCTAGGCTCACGTGATTGACTAATATGTACAAAAGCTAGAAAGAAAACTAGGTTTAAATAAATCTAAGCCATTCTAGCTCCAACGGTTCCAGTTTAGTCACTTTTGAACTGGTTAAAAGTTAGAGATAACTAGATTTAGATAAATTTAGTCCAGAGGCTGGAATATTAAATATCTACATTGCGAAAGAAATTAAAGAAGATATGTAAAAGTAGTAAATATATATATATATAGTTATATATATAAAGACAATCAACTGCCATAAATTGGAAATCCAGGCAGGACTATGGAAATAAAATATATATATATATATATATATATATAAAAAAGCAATAAAAGGCCACGAAGTGAACTCTAGGCCAAACTAGAAATGTAAATATATATATATATATATATATACAAAAGTGGTAAAAGCCACGGATATTCGATCTAGGCTCAACTGTTTAAGTTTAAGTATATATATATATATATATAAGAAGGAAAAAGCCACAGATCGATGATCTGGGCGTAACTAATCGATGAGAATCATGATATATATATATATATATATATGTATATATATATATAAAAGTAATAGAAAGCTTAAAAATCTGAAAAATCTTACAGTGGGTTGCCAAGAAGACTTCAGATATCTTTTGGAGATTAAAACTTCGGTTTCCACCGATTAAATTTTGATATGACATAGAATATGAGCTTACAAGTGTTTAGAAATAAGAATCATAAAGTTTGTAGCTCTCTAGAAGAAGTTAAGGGTTGAAATGGACAGAGTTTTCCCTTTTATCTTCTTTTTATCAAATGAGCTTATGGAGGGGCCTATTTATAGACTAGATGGTGAGTTTAGCATTGACCCCTAGATTGTGAGGTGATGATGACACCGATGGATTAGTGATTCATCATTGGGTTGGAGTTTACAGGGGCACATGTGCCTTGGATGGCTGACATTTCCCCGACTGCTATTAGATCTCTTTTGGGAATCTCGACCACGGCGCTCAAGGGTCAGACTGTCCGTTCTGGTACATTAAGTGTACATGTCATGAATGGGGCTCTGACTGAGCCTTTACCCGATGATCCGACCGTTAGAGATCGCATCCTTCAGCGATTATTTTTGATCATTATCAGGGGTTATTTCCTAGCAGATAACTCCTCGACGGTATCATTCGCTTTAGTCAGTGCCACTCAGGAGTTGGACCGTATCAGAGATTTTGATTAAGGCTCCTACACCTTTGCCTACTACCTCATAGGGATACACCTACACTCAAAGACCATGATGGAGTCTTGGTTAAGCTTTTACCCATTTTTGTTGGTGAGTATTTTTTCTTAATTTTTGATTTCCCCTCATTCAGGTTGCTAGTTTATCCGACCGTGAATATTTGATCTTTGTATTTGCAGTTTTGGGCCTGCAAATGGCTCACATGTCTTTGTCTTGTTAGCACGTTAGGTCTGGAGACCTATACAGGGATGGCGATGACATTACTCCATTCTAACGGAGGTTCCTGTAGCTGAGGATTTCACCCATTGTCGCTTACAATTAGAGTTGTTGATAGCCGATATCATTACATGGGTTCCCTATTCTGAGGACCATTTGATAGTAGGCTTTGAGGGTGGCTTCCCGATTGGTGTCGAGTATGTATTGTCCACCCATCAGAATCCTCTCATGACAGACTAAGATTGGGAGCTCTATTTGGGAGAGCTTGCTATTAGGAGCACAACAAGGGAGATGCGTATTCCATTATTTCCTCCTGTTAGGCGTCATTGGCCTTTATCTCAGTCGATCACTGAGATTCTCTTGATGAGCGTAGATGGCTTTACTTTGTTAGAGGGTCCCTTAACTCAAGAGACTTTTTACCGCAAGTGGTTCCCTCGGACCATTGGAGCTCAGACCCACGCCAAATAGTTTATGGGGGATATGGTTCCTAGCTCCATCATGATGATAAATTGGATTACATGCATCCGAGAGCCCACTCATTTACTGCAGATTGAGAGTTTAACCCATCAGTTGGACTGGGCAAATTTTTTCATCCGACATTTGGGCAGAGATCCATCAGAGGCAGATTCTTTTGAAACCTTCTAGCTCTAGTACTGGCCCTTTAGGTGGCCCATATTCCGATGGTTTTACCAACATAGATCCTCCATTATATCGGCCTAATATCCCTTCTGGCAGAGACTCAGTGACTCAGTAGGAATTACACAGATGGATAGATTGGATGATGTGGACATCATTGACTTCTTCTTATGCATTTCAATCTATTTCTTTTGATAGGCCTCTATTAGATATTGAGTGGTTGTGCCCCATTTCTTGTTATATCTTTGATAGGCCTCTGTTAGATGTTGGTCTGTTGTGCCCCATTTTCTTGTACTGTGACAACTCGAGAAATTAGACAAATTATTAAAATCTTAAATGATTGATACACCTCCAACCACATATCCTAAAGACATCACTGCTATGTGCAGTGGCTTGCAATGACCCATCCCTTTGGGGGGTATGTCATCATTAGTGAAAGATATCATATTGATGTTGAAAATGTGATCTATCAGATGATGAAACTTCTCAGTGTCTACCGTCTTTGGTAGGTGGGCTTCTTCTAGTATCTGCATTAAGACCTTACGATGATCTTTAGAAGAAAATACCAAGTCCGAAATGGATATCTGTTGAGGTGTTTCTTTCAAGCTTTGCACCACCTTGGCTTTATTATGCCCCATCTTACGGAGGAATTCTTTAATTTTCTCCTTGGGCACTTTCCCCTTGGATTTGATGACTGGCCTCATCACTGGCTGAGGTAGATACAGCGAGTTTTTTTTTGATACCATAGCAGTTTGATTTAGTGTTGATCCTTCAACTTCCCCATAGTTCCATGGGACTTTCTTCAAGTTGATGATATGATACTGCGGCTTGAAAGATAATACCAGTGGTTCTGGTGGAGCCACCTTCAAAGGGTTTTCCACTCCTTTGAGCTTTATTGCTTGAATTGTAAGAGGTGTTGCAGACAAGTCTCCTTCAGAGGATATGACTGCTATAACTTCCATCCATCTCTGTGTTCCTGGAGGAAATATCTTCCTAGTCTCAGGCAATACGGTGGCATTGTCTACCATTTATAAGTCGTCGTTATCAATTATATTTTAGATGAGATGATGAAGTTCCTAGTAGCTTTCAGTGCTGTGACCACGAGTATTGGAGTGGTATTGACAAACCCTGGTAGCATCAAATCTCTTTGAACGTTGATTGATCGGGGGTAGCAGTGCTGTGATCTTCCCTTCATTAATCAACATTTGCAAAATTTCTTCCATTGGTTGACCCAAAGAGGTGAACTCGCTTTGGTTTCCATAGTCTCGACGAGCTTGGGATCTTGCTTTTCTTGCAAGCCTTTCTTCCAAGGTTTCATTCTCTTGGTCTTGTTATTGATTCTTTATGATAAGGGAGAGGATACTTGCATGCTGCTGTCCGAGTAGTTGTCATGTGACTTCGTGCTAATGTATCACCAGTTCTGCCAGCTGATTGATCTATTCATTGATAGACTTCATTTCTTGTTCTATTATAAATTGGAATTATGAATAATCCCACTTATCAGAATTATCTTTGCTGGTTTGGATAGAACCACCCACATATCTGAGGTAATTGGAACTTTTTCCACTCCCTCGGTTGATTATATTGACATTCTTTTCCTTGTGTTTAGGGAGAGGGATATCTTGCACATGTGGTTGTTCTGGCTTTGTTACCACAATCTCACCACTGTCTATTAGATCCTAGATCTTATGTTTGAGGGCCCAATAATCTTGGGTGTCATAACCTTGAGCTCCATAATGGTAAGCACATTTCTTACTTGTATTAAAATTCTTTCCACTTGGATTTGTTGGTGGAAGGAACTGGATAATTTTCTTCTGTGCTTTCAGAAGCTTGAGTATGTTTTCTAATGAGTCCCCTAAGTGTATGAACACTCTTGGACGTCTGACTTCTACACCTTTTTGTAATGGAGGGTTTGAGGATTGTGCTTAAAAGGGGAATAGTTTCTCCTTTAAATGGGCAAGTTTTGATTGCCTCTTTGAAAATGGTTTTCCTATGCCTGCTAGGACCCACTCATAAAATGGAGCTTCTTGAATGTCTATGAAAGTTATTACCATCTTAATTTCTATCATGGATGGGATTACTTGAGCAGCAAGATGTCTCCATCTTTGGGCATACTCTTTAAATGACTCAGTGTTCTATTTTTTGACTTTGGTGATTTGATATCTATCTGGAGCCATTTGTGTTTGAAAACTGTATTGGTTTAAAAAAGAATGGGCTAGTTCCTCCCTGCTATAGATTTTGGAATTGTCAAACCTAGCATTCCATGTTTTGGCTTCTCTAGTTAGACTCTTTTGAAATAATTGCATTATAAGTTTTTCATTCTTGGCGTAGGATCCGAGTTCTCCAATGAACACTTTTAAATGATTGTAAGGATCTCCCAATCCATCATATTTCTCAAAATCAAGAGTTTTGAACTTGTCTAGATAATGAAACCCTAGAAAGATGCTAAGGTATGAATAAGTTACATTTCCATGTGCTCCAGTCCCTTTGATTGACCAGATGGTTTCTTTCATTTATTGGACTTTCTTCTGAATATCACCAGTTTCTTGATCTTCTTTAAGAGTGGTGATTTCAGGGGCTTTGTTGGATTTCTCATTTTGAGACTCAGGTATCTGGACTTCTTTGTCAGTCCCCTGGATTCCTTGTTATGCAGAGGATTCTGTTTGAATGGGTATTTGTGTACCCTAAGTTTACTTGTTTAGTTCTTTTAGAAAGACGGCTAACTCTGATATCTGATTTCTTAGTCCCTCGAACACCTCTCAGGAAATAAGAGTAGGTTCAGGCTGGGCACTTGTAAACATGTTTGCAAGTGGGCTTAGTGCCTTTTTAGACTTTGAACGGGTAACGGGACTAATTATTTCCCTACAAAAAGATTTATGTAGTTTAGTCTAGATACATATTAAGAAGCTGTATGATATTCAATGTTTCTATTTTAGGAGTTTTTTAATGTTCTCCTGCAAAACAGATGTTAGTTGTTTTGATAACAGGATAGCATGACAAGTCTTGATTGGGAAAGGAATGAAGATTTAGATCTTCCTCTATATATTACATTACATTGAGATTTATATAGAATTTATATGGTATTGAATTTGCAGGTAATTTACATGGAATTGAAAGGGAAATGCATGAAAAGACTTCCCTTCGCGTTTGGTTTATTAGATGTTGACCTATCTTAGGCAACTCTCGAGGATTTTCGGCATGAAGGTCCCCAGGTCATCGCAATTTACTGGATGGGAAGTTAATCTGATCTTTTAATTGGAGCAAATCTGGGTGGTGCCTTTCCTGAGCCTCGCGGGATTAGTTCCCTTGAGTCCAATAATCAAATACCGACGGGCTTGCCTCCTGGTGGAGGAATCACATAACATACATCGTGTCTCACCGTATGAAATGATGACATAATGTGAAGCACTAATACCACAGGCAGATATTGTGCAAGGAACTAAAGCGTAGTAAATAAAGCATTAGTACATATCCATTCAATGTAAATGCAACATTCATACACAAGTAGATAAAAAAGGGTTTTTGAAAAGGTTGAACAGCGGCTTAAGCCCTCTACTGTCCCCAGTAGAGTTGCCACTTGTCGAAGTCGGGAAAATTATACCCCTTTCTGTTCTTGCCTTTTTTTGTTCTCTACGTGTTGAGTTTTGTCTGAAAAGACGAGTTTGAAAAGGTCTGACATATGAATGTCAACGATTTGAAAATCAGAGTCGCTAGTTGGTAGTTTTGAAATGGTTGTAACAACTCAACCGATTTTGAAAGGTTTACACAAAGGCCCAATGGTTGGACTCTGTTTAGGAGGCCTTGGAAATAGAGATTCATAGAGTTTGGGGGCTTGATTAAGAGGGGGAAAGGTGTTATACACCCCTCGACTTCTATGAAAACACGGTTACCGTAACTTCTCAATTACCCTAATTATCTGCATGTATATGTATGTTTATTGGGCCTATGTGCAATTATCTGGAAGTAGTGCTATGCCTCGTTTGCACCTATATACAAAGGGTTTGATTTGTATAAAAGTTCAGTTTTAGCAAGATATAGCAGTGATGTTTTGGAAAATAGGTTTTCAAACCCTTATGCTCAATAGTAATTGAGGCCTTTTATATTTCCATTTTATTCTGTATTCGACTTGATTGATTTTATTTTTGAGATGTGAAGCATCTTCGAGAAAATAAGATACTTAGCAGTGTCGGACTCCTTATGGGTATGAGAGCCATCCAAGGATGTCCAGACACTATAGATAATTTACAAGCTGGCTGCAGTTAAAAAGTGTCCATTATGGGAACCAAATCTAGATTCACAAGCTGAATCTCAGACCTCAAGGCTCCTAGGCTCACGTGATTGATTAACATGTACAAAAGCTAGAAAGAAAACTAGATTTAAATAAATCTAAGCCATTCTAGCTTCAACGGTTCCAGTTTTGTCACTTTTGAACCGGTTAAAAGTTAGAGATAGCTAGATTTAGATAAATCTAGTCCACATGCTGGAATATTAAATATCTACATTGCGAAAGCAATTAAAGAAGATATGTAAAAGAAATAAATATATATATATATATATATATATTAGAAATCTAGGAAAGACTATGTAATTGAATTATATATATATATATATATATATATATAGACTTAAACTCGAACAATTGAGCCTTGATCGAATATCTGTGGATTTTACCACTTTTATGTGTGTGTATGTGTGTATATATATATATAAGAAGGAAAAAGCCATGGATCGACGATCCGTGCATAACTAATCGATGAGAATCTCGATATATATTTATATATAAGCAGTAGAAAACTTAAAAATCTAAAAAATCTTACATTGTACTGCCAAGAAGACTTCAGATATCTTTTAGAGCTTAAAAACTCAATTTCCATCAGTTAAATTTTGATATGTCGTAGAATATGAGCTTACAAGTGTTTAGAAAGAAGAATCACAAAGTTTGGAGCACTCTAGAATAGGTTATAGGCTGAAATGGACAGAGTTTTTTCTCTTTTCTTCTTTTTTTTTAAAAGAGCTGATAGAAGGGTCTATTTATAAACCGATGGTTCATGGTCAACTTCGGCACTGTGGCAGTTACACAGGATACGCCTTGCCGGGCCTCTGAGAGCTTTGCGAGTCCTATCGTCTCGATGTGCGTGCACTCGGACAACACAATGTCCGCACGAACCTTCATAACTTTTAATCTGGGCATTCGATGGAGGCGTATTGTACCTTTTCGAAAAGTCGTTAACGAGAGCTACATAATGACATGGGATTAGACATTTCCGAATCTGAGAAGATGGTTCCATGTGTAAGACCCCAACTTTTATGAATAAAGATGAATTTTCTAAAAATATCATTTTAAATATTATGGAGTGGATTTAATATAATGTTATAGTTGTGGGTAGTATTTAGAAATTTTGAAAAGTATGCAAGTTGTTATATAATATTCGATTGGTTGGGGAATATTCGTATTGACTCAAGCACAATCATTGGTGGACCCCTATTAACTAATTATTGTTTGGATTGAGAAAACGACAAAATATTTTTATATGAAAATAACGGCGGAAGTTTTACTGTTAACTGTTGAAACACCTAGGTGATAAAAGTAAATGCGATACGGCGTGGTTGCGTAGTAGCACACGGTATTGATTATTGATGCTTACGTGAGAAGTCACTCGTTTTGTTCAATTATTACTCACGATAATTCTGCATATTATCTCACGTTATTTGATTCAATTATTGTCAATATTTTATATATTATTAAATCAATAATTGAGATGACGAAGTTATTAACAATATTATTTGCAATATTAACGATGTCTAGAAGTTCTACCAAATAGAGGTTTGGTCACCTAATTGCGCGCCAATAGGGAGAAATCCTTATTGGAAAGCCCCCTCTTTCCTGGGAATGACCTAGTCGATTAATAGTGTGAATTATAATAATGATGATGATGAAGTTTGTTTTGTTAGTATTATTAATGTAATAAAACAGAAAAGCTTTTTATATAAAACAGAATACTTTTATAAAGTTATTTGTTTTTTTAGACAATAATTAAAATATATTATATTTTATTATGTATAGTGTTTTGCATAGTAAAATCTTTTTATATAAAACAGAATACTTTTATAAAGATATTTTTTTTATTAAACAATAATTAGAATATATTATATTTTATTATGCATAGTATTTGCATAGTGCCTGCATAGTGTTTGCATAGTAAAATCTTTTTATATAAAACAGAATACTTTTATAAAGTTATTCGTTTTATTAGATTATAAATAGAATATATAATATTTTATTGAAAAAGATTTTGTTTTATTAGAATATTTTATTAAATCAATATGGACCGTCCGTTTAAAAGTGAATCAATCTGGACCGTTCATGAATTAGTCACTATTCAATCCATTCTCCTATAAATAGAAGTTCATTCCTTCATTATTTCTTATGAATTCACTGAAACTCTAGATAGAGAAATTATAGAGAGAAAGAAGAAAAGTATTCTGCTACTTTACTACTCCTATATCCAGTTCTTCTTTATAAGGTAAGGGGTATTATTTCTTTCGTATTCATGAAGAGAACTTTTGTTATTCCATTCTTTATTATTTTGTTGGAATAACCTGTATACGGGGACTACCCTATACTTGCTGAAATTCTTCTGTTATTCCATTCCTTATAATTTTGTTGGAATAACCTGTATATGCAAAGTACCGCATACATGGTGAAATTCTTCTGTTATTTCATTCTTTATTATTCTGTCGGAATATCCTATCTGCGCGTTTATGCATGACCTGGTTCCATCATTTATTATTCTATTTGAATATCTTATCGGTGCGGATTACGCCTAACCTGGTTCCATTATTTATTATTCTGTTGGAATAACCTGTCTGTGTGGTCTATCGCATGCATGGCGAATTCTGTTGTTATTCCATTCTTTATTATTCTATCAGAATATCCTTTCTGTGCATTTACGCATGACCTGGTTCCATCATTTATTATTTTGTTGGAATATCCTTTCGGTGCGGAATACGCATGACCTAGTTCCATTATTTATTATTTTGTTGGAATAACCTGTCTGTGCGGTCTATCGCATGCATGGTGAATTCTGTTGTTATTCCATTCTTTATTATTTTGTTAGAATATCCTATCTGTGTGTTTATGCATGACCTGGTTCCATCTTTTATTATTCTGTTGGAATATCATATCGGTACGAATTACGCCTGACCTGGTTCCGTTATTTATTATTCTGTTGGAATAACCTGTCTGTGCGGTCTATCGCATGCTTGGTGATTTCTTTTGTTATTCTATTCTTTATTATACTCAGTTGGATAAAGTTTTGGCTTTTATACTCCATGAAATTAGTGGAATATCCTTGATATTTGCGCTTTATCCAGTATCTTTTCATGGAAATATTCTTCTGAGCATTCTTGAGTTTTACCCCACAAAACAGTATCATGTTGACAATTTGGACGTTATTGGTTCCTGGATAAACTAATTCTTGAACTTGTTTTATTGAATTCTTATATCATTGTCATCATCCTCATGTTTATATTGTGATGAAAGTCATCTTTGGCTTACGTGCATAGATGGACTTAGTATGATTATGTCTAGGGATCATTCGGTATAATCATGCCCTGTAATGTTATAAATGATGTGGTAAAAATCCTCAGTGGCATGTAATGCATTGATGGACAGTTTTTGGTATGATTATGACCAGGGATTATACGGTATAGTCATGACCATTGATGATTTAATGAATATCCTTGGCCGTGGTACAGGGATGATTAGATGATGTGGTTTATTTATTAAGTTGAGTCTCAGCGATAAAAATTAATGAAAACATTTTAAATCATAGAAGATAGTAGATTTTATTCTCTACTTGACTCTTCTAATGGATTGCTTGTTCCGCTGCAGTTAAACTTGATGTATATTGTATTTTATCAGTTTAACATTTTTGAAGACTAATGATAATTTATTCTGCATTATCTTAGTCATAATATTTCTTACTGAGCTAGTTGAGCTCACCCTTTCTTTCACTGTTCTCTTCAGGAAATGAGAACGGAGTCGGGACTAGTCGGGGAACGGAGTGATGGTCCGAGATGGTGTATTAGTAGTCCTCACTATTCTGTAAAATAGTGTGATAGTAAATGTAATGAGGACTCTATTTGAGAGTGGATATTGTCTAGAAGGCAATATTCATGTTTAAACTCTCAGTTATGTCTTGAAGTATTTTACACGATAGTTGTATAATTAAGGTTTTATTTGTATTTTGTACCATGTATTTGGCGACTTAAGATGGGTGATGTATACCTATTTTGGGGGCGTCACAGTTGGTATCAAAGCTTAGGGATATGATCCCTGGCTGAGATGTGAGACAAGAACTAGGAGGGGAGAGACGGGGAATTCCTTCGCTAGTATGACCTACCTAAGTTTATTTGGTATTTAATTGGTAGGTCAAAATATAGAGATAATATGTGATATGTTAATTAACCCTTGTTTTGTGGCAGTATTTGAAAATGGCATCCGAGAATGTTGAGAATATTAATGGAGCACAGGAGACCGTTGAGTCTCCACAGATCAATAATTAGGACAATGTGCAACAAGATGGTGATAATCCTCCTATAAACAACAACACTGATCAATTGACGAACGACGGTACGTTTAGGAGCTTCTTAGAATTCATGCAACATCAGGCGAAGGCGGCTCCTGTCCAAAATGCAGGTGGAAACATTGACAACTCTCGGATGATCACCGCTAAGCAGTTCAAGGAGCTGGGATGACCGGAGTCTTTTGGAGAGCCAAAACTACTTAAGGCGGAGACGTGGATAAAGCAGATCAACAAGATATTTGATGTCTTGGGATGCTCCGAGGAGCAAAAGGTTCCTTTTGCCACCTTCATGTTTCGTGCAGAAGTAGATTACTAGTGGGAATCTGTAAAGCGTACTCAACCTGCAGCACTGAAGATGTCTTGGGAGAAGTTCCAAGAGTTGTTCAACGACAAGTACTTTCCAGAAAGTATTTGTCACATGAAGGAGGTAGAGTTCATCAAACTTGAACAAAACAATATAACCGTGGCACAGTACGAAGCTAAGTTTGCCGAGTTGTCTCGGTTTACGTCCCACTTGGTTGATAATGAGGAGAGAATGACGCGGATGTTTCTAAGAGGTTTGAAACCCGAGATACGTCAATACCTTATCTCTCATAAACTGTGTTTATATTCAAATGTTGTGAATATGGCTCAGTTATTGGAGCGCGATAATGAGTCAACCGAACCAAGAGAAGCAGCCGACATGGCGATAATACTAGTGGTAGCAGTCATCGAAGCGGTGACAATAGACGTGGAGGGAATCAACATGCCAGAAATGATAACCACTTCGGTGGTAATCATAGCCAAGACAATAGGAGTGGAAAGTTCAAGAAGAGAAGGTTCAGCAAAGATGGAAAGACGTCAGCACTAGCACTCGCTATTAAGGAAGGAGAACGACCGCCGGTTCGTATGTTACAAATGTGGAGGGGAAGGACACATAAGTCCAAACTGCATGATACAGTCCAAAGCATATTATAATTGTGGAAAAGAAGGCCACCTAGCCTAATTTTTTCGTGCACCAAAGTCAAGTCTAGCTAGGATGGAGGCATCAAATGGGGTCCCAGACAAGACAAAACCGGTAGTTCAAGGGAGAGTGTTTGTCGTAAACTCCCAAAAAATGAGGAATCTGAAAGAGGTGATCACGGGTAAGCTAATCATAAACTCTAGCAAAGTTTATACTTTATTTGATACCAGTTCTACCCATTCCTTTATTTTTCCTACTTGAGCTCAACGTTTAAATTTTACTCCGGAGAAATTAGACTTTGACTTATCTATTGAAACTCCGTTGGGAGAAACCTTCATTACATCCAAGGTTTATAAGTCTTGTTTGATTCAAATCGGTAACAGCACGTTACCTGTCGATCTTATTTCTTTGAAAATACTTGCATTTGATGTGATTCTAGGGATTGATTGGTTAACTACTCATCATGCAAAAATTGATTATTTTCGTAAGGTTGTTAGCATTCATATTCCTAATCAACCTATTATACAAATTCAAGCAACCAAACCATTAAAATCCATCATTGTCATCTCAAGCCATAAAGCTATTCGTTTATTGAAAAATGGATGTCAAGCTTTCTTAGCTCATGTCACGGATCTAAACAAAAATACGTCAGTTTTGAATGATATTTCTATTGTTAATGAATTTCCTGACGTATTCCCTGAAGAACTTCCTGGCCTACCCCTAGAGCGTGAAATTGAATTTTGTATCGACCTTGAATCCGGTACGAATGGCTCCTGTTGAACTTCGGAGTTAAAAACCCAACTATAAGAATTGTTAGACATCGGTTTCATTCATCCTAGTACGTCTCCTTGGGGTGCTCATGTTCTATTCGTGAAGAAGAAAGATGGAAATATGCGACTTTGTAAAAATTATCAGGAGTTGAATCATGTCACCATCAAAAATAGGTACCCGTTTCCTCGCATTGATGACTTGTTTGACCAGTTGCAAGGAGCCAAATTCTTTTCAAAGATTGATCTTCGTTCTGAATATCATTAGTTGAAGATTAAAACTGATGACATTCCAAAGACTGCTTTCAGAACTCGGTACGGGCATTATGAATTCCTAGTTATGTCTTTTGGATTGACTAATGCTCTTGTTGCCTTCATGGACATGATGAACCTAGTATTCAAGGAATATTTGGATCACTTTGTGGTCATCTTTATTGATGACATCCTCATATACTCCAACACCCGTGAAGATCTTGAGCAACACTTGAGGCTGATACTCCAAAAGCTTCGTGAAAACAAGCTTTATGCCAAGTTGAAGAAATGCGATTTCTAGCTTGAGGAAATTGCATTCCTTGGGCACGTAGTATCAAGTCATGGAATATCTGTTGACCCAGCAAAGATGGAATCTATTTAAAGCTGGGAACAACCTAAATCAGTTACCGAAGTACATACTTTCTTAGCTTAGCTGGTTATTATTGGAGATTCATAGAAGGGTTTTCTCGAATCGCTACTCCATTAACTCAGCTGACTCAGAAAGATACAAAATTCGGTTGGAGTAAGGAATGTGAGAAGAGTTTTCAAGAACTCAAGAGTAGACTCATTTCAAAGACTGCTACGGCAATACTATCTCGGCTCGAGAGGATTTGTCATCTACAAAGATGCTTGAGCAAAAGGGTTAGGATGTGTTCTCATGCAACATGGGAAAGTCATAGCATATGCCTCTCGGTAACTCAAAGTATATGAGAGGAATTATCCTACTCATGATCTAGAGTTGGCAGTTGTTGTCTTCGCACTTAAAATTTGGAGGCATTACTTGTATGGGGAGAAAGTGGAGATCTTTACGGATCATAAAAGCCTCAAATATTTCTTCACTCAAAAGGAACTCAACATGTGACAATGACGTTGGCTTGAACTATTGAAAGATTATGATCATACCATCCAATACTGGAAAAGTAAACGTAGTAGCTGACGCATTGAGTAGAAGATCATATGTGAGTACGAGTGCAGTATTGTCAACGCAAAGGCCCATTTTGTATGACTTGCGAAGGATGGAGATAGAGATAAAGACTCCAGGGACCCACGTGATGATGGCGAATATACGAGTAGAACCGACTTTAATCGATAAAGTTAAAGTTTACTCAAGCTCTGCACTGGAGCTGATGCGTATGAGGAAGAAAGTGCAAGAAGGTGATATGTCAGAAGCAAGAATCGATGAAGAAGGAATACTTGAGTCAACTCCAGACTTTGTGTTCCTAATGACCCTGAGTTAAAGTATAAAATCATGATGGAGGCGCACAACACACCGTTTGCAATCCATCCAGGGAGTACCAAAATGTATCGTGATCTTCGACATAAATTTTGGTGGAGCAATATGAAGAGAGAGATAGCGATGTTTATCTCAAGGTGTCTAACTTGTCAGCGAGTCAAGGCGGAGCATCAAGTACCAAAAGGTCCATTGCAACCACTTGAAATTCCAGAATGGAAGTGGGAGCACATTACCATGGATTTTGCTACTGGTCTTCCCAATGTTGCTCAAGGCATAAATGCAATTTGGGTCATTGTTGATAGATTGACCAAGTCTGCTCATTTTTTACCTATACGAGAAACTTATACACTTGAACGTCTTGCTCGTATGTACATAAATGAGGTTGTAAGATTGCATGGTATGCCAAGATCCATAGTTTCGATCGAGACCCAAGATTCACTTCACAATTTTGGGTTAGTTTGCAAAAAGATATGGACGCGGATTTACGATTTAGTTTGGCATATCATCCTCGATCGGACGAGACAATCGAGAGGACTATTCAAACTCTTGAAGATTTATTAAGACTCTATGTCCTTGACTTCAAGGGAAGTTGGGACAGGTTTTTACCATTGGTGGAGTTTTCCTACAACAACAGTTATCAAGCAAGTATTGGCATGGCTCCATTTGAGGCATTGTATGGAAGAAAGTGTCGTTCTCCAGTATGCTAGGATGAGGTGGGTGAAGCAAAATTTTTGGGACCGAGTTGGTACGTATGACTACGAAAAAGATTCAAATGATCCAGCAACGTATAAAAACCTCACAAGATCGATAAAATAGTTATGCTGATCTTCATCGAAAGGACGTGGAATTCGATATTGGAGATCATGTGTTGTTACGTGTTGCTCTATGGAAAGGAGTTACGAGATTTGGAAGGAGAGGAAAGCACAATCCTCGATTCATTACGACATTTTAAATCATAGAAGATAGTAGATTTTATTCTCTACTTGACTCTTCTAATGGATTGCTTGTTCCGCTGCAGTTAAACTTGATGTATATTATATTTTATCAGTTTAACATTTTTGAAGACTAATGATAATTTATTCTGCATTATCTTAGTCATAATATTTCTTCTTGAGCTAGTTGAGCTCACCCTTTCTTTCACTTTATTCTCTTGAAATGAGAACGTGGCCGGGACTAGTCGGAAGCGGAGTGATGGTCCGAGATGGTGTATTAGTAGTCCTCACTATTCTCAGAAAATAGTGTGATAATAAATTTATTGAGGACTCTATTTGAGAGTGGATATTGTCTAGAAGGAAATATTCTGCTTAAACTCTCGATTATGTTTTGTAGTATTTTACACGACAGTTGTATAATTAAGTTTTTATTTTTATTTTGTACCATGTATTTGGCGACTCAAGATGGGTGATGTATACCTATTTTTTTGGGGCGTCCACACCATGATCGAGATCTCTAGTCTTATGATCTGTCCGTTGAAATTTGCCTTGTGCGCGCTTTCACTCGAGATTTAAGTTATGGTTCTTGTGGGACTTCTTTTGACGTAGTTTGAGTTGATATGAGTTGAAATGATGTTGAGTTGGCAAAATGACCATTTTTCCCCTCTCGGGGTTGTCTCTAGCTTTGATGCAGTTGTAGCAGCCTTTTCCCAGGGTTATCTCTAAGATTGGCATGTTGTTGACTCTAACAGTCCTCATGGTTATCTCTGAGGTTGGTTTGACCTCCTGGGGTTAACTCCGGGCTTTGAAATTGATCCCCCAAGGTTATCTCTAAGGTTGGAACTGGATCTCCTAGGGTTATCTCCGGGATTAGAAATTGGATATCCCGGGGTTATCTTCGGGATTGGAAATTGGATCAACATGGGTTATCTCCGGGGTTGGAATTGGATCTCCTGGGGTAATCTCCAGGTTTGGAAACTGATCTCTTGGGGTTATCTCTAGGATTGGAACTGGATCTCTCGGGGTTATCTCTGAGGTTGGAAACTGGATTTCCCAGGGTTATCTCCGGGACTGAAATTGATCTTCCAAGGTTATCTCCGGGACTGGAAAATGGATCTCCCGGGGTTATCTCCGGGGTCGGACACTGATCTCCCGGAGTTATCTCCGAGACTAGAAACTAGATCTCCCAAGATTATCTCTTGGATTGGAACTGGATAGCACGAACTCTGAAACACAAACTCTGGAGACTTCACATCTCCAAATATAACCTTCTTTGCCTAACAATCGATAGTGGCTTAGTACTTATCCAACCAGTCCATCCCAAGAATAACATCGAAATCGTGCATACATATTGGAAGAAGATTACCCCTATGAATCTTATCTCTAAAACTAATCGGACACCCTCGATATAAATTAGAGGTAACAACAGAAGTCCCCATCGGGGTAGCAATAAACATAATAAAATCTAAAGATTGAGATGGCACACCTAGGTTCCGAACAAAAGACTAAGCAACAACGAAATGAGTAGAACCCGTATCAAACAAAATAGAATCCTCATGATTGCCAACTAAAATAGTGCCAGAAACAGTACCTGGTGCACCTGCCACCTAGTTATATGTCAAGGCAAAAACTCGACCACTCTAATGCTGACCTCCATTTCCACCATTTTCACCACCTCCACCATTACCACATGGCCCGGTACAATCTCTAGCCATATGACCCATCTGTCCACATAAGAAGCATGTACATGTGACTCTATAACACTGTCTCCTCAGATGATTAGCCCCACAAGTAGCACAAGGAACTATCGGAATAAGATTTGGGTTACCCCCACTAGCTGGTCCTAGATAACAACCCTGATTCTGCCCCTGCTGACGATTCTTCCACTGCTGATGATTCTAACCATTCCAAGGTAGCTGAAGCTAACGATTCTGCCCTTGCTAAGGCAACTACTGATAACACCTATTCTGATTCTGACCACGCCATTGTCCCTGCTGGCTGCCATAATTTATGTTCCACTGACCACCCTAATGTTTTCCATGCTGACCTTAAACTTGACCCTGGTTGTCATTTATGTCCCTGTTTCGACTCCCCTTTAGTTTAGAAGACCAAAAATCATGACGCTCCATCTCAATATTATTGGTCGCATTAGTCACTAATGACACATCTGCAAACTTGGTGTTAATGAGATGTTGCCGATACATATAATAAATCCTCCACTTGAACTTATTTGCTTATTCTGCTGCAATCCCTCCAGAAGTTCCTACAAAGCCTGCCAACCTGGTGAACCTCATCATGAAATTTGTGATGGACTCATCATCTTTCTGTCGAATGGTTAGATATTCTCTGGCATAGGCGTCTTTATCAGCAGCTGGGAAGTACTGTTGATAAAAGACCTCAAAAAAATCCGCCTAATTAAGTGTCCCAACATATCCATCACCCTTTATTACTTTCACAGTCTTCCACCACCTCTGTGCATCCCCTTCTAGCTTGTAAGCTGCAAGTAACACTTTCTGATTATCTGAGCACCCCAACACATCAAAAATCTTCTCTATGTGGGCAATCCAATTCTCTGCCTTAATTAGAGTTGGAGCTGAACTGATTGATTATGGTTTCTGCTTCTGAAACCTTTCCAATCATACATACATTGGAACTGTAACGCCCCAAAAAATCGAACCTTTGTAAATACTTTTAATAATGAATAAAATAATATTATTTATTATTTTTACGTGTTGATAAGATGAATGTCGTTCTATAACCTAGAAACGTCGAAATATCGTAGTATTTTAACTACGTGAGAGAATTAAACTGTTTGAATTTCTAAGACGAAAATAAAAGCTTTTTGAGAAATTTTCCGAAACACACTATTCATCGATTTCAGCTCGGGAATTATTTTTGGATTTCTAAGAAATACGTAACGTTATAATATCAAGTTAAGATTGATTATGTAATAATAATCTAAGTATGGAAAACGTAATATTTTGCATGCGGACCTAATTTGGGAACGTTAGGTTTATTAAGCGTTAAGGAAAGAAAGTTGTAATTGTATGATGCGTATGAATTGTACGAGGTAATGAACGTAAGTATAATACGACGTATTATACTATTAAGTAAGAAGAATGGAATAGCGTATATTACGATTTAATATACGAACTAGCATACGAGACTTATACGTGGTGTATATATGTTAAGATTCTTAATTGAATGTAATGGACTTGTAGGATTATTAGCTTAATGGTAGAAGTCCAATTAGTAAGTGATACTCAAGCCCAAGTGTTTCATATGTCATGAGTCCAAACTATTGTAGTATAAGCCCAACAAGGAATTAGCTAGATTAATTAGCAAGCCCAATGAATTGGTCATGATCCATGGAGCAAACCATGTTAATGTGGGTAGTCTTGATGGGCAAGCATATTAAGTGGTGATCAAGTGTTGTGATGGCCAAGAAATAGAAGTGGCTAGCAAGTAACTTAGTTGTAAAGTTATGAATAGTAAGGAGGTGAAAGTGAGGAGGTTAATTAAGGAGGTGGGATAGCCTAAATGTCTATTATACCCTCACTTTGGGTTGCCTATAAATAGAGAAGCTTCAATTCATTTGTTGCTTGATAAAATTCTCCCAACTCCTCTCAAGTTAAGTAGCTTATTGGTTAGAGAGAATAAGCACATAAGTCAAGAATAAGTCAAAAGTTCTTTGCTAGTTTCCAAAGAGAAGAGAAGTACAAGTGCTTCTAGGGTAAGACTCTTGTCTAATATATATTCATCTCTATTATTGTAGGGTGATAAGAGAAGTATGATTGTATGCTAAGAACATATAAGAAGTCATTGATGAATGAACTTAAGCCGAATAAGTTGTATGAGCAACTTGAACTTAAATAAGTTGATAAACTTGGGAAGAACTTATCATATGTTGTCATATGATGTTAGTATGTTCAATATAGTATGAGAACATTGATTGATGGACTTAAGTTCACAGTAAGTCATAAGCATGAGAATTTGTAGTTCATAAGTTAAATAAGTCATTGACTTATGAGAATAAGTCAAAACGTACTATAATAATAAGTTGGTGTAATAAGTAACTTGAAATGTTCATGTGTTGGTTAAAATCCATTTAGAATGAGTAGTAAGGAAGTTTTGCCGGAATTCACACGATTAGACGATAATCGTCGAATTCGTGAAATTCTCGGAATGAAAGTCGTATTTTGTGTTTGAAGTCAGAAACATTGGTTTTCAATGGAGACAAGTCATATCTGGCATTATAGAGTTGCGGACTCGAAAATGATCGAATTCCGACTTAGAACGAAGAAACGAGCGTTGAACGTTCACGAACTTTTATCGTTTCAGTTAAAAATGAACTAATAGGTGAAATTTTAGCAAACGAAATCAAATAGATAAAATTCTTGCATGAATACATAGAGTATGTAATTTGTGAATCGTAGGCTTTTGAATGAGCCAATTCGGACTTATAACGAAGAAGTTATGCGTCCGGGAGTTTCGCCAAATTTACAAAAGTCAGAATTTTCTAAGGCACGAGTTGTTAGCAATGGCCAAACCCAAGGCCAAATGGGTGGCGCGGAAGATCTTGAAACCACGATGAAAGACATCGCTAACTCACCACTGTCACGACTGACACTGAAAAATAAGGACTTTCATGGCAGCCACCGAAGTCCGATGCAGTATTTATCGTTAACTCGCTACCCTCGGTATGAACTTATAGAAAGAATGGGTGTATGCAAATGGCTGACCCTAGAAAGTTGAACAGTAATTAATGTTTATGAGTACAACTTGAACAGTAACTTAGTAATAATAAACTGAGGAACTTAATAAGGTATGATAAGGTAATGATGAACCTTATTTATGTTGTCTAAAGGTTGAAGATATGTACTTAATCATGAATGAATGAGAACGATGTAATAAAAAGCCGAAACCAATAATAACGAATCTAAGTCAGGATTTAGATTGAGATGAAAGGTAAGATATAATAGTATACATACTTGATTATATGTGACCTAATGTGGTACGTTATATGATCATGTATTGTAGAGACTTAAAGTGTACGTGTGATAATCAGTAAGTAGACGCTGAAGGCAAGTATTCTAACCCTTGTTCCAGTTCAGTCTGGACAAGCTGTGTAATTCATGTAATCTTTCACATGAAGTTTTGAATGATGAAGTCAAAGCCAATTCTTTCGGCTAGACTTATATTATAAATCTATCAAGCATGATTAATGTTTACCGAGTTATATTGGTATAGTTTTCAATCGAAGACTGAGTATGCTAAAATGTTTTTGTCGTTTAACGACAGGCACGTGAGGTTGCCACAACTTAAACGTATACACGTTTAATGAATGTAGTGTTCATCAACATAGAGTACTATGGGCTAATCACCCAGAAGTGCTCGTAAGTAATGTCGTACTTACGGACTTAGTGTCGGGATGTCCTTTTTAAAAGAACTTATGAAATGCTCAAGGTCTTGGACCGGAATTGATGTTTTACAGAATATTGTTGTTGTAAAACGTTTTGAACGAAAAGAAGTGCTATTTTGAATTATCGATAGTACTTCGTAACTATTGTTCAGTTACTGAAGATATATGAGTTTTATTGTAGTACTTGCTGAGCTAGTCATGCTCACTCTTGCTTGAACCATATGAACACAGCCAAGATCGAATCTGAATGAAGGCTCCAAAGAAAGATAAGGCGGGTATGAAGACGAACCCTTAGATTACTTATGTAATAGTATAGGTAAATGTTTGTATTATATTGAATATTATAACCAGAATGAATGAATGGGTTATAAAGAACCTGGGGAAATGTAATATTATTTTGTATATATAGAAGACATATTAGTTCTTTTGAGACTTTTCAATAGAATGAATGTGTGAATGGTAGTACCGTGTAGCACCATCTGTCGGGTTGGAAGATACCCGGATTTGGAGGCATCACAGGTTGGTATCAAAGCATTAGGTTATAAAACTTAAGGGGGGATTTAAAAAAAACCTGAAGTCATAACCTTAAGAGAAGTCAAAGAAGTACAAGAAGAAAATAACCTTATAAAAATGCATTATGATTATGTTATGTATTTTTATTATTCTACTGACGTGTACTAATCAACTTAATTGTTTTGTGTAGATGTCAGGAGTAAATGGAATGTATATAGATGGTCAAACCATTAGTGAAGAATCGGTGAACCAAGTAGAGGTTTTACCGAACCCCATAGCAGCAGATCCGGATGCAGTGATTATTGAGTCTGGAGACTTAGATGATGCTGACTACATGTCAGTATTTGATGGGATGATAGAAGAGGAAGTAGAGACAGTGTCCTTTAATCCAGTAGCTATAGCAGCAGAGATAGCTCCTGGGGGGTCAATGATGTCTCTGTTCATGTCAGTATTGGATAGAAATATCCATTACTGTCAGGAGGTCAAGGAGCTGAAGGCAGAGCTCCAAACTGTTATAGAGGACAAGACTGATGTCGAGTCCATGTGGGAGCAGGAACATGATGAGAGGATTTTGGCTAAGGACAAAGTCCACGAGTTAAAGCATGAGGTCTTTGAGCTCAAGGAAGAGATAAAGACCAAGATGTAGAAGATAGGGAGAATGTCCTATATTCATAGAAGTTCTCATACAGATTTCTAGCAGCAGATAGCTGGATATCCTTTAGAGGTGGGACAAACACGGCATACTATTAGCCGTGATATCATTATCAGTCTTGCCAAGGAAGATTTCGAGAATGCCTTGAGGCAGATGTAGACTAGTAGTAGCTAGAGTAGTTTTAGTATGTAAATATTTTGTAATTAGTAGTGACGTAAAGCTCTCTTTGTATAGTAAAGGGTAGTCTTTTGTAAATCCCAATTTTTGGAAAGCAATAACAGGAAAGTTGTGACGCCCCCAAAATTAGGTATACATCACCCATCTTGGGTAGTCAGATACATGGTACAGAATTTAAATACAACTTACTAATATAACTATCGTGTACAATCTGACATAAACCGTGAGTTTGAATACAAATATTGTCTACTAGATATTATACAAACTCAAAAGGAGTCCTCATTACAATTATTATCACACTATTTCACGAAATAGTGAGGACTACTAATGCTATCCTCCGGACCATTACTCCGCTCTCCGACTCGTCCGGCTATGTTCTCATTTCACGAAGAGAACAAATTGAAAGAAAGGGTGAGCTCAACTAGCCCAAAGAAGAAATATTATGACTAAGATAATGCGTAATAAATTATCAATAGCCTTCAAATGCAGTGTTAAACCGATAAAATATAATAAACATCAAGTTTAATTGCGGTGAACAAGCAATCCATTAAAAGAGTCAAGTAGAAAATAAAATCTACTATCTTTTATGATTTAAAAGGTTTTTCATCATCATTAAAAGTGAGACTCGACTTTAATAAATAATCCACATCATCGAATCACCCCCCGCACTTCTGACGAGGATATTCTTTAGTATCACGACCACAATTATTCATGCACTACGGGCCAAGAATAGTTGTGTATTCATTAATGGTCATGATCATGCCAACAACTGTCCATCAATGCACTATGGCCACTGAGGATTTTTACCACATCATTTGTAACATTACGGTCATGATTACACCGAATAATCCTTGGTCATAATCATACCAAGTCCATCCATGCTCTACAGGCCACAGATGACTTTAAAAAAAAATATAAACATGAGGATGATGACAATGATATAAGAATTCAATAAAACAAGTTCAAGAATTATTTTATCCAGAATTATTAACGTCCCAAATTGTCAACATGATCTTTGCTTTTGTAGAGTAAAATTCAAGAATGATCGTAAGAATATTTCCATGAAAAGATCTTTGGATGAAACGAAATATCAAGGATATTCTACTAATTTCATGGAGTATAGAAGTCAAAGTTTTAACCAACCGGGTATAATAAAGAATGGAATAACAAAAGAAATCACCATGTATGCGGTATTATGTATAGGCAAAGTTATTCCAATGGAATAATAATAACGGAACGGTCGTCGTGAAATTCACACCGACGGGATGTTCCAACGAGAATAATAAAGATGGAACCGGATCCGGTGTAAAACACACGAGATAGGATATTCCAACATAATGATAAAGACGGAACCCGGTCCCGGTGTAAAACACATGACGAGGATGTTCCAACAGAATAATAAAGAGCGGAACCGGTCCGGTGTAAAACACACAGCATGAGGATGATGTTCCAATGTAAATAATAGAAGAATGTCACCAAGTATAGGGTAAACCGGCATATACAAAAGAGTTATTCCAAAGAATAATAAGCAATGGAATAACATAAGGATTTCACCAAGTATAGGGTATCTGCCGTGATCAAAGGTTATGTATAGGGTATGCCACTTTTACAAGTTATTCCAATGTAATAATAATGAATGGAATAACGAAGTTCTCTTCATGAATAAGAAAGAATAACACCCTTTACGGTACAACAAATAATATTCCCTACCTTAGAAGAACCTGAATATTGGCAAAGTGAAGTAGCGTACTTTTCTTCTTTCTCTCTATAGTTTCTCTCTCTGGAGTTTCAAAGAATTCGTAAGAAAATAATGAAGGAATGAGCTTATTTATAGGAAAATAAAATGCATAGTAATTAATCCATGAACGGTCCAGATTGATTTACTTTAAATGACGGTCCATATTTAAAAAGCAAAATCTTTTAAATAAAATATAATATATTCTATTTATATAAAAACATTTTACTATGCAAATACTATGCAACACTATGCAAAAAACACTATGCGAACACTATGCATAATAAAATATAATATATTTTATTTATAAAATAACTTTAATAAAGTATTCATTTTATATAAAAGATGTTTCTATTTTATTACGTTAATAATACTGAATAAAACAAAACGTCATTATCGCTATAATAATTCATATTATTAATCGACAATAATGGAATCAAACCGAGTGACTTCTCACATAAGCATCGATAATCAATACCGTGTGTGCTACTATGCAACCACACGTATTCATCGTACTTTACTACCAGAAGTAGTTCAACAAAGATCAATTCAGTAAAACTTCCGCCGTTATTTTAATAAAATATTTTTGTCGCTTTCTCGATCCGATGAATAATTATAGGGTCCACCAATGATTGAGTAGTTGTATGCGAATATTCCTGCTAAACCTGAATATTCCCACCAATCGAATATAATATAACCACTTGCATACTTTGCAAAATTTATAAATATTACCCATAACTATAACATTATATCAAATTATTTCATAATATTCAAAAATAATATTTATAGAAAATTCATCTTTATTTATAAAAGCTGGGGTCTTACAAAAGTAATGTAATCAGCTTAGGCTGTGTAATGTAACCGATGTTAAGAATGAATATAAGTCTTTTTGCGGAAAACAATGAGTAATGGATGTTGGAGTTATTGTTTAGTATTAAATGATAACTAATAAAGAAAGGAATAATAACGAAATGTGTTTATTGTATCATCCAAATGCCGTCGAGAAGAGTGTAACATAATCAAGGTGCTAACGTGAATCAACCAAAGGGAGGTCCGGTTAACCCGATGCAAGAATTTGTTAATCTATTAACAGCTGCCTTTAATAGAATAGGGGCTAATATCCCCGTAAATCCAGGAGTAGTACGAGCTACTACCTTTAAGGATTTCATGGCGTGGGTCCCACGGAGTTCAAAGGAACTACGGACCTATTGAAAGCCCAAACGTGGGTTAAGGAGATAGAGAGGCATTTGTGATGAAAAATGTCAATGAGGGCCCAAAGGTTGCCTTTGCAACCTATATGATGAAAGGAGAGGCCAACTTTTGGTGGGAAGCCAATCGGTAGAAATTTGGGATATAAAGAAATCGGCGTGGGAGAGGTTCAAGGAGATATTCTTCGAGAACTACTGTGACGCCCCCAAAATAGGTATACATCACCCATCTTGAGTCGCCAAATACATGGTATAAAATTCAAATACAACTTAATTATACAACAGTCGTGTAAAATACGACAAAACATATGCTGTGAGTTTTAATACAAATATTGTCATCTAGATAATGTCCACACTCAGTTGAGTCCTCATTACATTTATTAACACACTATTTAACGTAATAGTGAGGACTATTAATGCTATTATCCGACCGAGTCACCCGTTCCCGACTAGTCCCCTCCTACGTTCTCATTTCTTGAAGAGAACAATGAAAGTAAAAGGGTGAGCTCATCTAGCCCAGTAAGAAATATTATGACTAAGATAATGCAGAATAAATTATCATTAATCTTCAACAATGTTAAACTGATAAAATACAATATACATCAAGTTTAACTGCAGCGGAACAAGCAATCCATTAAAAGAGTCAAGTAGAGAATAAAATCTACTATCTTTTAAGATTTAAAAAGGTTTTTCATCATTTTTATCACTGAGATTCAGCTTAATAAATAATCCACATCATCCCTGCACTACGGCCAAAGATATTCATTAGTATCACGACCATAAATTATCCATGCACTACGGGCCAAGGATATTCGTGTATTCATCAATGGTCATGATCATGCTATAAAACAATTCATCTTTGCACCCTTGACTAAAGAGAATCCATAGCCATAATCATACCAACAACTGTCCATCAATGCACTACGGGCCAATGAGGACTTTTTCCACATCATTTGTAACATTACGGTCATGATTATATCGAATAATCCCTGGTCATAATTATACCAAGTCCATCTATGCACTACAGCCACATATGACTTTCAACATAATATAAACATGAGGAAGATGACAATGATATAAGAATTCAATAAAACAAGTTCAAGAATTAATTTATCCAGGAACTAATAACGTCCAAATTGTCAACATGATACTTCATTGTAGAGTAAAATTCAAGAATGCTCGGAAGAATATTTCCATGAAAAGATCTTTGGATAAAGCGCAAAATATAAAGGATATTCCACTAATTTCATGGAGTATAGAAGTCAAAACTTTAACCAATTTGAGTATAATAAAGAATGGAATAACAAAAGAAATCACCGGCATGCGCGATAGATCGCATGCATGACGTTATTCAACAAAATAATAAATAACGAAACGAATTCATGCATAAACGCACGCATGTGGATATTCCAATAAAATAATAAATAACGGAACCCGAGTCGAGGCAAAATTCACACCGGCGGGATGTTCCAATGAATAATAAATAATGGAACCAATTGTCAAGCATAAACGCACGTGCATGGATATTCCAATGTAATAATAAATAACGGAACCAAGTTAGGTAAAATTACGCACCGCAAGCGAGGATGTTCCAACGAATAATAATAAATAACGGAACCGGTCATGCGTAAACGCATTGCATGTGATATTCAAGCGAGAATAATAAAGAATGGAATAATAGAAGAATTTCACCATGTATACAAGATTACTTGCATGTACGAGTTATTCCAACATAATAATAAGGAATGGAATAATAGAAGAATTTCACCATGTATAGGGTAGTCCACGTATACAGGTTATTCTAACAGAATAATAAAGAATGGAATAACAGAAGTTTTCTTCATGAATACGAAAGAAATAATACCCCTTACGAGTACAACGAATAATATCCCTTACCTTAGAACAAACTGGATATAGGAGTAGTGAAGTAGCAGAATACTTTTCTTCTTTCTCTCTATTGTTTCTCTCTCTAGAGTTTCAATGAATTCGTAAGAAATAATGAAGGAATGAGCTTCTATTTAAGAGAGTGGACTGAATAGTAACTAATTCCTGAACGGTCCAGATTGATTTACTTTTAAATGGACGGTCCAAATAGGTTTACTATAAAATATTCTAATAAAACAAAATCTTTTAAATAAAATATAATATATTCTATTTATAATCTAATAAAACGAATAACTTTATAAAAGTATTTTGTTTTATATAAAAAGATTTTACTCTGCAAAACACTTTATCAGTGCACTATCTGAAACACTATGCATAATAAAATATAATATATTCTAATTATTGTCTAAACAAAACAAATAACTTTATAAAAGTATTACATTTTATATAAAAAGATTTTACTATGCAAAATACTATGCATAATAGAATATAATATATTCTATTTATAGTCTAATAAAACGAATAACTTTATAAAAGTATTTTGTTTTATATAAAAAGCTTTTCTGTTTTTATTACATTAATAATACTAATAAAACAAAACTTCATCATCATTATTATAATTCACACTATTAATCGACTAGATTGTTCCCGGAAAGAGGGGCTTTCCAATAAGGATTTCTCCTATTGGCGCCTTGATTAGGTGACCAAACCTCTCTCATGTAACTTCTAGACATCGTTAATATTGCAAATAATAATATTAATAACTCTGTCATCTCAATTATTGATTTAATAATATATAAAATATCAACAATAATTGAATCAAATAATGTGAGATACTATGCAACAAGTACTGAAGCAATAATTAAACAAAACTGAGTGACTTCTCACGTAAGCATCAATAATCAATACCGTGTACTACTATGCAACCACGAATTACTGTACTTTTACTACCGAGTAGTTCAACAGTATTAACGTTAAAATTTCCGCCGTTATTTTCATAAAAATATTTTTGTCGTTTTCTCAATCCGATGATAATTTCGTTGTGGGGTCCACCAATGATTGTGTCATACGAATAATCCCTGTTAAAATGAATATTCCCCGACCAATCGAATATTATATAACAACTTGCATACTTTGCAAAATTTATAAATACTACCCACAACTATAACATTATCTCAAATTCACACTATAATATTCAAAAAAATATTTTGAGAAATTTAAATCTTTATTCATAAAATTTGGGATTTTACAACTACTTTCCCACGAGCATGCAAGGAAAGATGGAGATGCGGTTTCTGGAATTGAAATAAGGGGACATGACAGTTCCCCAATACGCCACCAAGTTTAATGAACTGGCAAGGTTCGCTCCACATCAAGTGGATACTGAGGTGAAGAAGGCGCGACGGTTCAAGCAGGGATTGAAACTCTGGCTCTATAACCGTATTTCAGTGTTCCAAAGTACTTCTTTTGGAATCATTTTAGAGAAGGCGATAATCGCTGAGGGTGGTAGTGAGGCTCTGAGTCAATACAACAAGGACAAGAAGAGCAAGGGGAAAGTAGATGGAGGAATAAAGATTGAGGGAGCCAGCGGTAGTGGCGAGGGTCAGAAGAGGAAGGTATTTAGCTCTGGGAATACCGGAGTGAAGCAAGGAGACCCAAAGAGGAGAATGGAGGCCTGCAAGACCTGTGGGAAGACTCACTTAGGAGTTTGTCTCAAGGGGAAGGCCGTCTGTTACAACTATGGACAGGAGGGGCACATTGCGCCTAACTGTCCGAGTCTGAAGAAGAATCACGGATGCTTTGTGTGTGGGTCAACTGACCACATGGCAAAGAACTGCCCGAAAAGGGGACGGACGGGAACCGGGGCACTAATAGCGGTAAGTTAGCTATTAGTGGACCAACACAGCCGGGTAGGCGCGTACCTTTAACATGACAGTCTAAGATGCAGTTGCATCAGGGGACGTCGCCGCAGGTATTATTCCGATCAACGACATAAATGCTTACGTGCTGTTTTATTTGGGTGTTACTTGTTCGTTTATAGCATGCGATTTTACTAGACGATTAGGATTACTTCCTAAAAAGTTGCCTATACCTTTAAATATTAAGGTAGCAAATGAAGAAATAATTCCTGTTGAAGATGTTCATAGGAGTTGTTGCGTAGATATACGGGGTTGTAAATTATCGGTAGATTTATTACCAATAAAGTTAGGAGAATTCGACGTAATTCTCAGAATGGATTGGTTAGTTAACCATGGGGTAATTATAGATTATCAAAAGAAATGCGTGAACATTAAGACGTTAAAACAACCTCAGGTAGTATTTTATGGGAATAGATCGTCGGGACATTCGTGTTGTCTAACCATAACACAAACTAGGAAATTACTGAGGAAGGGATACGTAGGCTATCTGTGTCATGTTTTTGATACCCAGAGAGTGGTAGCAACCATGGAACAAATACCTATAGTGAGAGAATTCGCCGACGTATTTTCGAGTGAATTTTCGGGTCTTCCACCGGATAGGGAGACAGAGTTTGTAATAGACATTATGCCAGGAGCGGCACCAGTTTCCAAGGCATCGTATCGTATGGCGCCAGTGGAGATGAAGGAATTGATGGTGCAGTTACAAGAACAGTTGGACAGGAAGTACATTCAACCGAGTGTTTCACCGTGGGGAGCACCTGTAATGTTTGTCAAGAAGAAGGACGAATCGTTAAGACTGTGTATCGACTATCGAGAGTTGAACAAGTTAACGATAAAGAATAAATACCCATTGCCCAGGATCGATGATCTCTTTGATCAGTTGAAAGGGGCTAAGTATTTTTCTAAAATAGATTCAAGAACGGGGTATCATCAGTTGAAGGTTAGGAAGGAGGATATACCAAAGACAACATTCAGGACTCATTATAGTCATTACGAGTTTCTGGTGATGTCATTTGGGTTGACAAATGCACCAGCTGCCTTTATGCATATGATGAACAGAGTGTTCAAATAATATTTGGACAAATTCATCGTGGTGTTTATAGATGATATTCTAGTCTATTCTAAGACGCCAGAAGATCATGCTGAACACCTAAGATTTGTGTTGGAGACACTGAGAAAGGAGAAGTTGTATGCAAAATTCACTAAGTGTGAATTTTGGTTGGAGAAGGTACAATTTTTAGGTCATGTCATTGACCATGAGGGAATTTCAGTAGATCCAGCGAAGGTGGAAGTCGTGATGAATTGGGAACAACCAAAATTGTCGACTGAGGTGCGGAGTTTTCTAGGGTTAGCCAGTTACGATCAGAGATTCATCCAGGATTTTTCGAAGATAGCTACTCCTTTGACTAACTTGACGAGGAAGACGGTGAAATACGCTTGGACTGACAAGTGTGAGGATAGTTTTCAAGAACTGAAGAAGAGGTTGAGTAAAGCACCTGTTTTGTCATTGCCCGATGACACAGGAAATTTTGTAGTATATTGTGATGCTTCGCATAGAGGACTTGGTTGTGTGCTCATGGAGCATGGCAAGGTCATTGTGTATGCATCTAGGCAGTTGAAGGATTATGAGAAAGTTTATCCTACTTATGATCTGGAACTGGCCGCAGTAGTTTTAGCTCTAAAGATATGGAGACATTATCTTTATAGAGAAAAATGTGAGATATACACGGACCACAAGAGTCTAAAATATATCTTCACACAGAAGGAGTTTAATATGAGGTAGAGGAGATGGCTAGAGTTGATAAAGGATTACGACTATGAAATCCTATATCACCTGGGAAAAGCCAATGTAGTTGCCGACGCCTTGAGTAGGAAGGGTCGGGAAAAGTTATCTTTGTTAATGGCTCAAACTGAGTTAATAACAGAGATGGCTAGGATGGAGTTGGAAGTGACGCTGCCAAGTGAAGGAGGACAAATGTTGTTTACGACGGAGATGCAATCTACCATCGTAGAGAGAGTTAAAGAGGTACAACTCAAAACTGATGAGTGTGACCAGATGAAGGAGCGGCTGGCCAATGAAAAAGATAGTAAGTATAGTTTTGATAATGAGGGATTATTAAGATTTGAAGGAAGAATTTGGGTTTCGAATGAGATAGAATTAAAGGAGCAGGTATTACACGAGGCTCATAGTTTGAGGTTTTCGATTCATCCTGGTAGCACTAAGATGTATCAAGACCTTCGATAGAGTTTTTGGTGGCCAAACATAAAGAGAGAGATAGAAGAGTACGTGAGTAGCTGCTTAACTTGCTAGAAAGTTAAGGTCGAACATCAACGACCAAGTGGCTTGTTACAGTCATTGAAAATTTTGGAGTGGAAGTGGGAAAATATCACGATGGATTTTGTGGTAGGACTTCCGACTACAACCAAGGTGTATGATGCAATTTGGGTAATAGTGGATCGATTGACAAAATCGGCTCACTTTTTGCCAATTAGGGTCAAGTATAACTTAGATCAATTAGCTAGACTCTATATTAAAGAAATAATTTCCAGACATGGAGTACCAGTATCGATTGTGTCAGATCGTGATCCACGATTCACTTCAAACTTTTGGAGGATTCTACAAGAGCAGTTAGGAACGCAGTTGAAGCTGAGTACGAGTATCATCCACAAACGGATGGGCAGAGTGAGAGAACAATTCAGACATTAGAAGATATGCTAAGATCTTGCGTCATGGATTTCAAGGGTAGTTGGGATGATCATCTACCATTAGTGGAGTTTGCGTATAATAATAGTTATCATGCAAGCATAGGTATGCCGCCTTATGAAGCTTTGTATGGGAAGAAATGCAGAACGCTACTGTATTGGGATGAGGTAGGAGAACGTCGAATGTTGGGACCAGAATTGGTGCAATAGACAGCGGATATTGTCAAGATGATTCAAATGCGTCTTCTAGCAGCTCAAGAAAGACAGAAGAAGTTTACGGATCCGCATAGAGAGAATAGAGAATTTGAAGTAGGTTCGTATGTATTTCTAAAAGTATCTCCCTGGAAAGGAAAGATACGTTTTGGAAAGAAGGGAAAGCTAAGTCCGAGGTTCATAGGACCTTTTGAGGTATTAAAGCGGGTGGGTGAGGTAGCTTATATGATAGCATTACCTCCAGACCTAGAACGAATACATAATGTATTTCACATATCAGTGTTACGTCCTTATAAGCCAGATTATAAGCACGTGATAGAATATGAACCTATTCATATCGAGAAGGACTTAACGTATGAGGAAACGCCGATTCAAATTGTCGATAGAAAAGAACAAGTTCTGTGGAATAAAGTCATACCTTCCGTGAAGGTGATATGGAAGAACCACGATGCAGAAGAAGCAATGTGGGAGTTAGAAGAAATGATGAAAAAGAATTATCCACATTTGTTCGTGTAATTTGTTTTTATATATAGCGAGATTCTAGGTAAAGAATCCTTATAAGGGGGAGAGAGTGTAATGCCCCGGAAAATCGAACCTTTGTAAATACTTTTAATAATGAATAAAATAATATTATTTATTATTATTATGTGTTGATAAGAAAAATGTCGTTCTATAATCTAGAAACGTCGGAATGTCGTAGTATTTTAACTACGTGAGAGAATTAAAGTGTTTGAATTTCTAAGAAGAAAATAAAAGCTTTCCGAGAAATTTTTTGAAAAACACTATTCATCGATTTCTGCTCGGGAATTATTTTCTGATTTCTGAGAAATACGTAATGTTATAATATTAAGGTAAGATTGATTATGAAATAATAATCTAAGTATAGAAAATGTAATATTTCGCATGCGGACCAAATTTGGGAAAGTTAGGTTTATTAAGCGTTAAGGAAAAAAAGTTGTAATTGTATGATGCGTATGCATTGTACGAGGTAATGAATGTAAGTATAATACGACGTATTATACTATTGAGTATGAAGAATGGAATAGCGTATATTACGATTTAATATACGAACTAGCATACGAGACTTATACGTGGTGTATATATGTTAAGATTCTTAATTGAATGTAATGGACTTGTAGGATTATTAGCTTAATGGTAGAAGTCCAATTAGTAAGTGATACTCAAGCCCAAGTGTTTCATATGTCATGAGTCCAAACTATTGTAGTATAAGCCCAACAAGGAATTAGCTAGATTAATTAGCAAGCCCAATGAATTGGTCATGATCCATGGAGCAAACCATGTTAATGTGGGTAGTCTTGATGGGCAAGCATATTAAGTGGTGAACAAGTGTTGTGATGGCCAAGAAATAGAAGTGGCTAGCAAGTAACTTAGTTGTAAAGTTATGAATAGTAAGGAGGTGAAAGTGAGGAGATTAATTAAGGAGGTGGGATGGCCTAAATGTCTATTATGCCCTCACTTTGGGTTGCCTATAAATAGAGAAGCTTCAATTCATTTGTTGCTTGATAAATTCTCCCAACTCCTCTCAAGTTAAGTAGCTTATTGGTTAGAGAGAATAAGCACATAAGTCAAGAATAAGTCAAAAGTTCTTTGCTAGTTTCCAAAGAGAAGAGAAGTACAAGTGCTTCTAGGGTAAGACTCTTGTCTTATATATATTTCATCTCTATTATTGTAGGGTGATAAGAGAAGTATGATTTTATGCTAAGAATATATAAGAAGTCATTGATGAATGAACTTAAGCCGAATAAGTTGTATGAGCAACCTGAACTTAAATATGTTGAGAAATTTGGGAAGAACTTATCATATGTTGTCATATGATGTTAGTATGTTCAATAAAGTATGAGAACATTGATTGATGGACTTAAGTTCACAGTAAGTCATAAGCATGAGAATTTGTAGTTCATAAGTTAAATAAGTCATTGACTTATGAGAATAAGTCAAAACCTACTATGATAATAAGTTGGTGTAATAAGTAACTTGAAATGTTCATGTGTTGGTCAAAATCCATTTAGAATGATTAGTAAGGAAGTTTTGCCGGAATTCACACGATTAGACGATAATCGTCGAATTCGTGAAATTCTCAGAATGAAAGTCGTATTTTGTGTTTGAAGTTAGAAATGTTCATTTTTGATGGAGACAAGTCATATTTGGCATTATAGAGTTGTAGACTCGAAAATGATCGAATTCTGACTTAGAACGAAGAAACGAGCGTTGAACGTTCACGAACGTTTATCGTTTCAGTTAAAAATGAACTAATAGGTGAAATTTTAGCAAATGAAATCAAATAGATAAATTTCTTACATGAATGCATAGAGTATGTAATTTGTGAATCGTAGGCTTTTGAATGAGCCAATTCGGACTTATAACGAAGAAGTTATGCGTACGGGACTTTCGCCAAATTTACAAAAGCTGTAAATTTTCTAAGGCACAAAGTTGGCGCAGCGGCGCCAACCCAAGGCCAAATGGGTGGCGCTTGCAATGCCGAAACCAAAGATCATGAAAGCACCTCGCTAACTCACATGCATGGTGACTTTGAAGAGTAAGGACTCGCGCCCAGCGATGTCGAGTTCGATGCAGTTTATTGTTAACTTTCGCGCCTCGGTAGCGACTTTACAGCAATGGGTGGTGCCGCATCGCCAACCCTATAAAGTTGAACAGTAATTAATGTTTATGAGTACAACTTGAATAGTAACTCAGTAATAATAAACTGAGGAACTTAATAAGGTATGATAAGGTAATAATGAACCTTATTTATGTTGTCTAAAGGTTGAAGATATGTACTTAATCATGAACGAATGAGAACGATGTAATGAAAAGCCGAAACCTATAATAATGAATCTAAGTCAGGATTTAGATTGAGATGAAAGGTAAGATATAATAGTATACATACTTGATTATATGTGACCTAATGTGGTACGTTATATGATCATGTATTATAGAGACTTAGAGACTTAAAGTGTACGTGTGATATAATCAAGAAGCGAATATTTGAAGGCAAGTATTCTAACCCTTGTTCCGATTCGATGCGGACAAGCTTGTATAATTCATGTATTCTTTCACATGAAGTTTTGAATGATGAAGTCAAAGCCAATTCTTTCGGCTAGACTTATATTATGAATCTATCAAGCATGATTAATGTTTATCGAGTTATATTGGTATAGTTTTCAATCGAAGACTGCGTATGCTAAAATGTTTTTTGTCGTTTAACGACAGACACATGAGGTTGCCACAACTTAAACGTATACATGTTTAATGAATGTAGTGTTGATCAACATAGAGTACTATGGGCTGATCACCCAGAAGTGCTCGTAAGTAATGTCGAACTTACGGACTTAGTGCCGAGATGTCCTTTTCAAAAGAACTTATGAAATGCTCAAGGTCTTGGACCGGAATTGATGTTTTACTGAATATTTTTGTTGTAAAACGTTTTGAACGAAAAGAAGTGCTATTTTGAATTATCGATAGTACTTCATAACTATTGTTCAGTTACTGAAGATATATGAGTTCTATGTTTCAAGCATGTTGTTTATTAGAATTGTAGTACTTGCTGAGCTAGTCATGCTCACTCTTGCTTGAATCATATGAACACAGCCAAGATCGAACGGACCGAAGGCTTCGGCAAAGATAAGGGCAAGGCGAAGACGAACCCTTAGATTACTTATGTAATAGTATAGGTAAATGTTTGTATTATATTGAATATTATGACCAGAACGAATGACTGGGTTATAAAGAACCTGGGGAAATGTAATATTATTTTGTATATATAGAAGACATATTAGTTCTTTTGAGACTTTTCAATTGAATGAATGTGTGAATGGTAGTACCGTGTATCACCATCTGTCGGGTTAGAAGATACCCGGATTTGGGGGCATCAGAGGAACCACATGTTGATCAAGACCATCTACATTCCCTTCCTCTTCGTTTTCCTGTGGACCATTATCTCCTTGGTTCCCCTACTCAGGAATTTCTGGCGGCTCCTGTATTGCTTGTACATCCTGTGACACCAACTGAGGTAAAGCATGATTCACCGCCTGATTCACCAAGGTAGCCAATTGAGCATTAATCTGATCATTAGGTTGCTTATTGGGTTGACCATCACCTCTTCCCCTATTGTTACCTCGCCTCCCAACAACTCTAGCGAGTCTATGAGCCATCTAAGAAAGAGATCACGAATATAAGAAAGTAGATTAGTGACAAATTCGAATATAGTTGATATGATAGCTGAACAGAAAATCAAACAGAATAAAAACCTAAATCAGAAGTCTACCCATAACTCAAAGGTCAAACCTAAATAGGTTTCCTATAAGAAAGAACCTAAGCTCTTATACCAACTCTGTAACACCCCCTTTCTGAAATAGAAAGAGAAGATACTCAAAACATAACAGAATTGATGAATTTAATAGCAAGGCTCAAAGCCACAAAAGAATAATCTTAATATCTAATAAATACCACAAGCCAACCATAATAAATGTCAAACTGGCTCAAACCATAATCTAAAATAATTATTGCAATTCTAAATCAATCAATGTATCATAGCCTAACAAAATATATCAAAACCATTGGATAGAAGGGAGCTCTCATCCACTTGCCCTTGATCCCCCTGATTACCTGTCGAAAGAAAAACACAGCATGAGCCAAATGCCCAGTACGGATATAGAGTAAAAAATAAAGAATTGAGATAACTAACTCAATTAAATGAATTGAAATGAACCAAAATGGATAAAACTAACACAACGAAATAATAGGTTGAATCAAATGGTTGGGTGTTATTTCATATCGAGCTCAAAACAAAATAGAAATATACCTTGCCACACAGGCAAGTTAAATAATGTCACACAGTCAAATCAAATAATGCCACAAAGGCAAGTCACACACATTGGACCGCGAATCCAATGCATGTAAAATCGAAAGGTGTGTTTGGCACAAATATCACCAATCCGCAAAACAGAACAGAACAGAAAACTAAGGTCAACCCATACGCCTCCCACAACAAAACACCATATGGCCAACTCCCACCGAAGCACAAAATGGAGACGTCGTGGACTGATCACACTGCCACGGAAGGTGTCATGCCTCGGTACCAAGAGGACATGCCTGTGGTACCCCCACAGGTGGTTATAGCTCAAGTATACCCAACGGTATATTCTAACAACAATACCATGTCACAACACATGCGACACAATATCAACACAAATGGGTTCTAACGTGTACATGTTAAACTGAAACGAATCATCAACACAAAGTCTCCAAAAATATTAACATGTACTTTCTACAAAGATCAAAATAAATAATACACATGATACATTAGATAAAGAGTACAAACACATGTTCTAATTATCAATACCAAGACAAAACTATCACATGAATTTGAGAAAGGATGATTATGGGAACCAATAATTAATTTCGAAACAAAAAACCAGAACGAACAAATTAAATTTAATAAGAGTATCACTGAATGAGTACGGAATCCATACCTGAATTAAGCAATGTAATACTCAAAATTTAAATAAGATTATGCTAATCTCCTTCAAATCGATCTAATAAAATAAAATAAAATTTTATTACAAATCTAACCATTAATAACATAATATTATTTAATTTATTATTAGTAAATTTATAATTTTATCATCGAAATTAATTAATTTATATACAAAATTTTCAATTTGATTTATAAATAACATAGGTTGATTAATATAATATATTCAACATAATATATATATATATATATAGTATTAATAACATACTATATATACCACTACTAACGGCTCAATCTAACAACTATATAAATATAATATATATATATATATATATATATATATATATATATATATAGAGAGAGAGAGAGACTTGAAATTTCATTTTCTTGTTACTAACTATGTAGGAGGACAAAAACGTCTTTTTCAAACTCCAGAGATAACCCTGGAGGACCACAACATCAATTCCAACCCCAGAGATAGCCCCGGGAGATCCAGTTTCCAACCCCGGAGATAACCTCAGGAAATCAGTTTCCAACCCCAGAGATAACCTCGGGAAAGTAAGTTCCAACCCCGGGAGATCAAGTTTAAATGCCCGAAGTCAACCCTGGGAGGTCAAGCCAACCTCAAAGATAACCCTGAGGATATTCAGAGTCAACATCATAGAGATCTCAGAGAGAACCCTGAGAAAAGACTGTTATAATTGTGCAAAAACCGGAGATAACCCCGAGAGGGGAAAAATTGTTATTTTGCTGACTCAAATTCATCTCAAATTAAATACTCATTTCAACTCAAATTTCTTCTAAAGAAGTCCCACTAGAACCATATCTTAACTTTTGAGTGCAAACTACACAAAATAACTCAACAGACTGCCTAACGGAGACCCAAAAATGATATTTCGGTCATGGACCCATCTTCCTAGAATCAAAAAAGGGAAAATCTTATGTCATTGCATAGCTCTCGGAAAGAGCTTTTCGGAATGGTATGGCATGCTTCCATCGGACTCCCGGATTGAAAGTTATGAAGGTTCGAGCGAACAACGCGTTGTCCGAGTGATCATACTTCAAGATGGCGGGACCCACATTACCTGGGGCACCCCGGGAAGCCACAGGTACACCTGCTGCTATCGCAGGTATACCTGCGGCTCCTCCCTCTATAAATAGAGGGCTTGGGATGGCCATTTTAGCGTGAGAAAAGACGAGGAAGCCCTGTCCAATTTGTTCTGTACACACTATAAACTGAGTGCTTTCTCATTTTAAACACTTATGAACTTATATTTTGCTATATTTTACCCGTGGGAACCGAGTGTTCATCCATTTAAAGCTATTGAAGTCTTCTTTGGCAGTCCATTGTAAGCCTTTTTACATTTCTTAAAGCCTTTCTCCACTACTGTGCACACACAATTATTCGCGTTGAGAGTCGTGTTGCGTGCATATGCCCAAACTTTGGTCCATGGTTTTTTATTTATTTTGTGTGTGTGTGTGTATATATATATATATATATATATATTGAACTAACATTATCGAGTTATGCCTCGATTGAGCCTGGACTCACGTCCGGAGCATTTATTGCTTTTGTATATATATATTTATATATAAACTGTTGTCGAACACTGTTCGATGAGCCTGGACTCACGTCCGGAGCTTTTATTGCTTTTATATATATATTTATATATAAACTGTTGTCGAACTCTTTTCGATCAGCCTAGATTTATATTTGGTGCGTTTGTAACAACCCGATATTTTCTATATAAATAAATCAGAAATTTTGCGTATAATTTTTTTTAAAATAAATATTGGTAAATATGTGCGAAGATAATGTGTGTGTGTGTGTGTGTGTGTGTGTATATATATATATATGATAAATAAAATATATTTATTACATGAATATTTTGAATTAATTTTATTTTAGAATTATTGATTATTATAAATTATATTTATAATAATTATATATAATTATAATTATATATTATTTTCCATGAAAATATAATTATATATTATTTAAATAATATATAAAATGATTTTTGGAATTATTATAATAATTATTTTATTATAAGAATTTTAGTACAGATTATTAAGTTAATTATTTTTAACTTAATTAATAATGTTAAGTATGGCAGATAAATTAGATATGGAATCCAAACCCTGATTTTGGATTTTGATCAAGGAATGAGAATAATAATATAATATTAATTATATTTTGATTTTTTAGTGTTATAAATATGTACAGTATGTACGTACTGACAATAATTGGTCAAATATGGTGTAGTATTTGAAAACCCTAGTTGTACTGTGTTAAACCCTAATTTGAAACTCAAATTAGAGTTCAATATTGTGTGTAAATGTGTTAATGTTATTAATTAGCAAGTGTTAGAATTATAATTATTAATTAGGAAAAACCTAATTAGTAATTTAAAACCCTAATGACTAGAACCCTAATTAGAAACCCTAATTATGATTTGGTAACCCTAATTACCAAAATTATAAGCCCTAATTGCTAAATTAGCAAGGTTAATTAAAATTAGTATATAATACCCTAATGTTCATGTATAATTAGAAAGTTAATCTAATTAAGGAAACCCTAATTATAAATTTTAGAAACTAAAATTTTTATTTTATACAAACCCTATTTGCTAAATCCTATAAATATTATATGTTAAACCTTAGGGTTAAACCCTAAGGGTGAAACCCTAAGGGTTTGACAAGATTACATTTAAGCCATTAAAATTGCAAGCCTAATGTCTATATTGCCCTTTTGTGCATTAAAGAAGCTAGCATGTAGGTTTTGACATTAGGTGAAGTGGGTGACCTAATCTTACTAACCCCATGTGACTTAAAATTGCCAGCAATCAGCTCTAGATCAACCATTCATGCATCTTAGACTTCTGTAAATAAGATTGAGAGAGAGAAATTGGCACTTGTTAGTTCAATTTTGCATAAACCCTTAACAAATTCTCTCTCCTTCAAAACCAACGAAATATAGAAGTGAATCAGTTCCCAAACCAAGCCCCACCATCACCCATAATAAATCAGAAGGCCAGAATCTAGATTGAGCCAAAAAAGGTATAAAACCTAAACTAGAAATCTAATATTTGATCCCATGTTTGATGTTATTTTTTTGTGTTAAACATGTTAGATATAGTGTATAATGATGATCTGGGTTGATAGATGTTAGATCCATAACATCTATAGGCTCAGATCTAGCATTTTACAAAATTTGGAAAAATTATGTTTTGTGATCTGACAACGAATGTCAGTGCCTTTAGATTATTGTCCGATCTATGTTTTTGTTGTTTAAATGTTTAAATGTGTAGTCTGTTATGTGGTTTGTGATCTGGAAGTGAAATAACAATTATTTGATGTCTAGATTTCATGTTATGGCTGGTCAAAACCCGTTGACCGGGCATGACCGAAGCTTTCTAGGTAACCCAAAAAGTATAGAATAACGTCTGACAAGATTTTTGAAGCCCGATATATGTCAGGTTTTAGCTTATTTGTTGTTGTTGTTGTAATATAATGGTAGCATGGTATATGGACTTCAGTTTAAAGCTTTCATATCATCTAAATAACATATAGATTTAATGTAGTGGTCGGTCAAAGTAGCATGGTCAAGCTTGAAAACGGTTTTCTGGGTAACCCAGAAAACCTATGAACAATGCCTCTGACATAGTTTGACCGACATGTATCTACTTTATTTGTTGATGTTATGATGATGTTATGTAGTCGTATTGTGACGCCCCCAAAATAGGTATACATCACCCATCTTGAGTCGCCAAATACATGGTACAAAATTCAAATACAACTTAATTATACAACTGTCGTGTAAAATACGACAAAACATATGCTGTGAGTTTTAATACAAATATTGTCATCTAGACAATATCCACACTCAATTGAGTCCTCATTACATTTATTATCACACTATTTAACAGAATAGTGAGGACTATTAATGCTATTATCTGGATCGTCACTCCGTTCCCCGACTAGTCCCTGCTACGTTCTCATTTCTTGAAGAGAACAATGAAAGTAAAAGGGTGAGCTCAACTAGCCCAGTAAGAAATATTATGACTAAGATAATACAGAATAAATTATCGTTAGCCTTCAACAGTGTTAAACTAATACAATATAACAAACATCAAGTTTAACTACAACGGAACAAGCAATCCATTAAAAAATTTAAGTAGAGAATAAAATCTACTATCTTTTATGATTTAAAAGGTTTTTCATCACTTTAATTTATCGCTGGGACTCAGCTTAATAAATAATACACATCATCCCTGCACTACGGTCAAGGATATTTATTAGTATCACAACCACAAATTATCCATACACTACGGGCCAAGGATATTCATGTATTCATCACTAGTCATGATCATGCCAACAACTGTCCATCAATGCACTACGAGACAATGAGGACTTTTATCACATCATTTGTAACATTACGGTCATGATTATACCGATTAATTCCTTGTCATAATCATACCAAGTCCATCTATGCACTACAGGCTCACAAATGACTTTCAACATAATATAAACATGAGGATGATGACAATGATATAAGAATTCAATAAAACAAGTTCAAGAATTAATTTATTCAGGAACTAATAACGCCCAAATTATCAACATAATACTTCTTTGTAGAGTAAAATTCAAGAATGCTCAGAAAAATATTTCCATGAAAAGATACTGGATGAAGAGCAAATATCAAGGATATTCAACTAATTTCATGGAGTATAGAAGTCAAAACTTTAACCAACTGAGTATAATAAAGAATGGAATAACAAAAGAAATCACCAGGCATGCGATAGACCGCACAGACAGGTTATTCCAATAGAATAATAAATAACGGGCGGGTCATGCGTAAACGCATTGCATGGATGATGTTCCAACGAATAATAAAGAATGGAATAACGAAGAATTTCACCATGTATGCGGTGATTGCATTATGGACAAAGTTATTCCAACATAATGATAAAGAATGGAATAATGTAAGAATTTCACCAAATATAGGGTGATCATGGCGTATCTGAGTTATTCCAACAAAATTAAAAAATGGAATAACGTAAGTTCTCTTCGTGAATCTGAAAAAAAATAATACCCTTACCTTAGAACAATTTGGATATAGGAGTAGTGAAGTAGCGAGAATACTTTTCTTCTTTCTCTCTCTATAGTTTCTCTCTCTAGTTTTAGTGAATTAAGTAAGAAATAATGAAGGAATGAGCTTATTTATAGGAGAATGGACCTGAATAGTAACTAATTCCTAAACGGTCCAGATTGATTTACTTTTAAAAGGATTCGGTCCAGTTGGTTTACTATAAAATATTCTAATAAAACAAAATCTTTTAAATAAAATATAATATATTCTATTTATAATCTAATAAAATGAATAACTTTATAAAAGTATTTTGTTTTATATAAAAAAGATTTTACTATGCAAAATACTATGCAAGCACTATGCAAACACTATGCATAATAAAATATAATATATTCTATTTATAGTCTAATAAAATGAATAACTTTATAAAAGTATTTTGTTTTATATAAAAATATTTTACTATGCATAATAGAATATAATATATTCTATTTATAGTCTAATAAAATGAATAATTTTATAAAAGTATTCTGTTTTATATAAAAAGCTTTTTTGTTTTATTACATTAACAATACTAATAAAACAAAACTTCATCATCATTATTATAATTCACACTATTAATCGACCAAGTCGTTCCCAGGAAAGAGGGGGCTTTCCAATAAGGATTTCTCCCTATTGGCGCGTAATTAGGTGACCAAACCTCTCCATGGCAGAACTTCTAGACATCGTTAATATTGCAAATAATAATATTAATAACTTTGTCGTCTCAATTATAGATTTAATAATATATAAAATATCGACAATAATTGAATCAATTAACGTGAGATACTATGCAACAATTACTGAAGTAATAATTAAACAAAACTGAGTGACTTCTCACGTAACCATCAATAATCAATACCGTGTGCTACTATGCAACCACGCGTATTCCTGTACTTTTAACACCGGGTGTTTCAACAGTTAACGATAAAACTTCCGTCGTTATTTTCATAAAATATTTTTGTCATTTTCTTAATCCGACAATAATTCTGTTGTGGGGTCCACCAATGATTGTGTCGTCGTACGAATAATCCCCGACCAATCGAATATTATATAACAACTTGCGTACTTTGCAAAATTTATAACATTATATCAAATTCATTCCATAATATTCAAAAATGATAATTATAGAAAATTCATCTTTATTCATAAAAGTTGGGGTCTTACAATCTCCCCTTCTTACAAAATTTTGCCCTCGAAATTAGGGTACGTACCTGGTATGTCGAAGAGGTAAGGATACCTTGATTTTATTCCAGATTCTAACTCCCAGGTCATTTCCTCAACATCGTGGTTCCTCCATAAAACTTTGACTTGAGGTATAACCTTGGAGCGTAGAATATGTTCCTTCTTATCCAAGATTTGAATAGGAACCTCTTTATACGTTAAATCTTCCGCTATTTCGTCCGGTTCTAACTCAATAATATGGTTTGGGTCTTTCACATATTTACGTAACATGGATATATGAAAAACGTTATGAACACGAGACATACTTGGCGGTAAAGTGAGTTTATAGGCTACAGTCCCTACTCGATCGAGGATTAAAAATGGGCCAATGAATCGAGGATTGAGCTTTCCTCTCTTTCTAAATCTCGTAACTCCTTTCCATGGAGCAACACATAACAACACATGATCTCCAATATCGAATTCCACGTCCTTTCAATGAAGATCAGCATAACTCTTTTGTCGGTCTTGTGAGGTTTTTATACGTTGTCGGATCGTTTGAATCTTTTCTGTAGTCATACATACCAACTCCGGTCCCAACAACGTTGCTTCACCCACCTCATCCCAGCATAATGGAGAACGACACTTTCTTCCATACAACGCCTCGAATGGAGCCATGCCAATACTTGTTTGATAACTGTTGTTGTAAGAAAACTCCACCAATGGTAAGAACTTGTCCCAAATTCCCTTGAAGTCAAGGACACATAGTCTTAATAAATCTTCAAGAGTTTGAATAGTCCTCAATAATTGTCCGTCCGTCTGAGGATGATATGCTGAACTAAATCGTAAATCCGTGCCCATAGCTTTTTGTAAACTAACCTAAAATCGTGAAGTGAATCTTGGGTCTCGATCAGAAACTATGGATACTGGCATACCATGCAGTCTTACAATCTCATTTATGTACATACGAGCAAGATGTTCAAGTGTATAAGTTTCTCGTATTGGTAAGAAATGAGCAGACTTGGTCAACCTATCAACAATGACCCAAATTGCATCTATGTCTTGAGAAACATTGGGAAGACCAGTAACGAAATCCATGGTAATGTGATCCCACTTCCATTCTAGAATTTCAAGTGGTTGCAATGGACCTTTTGGTACTTGATGCTCTGCCTTGGCTCGTTGACAAGTTAAACACCTTGAGATAAACAACGCTATCTCTCTCTTCATATTTCCCCACCAAAATGTATGTCGAAGATCATGATACATTTTGGTACTCCCAGGATGGATTGCAAACAGTGTGTTGTGCGCCTCCATCATGATTTTATACTTTAACTCAGGATCGTTAGGAACACAAAGTCTGGAGTTGACTCAAAGTATACCTTCTTCATCGATTCTTGCTTCTGGCATAGCACCTTCTTGTACTTTCTTCCTCATATGCATCAGCTCCAGGTCTGTAGCTTGAGCAGCTTTAACTTTATCGATTAAAGTCAGTTCTACTCATATATTAGCCATCATCACGTGGGTCCCTAGAGTCTTTATCTCTATCTCCATCCTTTGCAAGTCAAACAAAATGGGCCTCTGCGTTGACAATATCGCACTCGTACCTGTATATGATCTTCTACTCAATGCGTCAGCTACCATGTTTGCTTTTCCAGGATGGTATTGGATGGTATGATCATAATCTTTCAACAGTTCAAGCCAGCGTCGCTGTCGCATGTTGAGTTCCTTTTGAGTGAAGAAATATTTGAGGCTTTTATGATCCGTAAAGATCTCCACTTTCTCTCCATACAAGTAATGCCTCCAAATCTTTAGTGCAAAAACAACAGCTGCCAACTCTAGACCATGAGTAGGATAATTCCTCTCATATTCTTTGAGTTGTCGAGAGGCATAGCCTATGACTTTCCCATGTTGCATGAGAACACATCCTAACCCTTTGCCTGATGCATCACTGTAGATGACAAATCCCTCCGAGCCAGATGGTATTGTCAGAACAGGTGCTGAAATGAGTCTCCTCTTGAGTTCTTGAAAACTCTTCTCACATTCCTCGTTCCAACAGAATTTTATATCTTTCCGAGCCAGCTGAGTTAAGGGAGTAGCGATTCGATAAAACCCTTCTACGAATCTCCGATAATAACCAGCTAAGCCGAAAAAGCTACGTACTTCGGTCACTAATTTAGGTTACTCCCAGCTTTGAATAGCTTCAATCTTTGCTGGGTCAACAGATATTCCATGACTTGATACCATGTGCCCAAGGAATACTACTTCCTCAAGCCAAAACTCGCATTTCTTCAACTTGGCATAAATCTTATATTCACGAAGCTTTTGAAGTATCAGCCTCAAGTGTTGCTCATGATCTTCATGGCTTTTGGAATAAATAAGGATGTCATCAATAAAGACGACCACAAAGTAATCCAAATATTCCTTGAATACTCGGTTCATCATATCCATGAAGGCAGCAGAAGCATTAGTCAATCCAAAAGACATGACTAGGAATTCATAATGCCCATACTGAGTTATGAAAGTCGTCTTTGGAATGTCATCGGTTCTAATCTTTAATTGGTGATATCCGGAATGAAGATCAATCTTTGAAAAGAATTTGGTGCCTTGCAACTGGTCAAACAGGTCATCAATACGTGGTAATGGGTACCTATTTTTGATGGTGACATGATTCAACTCCCGCTAATTAGTACAAAGTCGCATACTCCCATCTTTCTTTTTCACGAATAGAACAGGAGCACCCCAAGGAGACGTACTAGGATGAATGAAACCAATGTCTAACAATTCCTGCAGTTGGGTCTTTAACTCCCGAAGTTCAATAGGAGCCATTCGATATGAGGCTTTGGAAATAGGTTTTGTACCGGGTTCAAGGTCAATACAAAATTCAATTTCACGCTCTGGGGTTACGCCAGGAAGTTCTTCAGGGAATACGTTAGGAAATTCATTAACAATAGAAATATCATTCAAAACTGACGTATTTTTGTTTAGATCCGTGACATGAGCTAAGAAAGCTTGACATCCATTTTTCAATAAACGAATAGCTTTATGGCTTGAGATGATAATGATTGATTTTAATGGTTTGGTTGCTTGAATTCGCATAATAGGTTGGTTAGGAATATGAAAGCTAACAACCTTACGAAAAAAATAAATTATTGCATGATGAGTAGTTAACCAATTAATCCCTAGAATTACGTCAAATGAAAGTATTTTCAATGAAATAAGATCGACAGGTAATGTGAGGGTACCGATTTGAACCAAACAAGACTTATAAACAGTGGATGTAATGAAGAATTCTCCCAATGGAGTTTCAACAGATAAGTCAAAGTCTAATTTCTCCAGAGTCAAATTTAAACGTTGAGCGCAAATAGGAGAAATAAAAGAATGGGTAGAACCGGTATCAAATAAGGTATAAACTTCGCTAGAGTTTATGATAAGCTTACCCGTGATGACCTCTGTTAGTTCCCAATAGGCACGATAGATATCTAGAAGGGTGGGGTTGAATAAATAATTAAAACTTTTTCTTTTAATCCTTTTTTAAGGTGATGGTAATCAATGCACAGCGGAATGAGTATATGTGAAAAACCTTTTGTTATATATCTTGAGTTAATGAGATTAAGGCAGTTATGACAGTTATAGAAGATATTGCAGTTATAGCAGTTATACCAGTTAATGAACACAATAGTTTAAAGTGGTTCAGAGCACTAAAAGCTCCTAGTCCACTCTTCTACTCCTTGAGTAGAAAATCCACTAAGGATGTTTGTTACACTTCTTGAATCTCACAGATTCCTTCTAGACCAGCAGTCTAGGTACTTCTTAGTTCACTCTTGAACTCTTCAAGTCAAACAGACTTGGTCTCTTACAGTTCACTTAGAACTCTTCAAGTCCTTTAGACCTGGAACTCTTACTTCAGTTGATTGAATGTTATTTAGATCGTGATTGATGCTATTCAGTTTCTAGTAAGCACTTGTTCGAAAGAACTGAATAGCTGAGCAAGCTTTTCCTTTTTCTCAGATCGTAGAGTTGAGCGTTGAGTGTTCTTGTGCGTTTTTATTCAGTACTTGCTACTGCTTTCTCATCTGTCTTTGATCTATATATATGTGATCTTGAAATATATCCGTTGAAGTCATCTGATGAGCCATTAAATGCGCTTGACATTTCTGAGCTTTGATGGAGACTTTTCTGCACATCTTCCTAATTACACTCGCCCATTGACACACGCGTGATTTGCTTTCTCACCTAACACCTCAAAAGGTGTTTTCCTCACCTTGATGGTCCTTTTCTTAGCTTTTTGAGTACGTTTCTTTTGATCAATACTAAGGATATCTTTTGTACATTGGGACTGGTGAGAGCTTCAACGTTCAAAACCCATTCCATATTTGTTGGAGTCTATCTTCAGATGAACGATAGGGCTTGATGTTTCTGACACAAAGCAGATGACACTCTACTATCAATATCGTAGTGTCTTGTCATATTGGTGCCTGTTCGTAAGAGATCCCTAGGATTTCTCACAAGGATTTGCACACTACGTTCTTCACTTGCTCGTCTTGCAAACTCTACGTTTCTGAGAGCACATTGCATATTTTAACACTACGATATTCACTTGCTCGTCTTGCAGATTCTGCGTTTCTGAGAGCACATTACTATCTCTGAGTTAGTTTCGGCAAACGTCTGGACCACACTTCGATTCGTGGAGAGGCCCTTCAAAGCAGATACACTACGATCAACTCAACACTATGATCCTTCCTTAGCTTCTGCATTCTGTTGATCAGCCGGATAGACTGTGAGTCTCTCTATTTCTTTCTAGCCATAGATCAACCTAACAGATTTGATCTCTTTATCTATACAAGTGAACATTAAAGGCTAAGATCAACCTAACATTTTTGATCTATCACTAAGTCCTTGTATATATATTCTTTGAAGGACTTTACATAATCATGAGTAGTTTCATAAAACATCAAATCACAATATGCATTTTTCAACAATCTCCCCTATTTTATGTTGACAAACCAACCAGGAGATTTGTTGTCATGATTATAAAGTTTTATATGCGATTCTTAAAAAAGTAAACATGACTTAGTAATTCAGTGAGCAGCTGAAATTTCTAGAGAATAGAATTTATTGATGTATGGAAACAGATTTTACATTTAATAATGACTACATCAATACAACTTATCTCTATTTCTTTGGCCTTTTGCTTCTTGGAGGATTTGCATATTCCTCAGCTCTCCTCTTTCTGTTTGCTTCATCTCTTCTGGCTTGATCTTCCAGCTCACTTGGGCTTAGCCTTGGATTATGATCATGTCTATTCATGAATGCAGGATCTCCAATTGGCATTCTTAGACCTGTCGTTGTTACCGTATGAGAGCTGGTGGCTGGCCCTAAACTCCTTAAGGGTTGAGCCATTAATATTTCCTACTGATCAAATAGTAGAGTCTGATGGCTGGATCGTGGAGTCTGCTGGTGGATCTGCTTTGCAGAAGGATTCCTTGAGGATTGAGGTTGGAGACCTCTATCTTTGCCTTTGCCTCCCTGATCTCCTCCTTTACCTTTATTCTCCCCCTTTATGTCAGCATCAAGAGTTCGAATGTCATCTGAAAGAAGATTAAGGCCTTGAACAAGCTCGTTAAGCTGACTCTTGGTCTGAGCAATGTCTTCTCTATTTTCTTCGATTAGAGCTTCAGACCTGGCTTCCCTCTGCTGAAGGATGGAGAGAATGTTGTCTATTTGATGGCCATTGCTGACATAGAATTGTTGAAATTCTTTGACAGCAGTCTGAATATTTTGGATGCTTTGTATCATCAGTTGGTTCTGAGATTCTTGAGTTTTCTATAGAATCAAGACAGCATCCCGATGTCTTTTAGCTGTGAGGAAGTGAATATCATCCCTGTCCTTTATGCTTTGTAGCATTTCATTGATAATCTCTTTGAGTGTTTTAGACAGTTCGGAGCTCAGGGAGCTTGGAAGATTGTTTGCAGCATTGATCATTGATGTCAACCTCAGCTGTATCAATACAGCATGATCTTCAAGGCTCTCGTCTAGTTCTCTGATCACTTTCTCAGACATGGCTGACAAATCAGCCTTTATGGATAGTTCTGACAGGATTTCATCTAGATTTGGAATTTGTGAGGGAGGTGACGTGCTCTTCAATTTATCTTGCAGTGAGTAGAGAGCAAGTTCAAGATTGAAGCATTCATTTCTAGATAAGGAGGGAATATCTGAAGGAGTGGCCTTTATTTGGATGTTGGAGCTTGGTGACTCTACGATTTGTTGTGGATACTCTACCAGGGGGCTAGAGTCAGGGATCGTAGAGGTAGTAGGCTGAGCGAGCATTAGGGAGTTGATCTTATTTGGTTCCTCAGTTACAGAATTTTGAGATTCTGTGACTGGAAATTGATTCAGTGGATGAAGAATTACTTCCAACCATTGCGGGAATTCATAGAATTGATTAAATGAGGGTGGTGGCAAGTGATTAATTCTGAAAGGAGTGGGGATAGATAGTACCTCAAGTGTGTTCTCTGAGGAAGGCCTGTTGGAGAGAAGCTTCTTGGCAAAATTTAATTTCCCTGGGAATCCATTTGCAAGTACTGAGATAGTTGGATACTCTTTGAAACTCCAGAACATATGATCCCAATAGTTCAGAATTTGAGCTTGGTGGAAGGGCATCATAGGAAGATATGCAAATAGTTGATCATAGATGGCTCTTTTGTGCCCATCAATGCCTACAGCTATGATCTCAATCTCATCATCTTCTTCTCTGATTTCACTAGAGGATTCCATTATGTCGATTGCTTCAGGTTCTTCATTATCTCCTCCAGGAATTTCTTTTTCAGCTATTGAGGTGGCATGATCCTCCCACCTCAGCTTGATCATTCTTTTGAAATTTCAATAGCTCCCCCTCAACTAGAGCATCCTCTGATGGAAGATCTTCAGGCATCTCCCCCTCAGTATAAACACCTTCTACTTGACATTCACTTGTTGGTTCCTTTTTAGCACTCAGTTCTTTTGCTTCCCTTCTTAGCACTTCTTCATTGGCAAAAATATACTTCTTAACCAGTTTCCTTCTTGGCCTTTTAGGTTGTGCTACAGCCTCAGGACTCTCTTCAGTTGTGTCCTTCAGATCAGCCAAGATATTTGATGCAGCTGCTTCCTTGTTTGGTCTAGGCTCTACGATCGGAGGAGACTCGACGATCGAAGAGGCTGATGGCTTTTTTCTTTTGTGGCTAGTCTTACTCATCTTCAGCAACTGAGATATAGTTGCTCTATCTTCTTCTGCCTCTGCTTGCTGTTCCTTTTTCCTTAGGATCCTTAGAGTCTCAATTTCTAAGGACTCTACAGGCTTGTTGGTGGTGGATCCTTGAGGTTCTTCTGTAGTTCTAGCTTTCTTTTTCCCTTTGCTCTTTCTGATTAAAGCAATGGGTTCTCCCTGGTTAGTTTCTTCTTCTTCTTCCTTAGTTTCCTTGACAACAGACATATTCTCTAGCACTCCTGTTCCTTTTATCTCACCAGTTTGACCACTGGATTCAAACATCAACTTCACATTTTCAGCTGGATTCTCTTCCAGTTTTCAAACAACTACTGGGTCATTCTTCGATTTGGGTTTATGGCTTTTCCTTCATTATCCTCAATCATGTCACCAAGAGCAGCTTGTAGGATAATGCTGATAAATCGTCCGTAGAGCATCTTCTGAGCGCTCTTTGTCTTCTTAGAGCTAACAAACCATTTTCCAATCCATTCAAGCAATAAATCCCCATAGTTTAGTTGAATTTTATAGCATATGGTAGTCATGAGTTTGAGTTATATTTCATTCACAGAGTCATGACCTGAGCTTTTACATCATATGCATTTTCCAACAATGTCAGCCAAAAACTCATACCTCTGTGGAAACTCCTTCTTTTTATATCCTTTGACAGAGGGTGAGTTCTTGTGATGCATTTTCTTGAGACCTTTATGGAAGTCTATTCCATCTAAGGACGGATACCCTTCAGATTTGAGCCCTAGGGCTAGATTGATGTCTTCAGCTCTTAATTTGATTTGGACGTTTCTTACTTTCACGGTGATGGTGTTGTTTTCAAACACTCCGTTATTGTAGAATTCTTTTACTAGCTGTGGGTAGATCAATGTGTCAGTACCCAAGGCTTCTTCGAGACCTGTCTTTTTCAGTAGCGACAATGTTTTGTGAAATTGGGGTTCAGCCATTTTAAACTCGTCGAAACACAGTCTATAGCTGGAGACAACACTGGAAGCTGCCATTGATTTCTTTATAGGAAGTGAGGCTGACGGAGCTTGCTAATGATTTAGGATTTTTGCTTGAGAGAGGAAGAGAGAGATGGTCTTTTGAACTTCAGATTTCAAAAAACACGATTTTAATTTGTACCTGAAACTTCCCTCTCTCTATTTTGCTTAGTGGAGACAGGTGTCGAACTTTGCTTGGCTCTACGAATTCTTGACAGAGAAGGTTGTACTGAATTGCCCTTAACTTCTTCTGGGATGATGTATTCTTTAGTGGGACTACGATCATTGAGATGGTCCTTGGTGTCGTCAAGTCTGTTCATCCATCGTTGAGTCTGTTCAGCAGTCGTCGAATCTGATCTGTAATCGTGGAGTATGATCTATAATTGTCGTGTTTGGGCTGCACTTGTAGAGTCTGAACTACGGTCGTCGAGTCTGACTTATCAATCGTAGAGTCTGATCAAGTTCTCGTGATGAACCTTTGGTTTAGCATTTTCCTTGGTTTAAGGTAGCTCAGGAAGGGCCAACCTCTTGAATAGAACAAGGGTTAGGTTTGTCCTTGAGGCACTTATCAGAGAGAATGCTTTGATTTTTGCTGGATCATCATAGGGTGCTCCTTTGGTTTTATTGATGTAGCTCAGCTATCGTTGAGTCTGTACTACAATCGTTGATTCTGTTCAGCGTTCGTTGAGTTTTATGACACTTTGGCTCTACGATCGTGGACTTCCTTTGATCATGTCTTTGATTTTGGACATAGCCCTTAAATTTGTATGATTAGCACAAACTAGAGCATAATATTTCAGGTTTGTAAGTTAAGCATGCCTAGCTCACTTATTAGTTTTTTGAATCTGGATTCATCTAGAGGTTTTGTAAAAACATCAGCAAGTTGATTTTCAGTAGGGATATATTGTAAAGATATATTTCCATTTTGTACATGATCCCTAATGAAGTGATATCTTATTTCTATATGCTTAGTCCTAGAGTGCATAGCGAGAGATTATGAGTTATAGCAATTGCACTTGTGTTATCATTAATGAATAGGTATGGATTTGAATTCAAACCCATAATCACGCTAGTTAATTTTTCATCCATAGGATCTCGAAACACAAAGAATCGCCAAAGCAAAGAATGTACTCTGTGAAGACCCGAAATTTTATAAATAAAGATGAATTTTCTATAAATATTATTTTTGAATATTATGGAATAATTTGATATAATGTTATAGTTGTGGGTAATATTTATAAATTTTGCAAAGTATGCAAGTGGTTATATTATATTCGATTGGTCGGGAATATTAGGTTTAGCGGGAATATTAAATCGCAATAACTCCAATCATTGGTGGACCCACAATGTAATTATTGTCGGATTGAGAAAACGACAAAAATATTTTATTGAAATAATGGCGGAAGTTTTACTGATTGATCTTTGTTGAACTACTTCGGTAGTAAAAATACGATGTACATGTGGTTGCATAGTAGCACACCGGTATTGATTATTGATGCTTATGTGAGAAGTCACTCGGTTTGATTCCATTATTGTCATGAATTATTATAGCGATAATGACTTTTTGTTTTATTCATATTATTAACGTAATAAAATGAAACATCTTTTATATAAAATGTAATACTTTATTAAAGTTATTTTATAAATAAAATATATTATATTTTATTATGCGTAGTGTTGCATAGTGTTTTGCATAGTGTTTTGCATAGTGTTTGCATAGTAAAATGTTTTTATATAAATAGAATATATTATATTTTATTTAAAAGATTTTGCTTTAAATATGGACCGTCGAGTTAAAGTAAATCAATCTGGACCGTTCATGGATTAGTTACTATGCATTCCATTTTCCTATAAATAGAAGCTCATTCCTTCATTATTTTCTTACGAATTCATTGAAACTCTAGAGAGAAATTATAGAGAAGCTATAGAGAAAGTTATAGAAAGAAGAAAGTATTCTAACTACTTCACTACTTCTATATTCGGTTCTTTTTACGGTAAGGGGTGTTATTCTTTCTTCTTGAAGAGAACTTATTTATTCCATTCACTATTATTACATTGGAATAACTTGTAAAAAGTGGCATACCCTATACATAACTTTGTATACGCCAGGCATACCCTATACTTGGTGAAATCCTTTATGTTATTCCATTGCTTATTATTACATTGGAATAACTTTATATCTGTGATTTACCCTATACTTGGTGACATTCTTCTATTATTACATTGGAACATCCATGCATGTGTTTTTACAGGACTGGTTCCGCTCTTTATTATTATTACATTGGAACATCACATGCATGTGTTTTACACCCCATTGGTTCCGCTTTTATCATTACATTTGGAATATCCTATCGTGTGTTTTACAGGATCCGGTTCCATCTTTATTATTACATTGGAACATCACATGCGATTGTGAATTTCACCCGACTGGTTCCGTTATTATTATTCTATTGGAATAACTTTGTCATGCTGAATACCGCATGCATGGTGATTTCTTTTGTTATTCCATTCTTTATTATACCCGGTTGGTTAAAATTTTGACTTCTATACTCCATGAAATTAGTAGAATATCCTTGATATTTGCGTTTCATCCATAGATTTTTCATGGAAATATTCTTACGATCATTCTTGAATTTTACTCTACAAAGCGATGATCATGTTGACAATTTGGGCGTTAATAATTCTGGATAAAATAATTCTTGAACTTGTTTTATTGAATTCTTATATCATTGTCATCATCCTCATGTTTATATTTTTTTAAAGTCATCTCGTGGCACATAGAGCATGGATGGACTTGGTATGATTATGACCGAGGATTATTCTTTGTAATCATGGCCGTAATGTTACAAATGATGTGGTAAAAATCCTCGATTAGTAGTAGTGCATTGATGGGCGATTGTTGGCATGATCATGACCATTAATGAATACACAACTATTCTTGCCCGTAGTGCGGGAATAATTGTGGTCGTGATACTAAAAGAATATCCTTCGCCAGTAGTAGTGCGGGGTGATTCGATGATGTGGATTATTTATTAAAGCCGAGTCTCGGCTATATACGATGATGAAAACCTTTTAAATCATAAAAGATAGTAGATTTTATTTTCTACTTGACTCTTTTAATGGATTGCGTATTCATTGCAGATTAAACCGGTTTATCTATTGTATTTTATCGGTTTAACATTGTTGAAGACTATTGATAATTTATTCGCATTATCTTAGTCATAATATTTCTTCTTGGGCTAGTTGAGCTCACCCTTTCTTTCACTTTTTCTCTTCGAGAAATGAGAATATAGGCGGGACGAGTCGGGAAACGCAGTGATGGTCCCGAAGATAGCATTAGTAGTCCTCACTATTCGTGAAATAGTGTGATAATAATTGTAATGAGGACTTTTTGTTTGAGTTTGTATAATATCTAGTAAACGATATTTGTATTTAAACTCACAGTTTATGTCGTATTGTACAAGACAGTTATGTTAATAAGTTGTATTTAAATTACATACCATGTAAGTGGCGACCCAAGATGGGTGATGTATACCTATTTTTGGGGCGTCCACATACTCAACTTTCTACTTGATTGAGGTGAATCTTGAGTTTTGCTTCTTGCTAAACCGGACACAAGTCATTACCTATTAATTGACAAGTGCCATTTGGTACTTTTTCTATCTATTTTACCTGCAAAATCGAAGATCTGTATAACTTTGTTAGCTCAAATGAGGATTCCTTGGGATACCAAAGCCCCAAGTGGGGTGTACCTTTGAGGTACCTAAAAATCCTCTTTACAGCAGTTAGATGAGATTCTTTAGGACATGCCTGAAATCTATCACAAATACATGTTGCAAACATTATATCTGGTCTATTGGCAGTAAGATATAAAAGAGAGCCTATCATACCTCTGTATTGAGTTATGTCAATACCTTTACCTTTTTCATCTTTGTCAAGCTTGGTTGCAGGAGCGATTGGGGTTTTCATGGGAGAGGCTAATTCCATGTCATACTTATTGAGTAAGTCTTTAATGTACTTGGCTTGGTTTATGAAAATTCCTTCATCAGTCTGCTTTACTTGCAGTCCAAGAAAGAATCTCAGCTCACCCATCATGCTCATTTCGAATTTGCTCTACATAAGCTTGGAGAATCTCTTGCATAACTTTTCATCAGTAAAACCAAAGATAATATCATCACCATAAATTTGAACTAATAGGACCTTATCTTTATGCTTTCTAAGAAATAGTGTGGTATCTACTCTACCTCTAGTAAATCCATTTTCAATAAGAAAGTTAGTCAGTGTTTCATACCATGCTCTAGGTGCTTGTTTGAGACCATATAAGGCTTTGTCTAATCTAAAGACATAATTAGAAAGAGATGGATTGATGAAACACGGAGGTCGCTTTCACATAGACTTCTTCTTGAAGTTCACCATTCAAGAATGCACTTTTGACATCCATCTGAAAGACTATGAACTTCATGTGAGCAGCAAAGGCAAGGAATATTTTGATGGCTTCTAGTTTGGCAACAGGTGCAAATGTCTCATCATAGTCAATACCTTCTTCCTGAGAGTTTGAATAGTCCTCTCTGATTGTCCGTCCGTCTGTCTGAGGATGATATGCTGAACTAAATCGTAAATTCGTGCCCAGAGCTTTTTGTAAATTAACCCAAAATCGTGAAGTGAATCTTGGGTCTCGATCAGAAACTATGGATACTGGAATACCATGCAGTCTTACAATCTCGTTTATGTACATACGAGCAAGATGTTCAAGTGTATAAGTTTCTCGTATTGGTAAGAAATGAGCAGACACGGTCAATCTATCAACAATGACCCAAATTGCATCTATATCTTGAGAAACATTGGGAAGACCAGTAACAAAATCCATGGTAATGTGATCCCACTTCCATTCTAGAATTTCAAGTGGTTACAATGGACCTTTTGGTACTTGATGCTCTGCCTTGGCTCGTTGACAAGTTAAACACCTTGAGATAAACAGCGCTATCTCTCTCTTTCATATTTCCCCACCAAAATGTATGTCGAAGATCATGATACATTTTGGTACTCCCAAGATGGATTACAAATAGTGTGTTGTGCGCCTCCATCATGATTTTATACTTTAACTCAGGATCGTTAGGAACACAAAGTCTGGAGTTGACTCGAAGTATAACTTCTTCATCGATTCTTGCTTCTGGCATAGCACCTTCTTGTACTTTCTTCCTCATATGCATCAGCTCCAGGTCTGTAGCTTGAGCAACTTTAACTTTATCGATTAAAGTCGGTTCTACTCGTATATTCGCCATCATCACGTGGGTCTCTGGAGTCTTTATCTCTATCTCCATCCTTTGCAAGTCATACAAAATGGGCCTCTGCGCTGACAATATCGCACTCATACCCGTATATGATCTTTTACTCAATGCGTTAGCTACCATGTTTGTTTTCCAGGATGGTATTAGATGGTATGATCATAATCTTTCAACAGTTCAAGCCAACTTCGCTGTCGCATGTTGAGTTCCTTTTGAGTGAAGAAATATTTGAGGCTTTTATGATCCGTAAAGATCTCCACTTTCTCTCCACACAAGTAATGCCTCCAAATCTTTAGTACAAAAACAACAGCTGCCAACTCTAGATCATGAGTAGTATAATTCCTCTCATATTCTTTGAGTTGTCGAGAGGCATAGGCTATGACTTTCCTATGTTGCATGAGAACACATCCTAACCCTTTGCCTGATGCATCACTGTAGATGACCAATCCCTCCGAGCCAGATGGTATTGTCAGAACAGGTGCTGAAATGAGTCTCCTCTTGAGTTCTTGAAAACTCTTCTCACATTCCCCGTTCCAACCGAAATTTGTATCTTTCCCAGCCAGCTGAGTTAAGGGAGTAGCTATTCGACAAAACCCTTCTACGAATCTCCGATAATAACCAGCTATGCAGAGAAAGCTACGTACTTCGGTCACTAATTTAGGTTGCTCCCAGCTTTGAATAGCTTCAATCTTTGCTTGGTCAACAGATATTCCATGACTTGATACCACGTGCCCAAGGAATACTACTTCCTCAAGCCAAAACTCGCATTTCTTCAACTTGGCATAAATCTTATATTCACGAAGCTTTTGAAGTATCATCCTCAAGTGTTGCTCATGATCTTCATGGATTTTGGAATAAATAAGGATTTCAACAATAAAGACGACCACAAAGTGATCCAAATATTCCTTGAATACTCGGTTCATCATGTCAATGAAGGCAGCAGAAGCATTAGTCAATCCAAAAGACATGACTAGGAATTCATAATGCCCATACTGAGTTCTGAAAGTCGTCTTTGGAATGTCATCGGTTCTAATCTTCAATTGGTGATATCCGGAACGAAGATCAATCTTTGAAAAGAATTTGGTGCCTTCTTAATGGTCAAACAGTCATCAATACATTGTAATGGGTACCTATTTTTGATGGTGACATGATTGACTCCCCGCTAATCGAAGACAAAGTCGCATACTCCCATCTTTCTTTTTCACGAATAGAACAGGAGAACCCCAAGGAGACGTACTAGGATGAATGAAACCGATGTCTAACAATTCTTGCAGTTGGGTCTTTAACTCCTGAAGTTCAATAGGAGCCATTCGATATGTGGCTTTAAAAATAGGTTTTGTACCGGGTTCAAGGTCGATACAAAATTTAATTTCACGCTCTAGGGGTACGCCAGGAAGTTCTTCAGGGAATACGTCAAGAAATTCATTAACAATAGAAATATCATTCAAAACTGGCGTATTTTTGGTTTGATCCGTGACATGAGCTAAGAAAGCTTGACATCCATTTTTCAATAAACGAATAGCTTTATGGCTTGAGATGACAATGATTGATTTTAATGGTTTGGTTGCTTGAATTCGCATAATAGGTTGGTTAGGAATATGAAAGCTAACAAACTTACGAGTAAAAATCAATTATTGCATGATGAGTAGTTAAACAATGAATCCCTAGAATTATGTCAAATGAAAGTATTTTCAATGAAATAAGATCGACAGGTAATGTGAGGGTACCGATTTGAACCAAACAAGACTTATAAGCGATTGGATGTAATGAAGGATTCTCCCATGGAGTTTCAACGGATAAGTCAAAGTCTAATTTCTCGAGTCGATTTTAAGCGTTAAGCGCAAATAGGAGAAATAAAAGAATGGGTAGAACCGGTATCAAATAAGGTATAAACTTCGCTAGAGTTTATGATAAGCTTACCCGTGATGACCTCTGTTAGTTCCCAATAGGCACGATAGATATCTAGAAGGGTGGGGTTGAATAGAAAATTAAAACTTTTTCTTTTAATCCTTTTTTAAGGTGATGGTAATCAATGCACAGTGGACTGAGTATATGTGAAAAACCTTTTGTTATATATCTTGTGTTAATGAGATTGAGGCAGTTATGACAGTTATAACAGATATTGCAGTTATAGCAGTTATACCAGTTAATGAACACAATAGTTTAAAGTGGTTCAGAGCACTAAAAGCTCCTAGTCCACTCTTCTACTCCTTGAGTAGAAAATTCACTAAGGATGTTTATTACCCTTCTTGAATCTCACAGATTCCTTCTAGACCAGCAGTCTAGGTACTTCTTAGTTCACTCTTGAACTCTTCAAGTCAAACAGACTTGGTCTCTCACAGTTCACTTAGAACTCTTCAAGTCCTTTAGACCTGGAACTCTTACTTCAGTTGATTGAATGTTATTTAGATCGTGATTGATGCTATTCAGTTTCTAGTAAGCACTTGTTCGAAAGAACTGAATAGCTGAGCAAGCTTTTCCTTTTTCTCAGATCGTAGAGTTGAGCATTGAGGGTTCTTGTGCGTTTTTATTCAGTACTTGCTACTGCTTTCTCATCTGTCTTTGATCTGTATATATGTGATCTTGAAATCTATCCATTGAAGTCATCTGATGAGCCATTAAAAGTGTTTAACATTTCTGAGCTTTGATGGAGACTTTTCTGCACATCTTCTGAATTACACTCTGGCCCACTAACACAGCAGACTGCTTTCTCACCTAACACCACAAAAGGTGTTTTCCTTTGCCCAATGGTCCTTTTCTTAGCTTTTTGAGTACGTTTCTTTTGATCAATACTAAGGATATATTTTGTACGTTGGGACTGGTGAGAGCTTCAACGTTCAAAACCCATTCCATATTTTTTGGAGTCTATCTTCAGATGAGCGATAGGGCTTGATGTTTCTGACACAAAGCAGATGACACTCTACTATCAATATCGTAGTATCTTATCATATTGGTGCCTGTTCGTAAGAGATCACTACGATTTCTCACAAGGATTTGCACACTACGTTCTTCACTTGCTCGTCTTGCAAACTCTACTTTCTGAGAGCACATTGCATATTTTAACACTACGATATTCACTTGCTCGTCTTGCAGATTCTGCGTTTCTGAGAGCACATTACTATCTCTGAGTTAGTTTCGGCAAACGTCTGGACCACACTTCGATTCGTGGAGAGGCCCTTCAAAGCAGATACACTACGATCAACTCAACACTATGATCCTGCCTTAGCTTACGCATTACGTTGATCGGTAGGATGGTACGAGTCTATCTATTTCTTTCTAGCCATAGATCAACCTAACAGATATGATCTCTTTATCTATACAAGTGAACATTAAAGGCTAAGATCAACCTAACATTTTTGATCTATCACTAAGTCCTTGTACATATATTCTTTGAAGGACTTTACATAATCATGAGTAGTTTCATAAAACATCAAATCACAATATGCATTTTTCCAACAATCTCCCCCTATTTTATGTTGACATAACCAAGGAGATTTGTTGTCATGATTATAAAGTTTTATATACAGTTGCAGAAAAGTAAACATGACTTAGTATTTCAGTGAGCAGCTGAAATTTCTAGAGAATAGAATTTATTGATGTATGGAAACAGATTTTACATTTAAGAATGACTACATCAATACAACTTATCTCTATTTCTTTGGCCTTTTGCTTCTTGGAGGATTTGCATATTCCTCAGCTCTCCTCTTTCTACTTGCTTCATCTCTTCTGGCTTGATCTTCCAGCTCACTTGGGCTTAGCCTTGGATTATGATCATCTCTATTCATGAATGCAGGATCTCCAATTGGCATTCTTAGACCTATCGTTGTTACCGTATGAGAGCTGGTGGCTGGCCCTAGACTCCTTAAGGGTTGAGCCATTAATATTTCCTGCTGATCAGATCGTTGAGTCTGATGGCTGGATCGTGGAGTCTGCTGGTGGATCTGCCTTGCAGAAGGATTCCTTGAGGATTGAGGTTGGAGACCTCTGTCTTTGCCTTTGCCTCCCTGATCTCCTCCTTTACCTTTATTCTCCCCCTTTATGTCAGCATCAAGAGTTTGAATGTCATCTGAAAGATGATTAAGGCCTTGAACAAGCTCGTTAAGCTAACTCTTAGTCTGAGCAATGTCTTCTCTATTTTCTTCGATTAGAGCTTCAGACCTGGCTTCCCTTTGCTTAAGGATGGAGAGAATGTTGTCTATTTTATGGCCATTGCTGACATAGAATTGTTGAAATTCTTGACAGCAATCTGAAGATTTTGGATGCTTTGTATCATCAGTTGGTTCTGAGATTCTTGAGTTTTCTGTAGAATCAAGACAGCATCCCGATGTCTTTTAGCTGCGAGGAAGTGAATATCATCCCTGTCCTTTATGCTTTGTTGCATTTCATTGATAATCTCTTTGAGTGTTTTAGACAGTTCGGAGCTCAGGGAGCTTGGAAGATTATTTGCAGCATTGATCATTGATGTCAACCTCAGCTGTATCAATGCAGCATGATCTTCAAGGCTCTCATCTAGTTCTCTGATCACTTTCTCAGACATGGCTGACAAATCAGCCTTTATGGATAGTTCTGACAGGATTTCATCTAGATTTGGAATTTATGAGGGAGGTGACGTGCTCTTGAATTTATCTTGCAGTGAGTAGAGTGCAAGTTCAAGATTGAATCATTCATTTCTAGATGAGGAGGGAATATCTGAAGGAGTGGCCTTTGTTTGGATGTTGGAGCTTGGTGACTCTACGATTTATTGTGGATACTCTACCATGAGGCTAGAGGCAGGCATCGTAGAGGTAGTAGGCTGAGTGAGCATTAGGTAGTTGATCTTATTTGGTTCCTCGATTCTGAAATTTTGAGATTACGTGATTGAAATTAATCGATGGATGAAGAATTACTTCCAACCATTGCGGGAATTCATAGAATTGATTAAATGAGGGTGGTGGCAAGTGATTAATTCTGAAAGGAGTGGGGATAGATAGTACCTCAAGTGTGTTCTCTGAGGAAGGCCTGTTGGAGAGAAGCTTCTTGGCAAAATTGAATTTCCCTGGGAATCCATTTGCAAGTACTGAGATAGTTGGATACTCTTTGAAACTCCAGAACATATGATCCCAAGAGTTCAGAATTTAAGCTCGGTAGAAGGGCATCATAGGAATATATGAAAATAGTTGCTCATAGGTGGCTCTTCTGTGCCCATCAATGCCTACAGCTATGATCTCAATCTCATCATCTTCTTCTCTGATTTCACTGGAGGATTCCATTATGTCGATTGCTTCAGGTTCTTCATTATCTCCTCCAGGAATTTCTTTTTCAGCTATTGAGGTGGCATGATCCTCCCCCTTAGCTTGATCATTCTTTTGAAATGTCAATAGCTCCCCCTCAACTAGAGCATCCTCTGATGGAAGATCTTCAGGCATCTTCCCCTCAGTATGAACACCTTCTACTTGACATTCACTTGCTGGTTTCTTTTTAGCACTCAATTCTTTTGCTTCCCTTCTTAGCACTTCTTCATTGGCAAAAATATACTTCTTAACCAGTTTCCTTCTTGGCCTTTTAGGCTGTGCTACAGCCTCAGGACTCTCTTCAGTTGTGTCATTCAGATCAGCCAAGATATTTGATGCAGCTTCTTCCTTGTTTGATCGGAGGAGACTCGATGATCGAAGAGGCTGATGGCTTTTTTCATTTATGGCTGGTCTTACTCATCTTCAGCAACTAAGATATAGTTGCTCTATCTTCTTCTGCCTCTGCTTGCTGTTCTTTTTCCTTAGGATCCTTAGAGTCTCAATTTCTAAGGACTCTACAGGCTTGTTGGTGGTGGATCCTTGAGGTTCTTCTGTAGTTCTAGCTTTTTTTTCCTTTGCTCTTTCTGATTAAAGTAATGGGTTCTCCCTAGTTAGTTTCTTCTTCTTCTTCCTTAGTTTCCTTGACAACAGACATATTCTCTGGCACTCCTGTTCCTTTTATCTCACCAGTTTGACCACTGGATTCAAACATCAACTTCACATTTTCAGCTGGATTCTCTTCCAGTTTTCAAACAACTACTGGGTCATTCTTCGATTTGGGTTTATGGCTTCTCCTTCATTATCCTCAATCATGTCACCAAGAGCAGCCTATAGGATAATGCTGATAAATCGTCCGTAGAGCATCTTCTGAGCGCTCTTTGTCTTCTTGGAGCTAACAAACCATTTTCCAATCCATTCAAGTAATAAAGCCCCATAGTTTAGTTGAATTTTATAGCATATGGTAGTCATGAGTTTGAGTTATATTTCATTCACAGAGTCATGACCTGAGCTTTTACAACATATGCATTTTCCAACAATGTCAGCCAGAAACTCATACCTCTGTGGAAACTCCTTCTTTTTGTATCCTTTGACAGAGGGTGATTTCTTGTGATGCATTTTCTTGAGACCTTTATGGAAGTCTATTCCATCTAAGGACGGATAGCCTTCAGATTTGAGCTCTAGGGCTAGATTGATGTCTTCAGCTCTTAATTTGATTTGGACGTTTCTTACTTTCACGGTGATGGTATTGTTTTCAAACACTCCGTTATTGTAGAATTCTTTTACCAGCTGTGGGTAGATCAATGTGTCAGTACCCAAGGCTTCTTCAAGACCTGCCTTCTTCAGTAGCGACAATGTTTTGTGAAATTGGGGTTCAACCGTTTTAAACTCGTCGAAACACAATCTGTAGCTGGAGACAACACTGCAAGCTGCCATTGATTTCTTTATCGGAAGTGAGGCTGACGGAGCTTGCTAATGATTTAGGGTTTCTGCTTGAGAGAGGAAGAGAGAGATGGTCTTTTGAACTTCAAATTTCAAAAAAGACCATTTTAATTTGTACCTGAAACTTCCCTCTCTCTATTTTGCTTAGTGGGACAGGTGTCGAACTTTGCTTGCTCTCTCTGAATTCTTAGCGAGAGAAGGTTGTCTTGGTTGCCCTTAACTTCTTCTGGGATGATGTATTCTTTAGTGGGACTACGATCGTTGAGATGGTCCTTGGTGTCGTCAAGTCTGTTCATCCATCGTTGAGTCTGTTCAGCAGTCGTCGAATCTGATCTGTAATCGTGGAGTCTGATCTATAATTATCGTGTTTGGGCTGCACTTGTAGAGTTTGAACTACGGTCATCGAGTCTGACTTATCAATCGTAGAGTCTGATCAAGTTCTCGTGATGAACCTTTGGTTTTAGAATTTTCCTTGGTTTAAGGTAGCTCAGGAAGGGCCAACCTCTTGAATAGAACAAGGGTTAGGTTTGTCCTTGAGGCACTTATCAGAGAGAATGCTTTGATTTTTGCTGGATCATCATAGGGTGCTCCTTTGGTTTTATTGATGTAGCTCAGCTATCGTTGAGTCTGTACTACAATCGTTGATTTTGTTTAGCGTTCGTTGAGTTTTATGACACTTTGGCTCTACGATCGTGGACTTCCTTTGATCATGTCTTTGATTTTGGACATAGCCCTTAAATCTGTATGGTTAGCACAAACTAGAGCATAATATTTCAGGTTTGTAAGTTAAGCATGCCTAGCTCACTTATTAGTTTTTTGAATTTGGATTCATCTAGAGGATTTGTAAAAACATCAGCAAGTTAATTTTCAGTAGGGATAAATTATAAAGATATATTTACGTTTTGTACATGATCCCTAATGAAGTGATATCTTATTTCTATATGCTTAGTCCTAGAGTGCATGACAGGATTATGAGTTATAGCAATTGCACTAGTGTTATCACAATGAATAGGTATGGATTTGAATTCAAACCCATAATCTGCTAGTTAATTTTTCATCCATAGGATCTGAAACGACAAGCGCGCCAAGACAAAGTACTCAACTTCTCTACGGTTGAGAGGTAGACACCGAGTTTTGCTTCTTGCTAAACCAGGACACAAGTCAGTTACCTAGTAATTGACAAGTGCCACTGGTACTTTTTCTATCTATTTTGCAGCCTGCAAAATTAGCATCTGTATAACCTGTTAGCTCAAATGATGATTCCTTGGGATACCAAAGCCCCAAGTGGGGTGTACCTTTGAAGTTCCTAAAAATCCTCTTTACAGCAGTTAGATGAGATTCTTTAGGACATGCCTGAAATTTAGCACAAATACATGTTGCAAACATTATATCTGGTCTATTGGCAGTAAGATATAAAAGAGAGCCTATCATACCTCTGTATTGAGTTATATCAATACCTTTACCTTTTTCATCTTTGTCAAGCTTGGTTGCAGGAGCGATTGGGGTTTTCATGGGAGAGGCTAATTCCATGTCATACTTCTTGAGTAAGTCTTTAATGTACTTGGCTTGGTTTATGAAAATTCCTTCATCAGTCTGCTTTACTTGTAGTCCAAGAAAGAAGTTCAGCTCACCCATCTTGCTCATTTTGAATTTGCTCTACATAATCTTGGAGAATCTCTTGCATAACTTTTCATCAGTAAAACCAAAGATAATATCATCGACATAAATTTGAACAAATAGGACCTTATCTTTATGCTTTCTAAGAAATAGTGTGGTATCTACTCTACCTCTAGTAAATCCATTTTCAATAAGAAAGTTAGTCAGTGTTTCATACCATGCTCTAGGTGCTTGTTTGAGACCATATAAGGCTTTGTCTAATCTAAAGACATAATTAGAAAGAGATGGATTGATGAAACCTGGAGGCTGCTCTACATAGACTTCTTCTTGAAGTTCACCATTCAAGAATGCACTTTTGACATCCACCTGAAAGACTACGAACTTCATGTGAGCAGCAAAGGCAAGGAATATTTTGATGGCTTCTAGTCTGGCAACAGGTGCAAATGTCTCATCATAGTCAATACCTTCTTCCTGAGAGTTTGAATAGTCCTCTCTAATTGTCCGTCCGTCTGTCTAAGGATGATATGCTGAACTAAATCGTAAATCCATGCCCATAGCTTTTTGTAAACTAACCCAAAATCGTGAAGTGAATCTTGGGTCTCGATCAGAAACTATGGATACTGGAATACCATGCAGTCTTACAATCTCGTTTATGTACATACGAGCAAGATGTTCAAGTGTATAAGTTTCTCGTATTGGTAAGAAATGAGCAGACATGGTCAATCTATCAATAATGACCCAAATTGCATCTATATCTTGAGAAACATTTGGAAGACCAGTAACAAAATCCATGGTAATGTGATCCCACTTCCATTCTAGAATTTCAAGTGGTTACAATGGACCTTTTGGTACTTAATGCTCTGCCTTGGCTCGTTGACAAGTTAAACACCTTGAGATAAACAGTGCTATCTCTCTCTTCATATTTCCCCACCAAAATGTATGTCGAAGATCATGATACATTTTGGCACTCCCAAGATGGATTGCAAATAGTGTGTTGTGCGCCTCCATCATGATTTTATACTTTAACTCAGGATCGTTAGGAACATAAAGTCTGGAGTTGACTCGAAGTATTCCTTCTTCATCAATTCTTGCTTCTGGCATAGCACCTTCTTGTACTTTCTTCCTCATATGCATCAGCTCCAGGTCTATAGCTTGAGCAGCTTTAACTTTATCGATTAAAGTCGGTTCTACTCGTATATTCGCCACCATCATGTAGGTCCCTAGTGTCTTTATCTCTATCTCCATCCTTTGCAAGTCATACAAAATGGGCCTCTGCGTTGACAATATCACACTCGTACCCGTATATGATCTTCTACTCAATGCATCAGCTACCACGTTTGCTTTTCCAGGATGGTATTGGATGGTATGATCATAATCTTTCAATAGTTCAAGCCAACGTCATTTGTCACATGTTGAGTTCCTTTTGAGTGAAGAAATATTTGAGGCTTTTATGATCCGTAAAGATCTCCACTTTCTCTCCATACAAGTAATGCCTCCAAATCTTTAGTGCAAAAACAACAGCTGCTAACTCTAGATCATGAGTAGGATAATTCCTCTCATATTCTTTGAGTTGTCGAGAGGCATAGGCTATGACTTTCCCATGTTGCATGAGAACACATCCTAACCCTTTGTCTGATGCATCACTGTAGATGACAAATCCCTCCGAGCCAGATGGTATTGTCAGAATAGGTGTTGAAATGAGTCTCCTCTTGAGTTCTTGAAAACTCTTCTCACATTCCTCGTTCCAACCCAAAATTTGTATCTTTCCGAGCCAGCTGAGTTAAGGGAGTAACGATTCGACAAAACCCTTCTACGAATCTCCGATAATAACTAGCTAAGCCGAGAAAGCTACGTACTTCGGTCACTAATTTAGGTTTCTACCAGCTTTGAATAGCTTCAATATTTGCTGGGTCAACAGATATTCCATGACTTGATACCACGTGCCTAAGGAATACTACTTCCTCAAGCCAGAACTCGTATTTCTTCAACTTTGCATAAATCTTATATTCACGAAGCTTTTGAAGTATCAGCCTCAACTGTTGCTCATGATCTTCATGGCTTTTGGAATAAATAAGGATGTCATCAATAAAGACGACCATAAAGTGATCCAAATATTTCTTGAATACTCGGTTCATCATATCCATGAAGGTAGCAGAAGCATTAGTCAATCAAAAAGACATGACTAGGAATTCATAATGCCCATACCGAGTTCTGAAAGTCATCTTTGGAATGTCATCGGTTCTAATCTTCAATTGGTGATATCCGGAACGAAGATCAATCTTTGAAAAGAATTTGGTGCCTTGCAACTAGTCAAACAAATCATCAATACGTGGTAATGGGTACCTATTTTTGATGGTGACATGATTCAACTCCAGCTTAATCGATCTGAAAGTCGCATACTCCCATCTTTCTTTTCACGAATAGAGCAGAGCACCACCCCGGAGGCGTCTTAGGATGAATGAAACCGATGTCTAACAATTCCTGCAGTTGGGTCTTTAACTCCTGAAGTTCAATAGGAGCCATTCGATATGAGGCTTTGGAAATAGGTTTTGTACAGGGTTCAATGTCGATACAAAATTTAATTTCACGATCTGGGGGTACGCTAAGAAGTTCTTCAGGGAATACGTGAGGAAATTTATTAACAATAGAAATATCATTCAAAACTGACGTATTTTTGTTTAGATCCGTGACATGAGCTAAGAAAGCTTGACATCCGTTTTTCAATAAACGAATAGCTTTATGGCTTGAGATGACAATGATTGATTTTAATGGTTTGGTTGCTTGAATTCGCATAATAGGTTGGTTAGGAATATGAAAGCTAACAACCTTACGAAAAAAAATCAATTATTGCATGATGAGTAGTTAACCAATGAATCCCTAGAATTACGTCAAATGAAAGTATTTTCAATGAAATAAGATCGACAGGTAATATAAGGGTACCGATTTGAACCAAACAAGACTTATAAGCGATTGGATGTAATGAAGGATTCTCCCAATGGAGTTTCAACGAGATAAGTCAAAGTCTAATTTCTCCATAGTCAAATTTAAGCGTTGAGCGCAAGTAGGAGAAATAAAAGAATGGGTAGAACCCAGTTATCAAATAAGGTATAAACTTCGCTAGAGTTTATGATAAGCTTACCCGTGATGACCTTTGTTAGTTCCCAATAGGCACGATAGATATCTAGAAAGGTGGGGTTGAATAGATAATTAAAACTTTTTCTTTTAATCCTTTTTTAAGGTGATGGTAATCAATGCACAGCGGAATGAGTATATGTGAAAAACCTTCTATTATATATCTTGAGTTAATGAGATTGAGGCGATTATGAGCGATTATAGCGAGATAGTGCAGTTATAGCAGTTAATGAACATAATAGTTTTAAGTGGTTCAGAGCACTACAAGCTCCTAGTCCACTCTTCTACTCCTTGAGTAGGAAATCCACTAAGGATGTCTGTTACACTTCTTGAATCTCACAGATTCCTTCTAGACCAGCAGTCTAGGTACTTCTTAATTCACTCTTGAACTCTTCAAGTCCAGCAGACTTAGTCTCTCACAGTTCACTTAGAAATCTTCAAGTCCTTCAGACCTGGAACTCTTACTTCAGTTGATTGAATGTTGTTTAGATCGTGATTGATGCTATTCAGTTTCTAGTAAGCACTTGTTCGAAAGAACTGAAGAGCTGAGCAAGCTTTTCCTTTTTCTCAGATCGTAGAGTTGAGCGTTGAGTGTTCTTGTGCATTTTTGTTCAGTACTTGCTACTGCTTTCTCATCTGTCTTTGATCTATATATATGTGATCTTGAAATCTATCCGTTGAAGTCATCTGATGAGCCATTAAATGCGCTTGACATTTCTGAGCTTTGATGGAGACTTTTCTGCACATCTTCTGAATTACACTCGCCCACTTGACACACGTGATCGCTTTCTCACTAACACCTCAAAAGGTGTTTTCCTCCTTGATGGTCCTTTTCTTAGCTTTTTGAGTACGTTTCTTTTGATCAATACTAAGGATATCTTTTGTACATTGGGACTGGTGAGAGCTTCAACGTTCAAAACCCATTCCATATTTGTTGGAGTCTATCTTCAGATGAACGATAGGGCTTTATGTTTCTGACACAAAGAAGATGACACTCTACTATCAATATCGTAGTGTCTTGTCATATTGGTGCCTGTTCGTAAGAGATCCCTAGGATTTCTCACAAGGATTTGCACACTACGTTCTTCACTTGCTCGTCTTGCAAACTCTTCGTTTCTGAGAGCACACTGCATATTTTAACACTACGATCTTCACTTGCTCGTCTTGCAGATTCTGCGTTTCCGATAGCACACTACGATCTCTGAGTTAGTTTTGGCAAACGTCTGGACCACACTTCGATTCGTGGAGAGGCCCTTCAAGGCAGATACACTACGATCATCTCAGCACTACGATCCTGCCTTAGCTTCTGCATTCTATTAATCAGATAGGATGGACTATGAGTCTCTCTATTTCTTTCTAGCCATAGATCAACCTAATAGATTTGATCTCTTTATCTATACAAGTGAACATTAAAGGCTAAGATCAACCTAACATTTTTGATCTATCACTAAGTCCTTGTACATATATTCTTTGAAGGACTTTACATAATCATGAGTAGTTTCATAAAACATCAAATCACAATATGCATTCTTCCAACAAATTCGTTCGAGTTTCTTGCTTTCTGGGAGGTCACGACAAACGCTTTCCCTTGTACTACTAGCTTTGACTTTTTTGGGACGTCCTTTGGTGCCTCCATCCTAGCTGAACTTGTCTTCGGTGAATGACAAAATTGGGCTAGGTGACCTTCTCTTCCACAATTATAACATGCTTTGGATGGCATCGCGCAGTTTAGAATGATGTGTCCCTCCCCTCCGCATTTGAAGCATATGATAGGTGGTCGTTCTCCTTCCTTAACAACGGGTGATGGTGCTGACATCTTTCCATCATTGTTGAATCTCCTCTTCTTGAAATGTCCATTCTTATTGTTTTGGCCATGATTACCACCAAAGTTGTTACCATTTCTGGCATGTTGATTCCCTCCACGCTTATTATCACCGCTTCGATGACTGCTATCACTAGTATTATCATTTTTTCGGCTGCTCTCTTTTGGTTAGGTTGACTCATTATCGCGCTCTAATAACTGAGCCTTATTAACAACATCTGAATACAAACACAGTTTATAAGAGATAAGATATTGACGTATCTCGGGTTTCAAACCACTTAGAAACATTCGCATCATTCTCTCTTCATTATCAACCAAATGGGACGCAAACCGAGACAACTCGGCAAACTTGGCTTCGTACTGCGACACGGTCATGTTGATTTGCTCCAGCTTGATGAACTCTACCTCTTTCATGTGACGAATACTTTCGGGAAAGTACTTGTCGTTGAACAATTCTTGAAACTTCTCCCAAGTCATCTTCGGTCACGGCGGAGTTGAGTCGTTTCTGATTCCCACCAAGATGTCTGCCTTTGCACGCAACATGAAGATGGCAAAGGGAACCTTTTGCTCCTCGAAGCATCCCAAGACATCAAATATCTTGCAGATCTGCTTTATCCACATCTCCGCCTTAAGTGGTTTTGGCTCTCCAAAAAACTCCGGTGGTCCTAGTTCCTTGAACTGATTAGCGGTGACCGTCCGAGAGTTGCCAGTGTTTCCAACTGCATTTTGTACAGGAGCCGCTCTTGCCTGATATTGTATGAATTGTATAAAGCCTCTGAATATTCCATCGTTCATCATCTGGTCAGTGTTGTTGTTTGCCTGAGTATTATCGCCTTCCTGATGCACATTATCCTAATTATTGATCTGTGGAGACTCAACGGTGTCTTGTGCTCCATTGCTAATCTCAACATTCTCGGATGCCATTTTCAAATACTGCCACAAAACAAAGGTTAATTGACATGCAATATATTATCCCTATACTCTGACCGACCAATTAAATGTCAAATAAACTTAGGTAGGTCATACTAGCGAAGGAATTCCCCGTCTCTCCCCTCCTAGTTCTTATCTCACATCTCAGCCAGGGATCATATCCCTAAGCTCTGATACCAACTGTGACACCCCCAAAATAGGTATACATTACCCATCTTGAGTCGCCAAATACATGGTACAAAATTCAAATACAACTTAATTATACTACAGTCGTGTAAAATACGACAAAATATATGTTGTGAGTTTTAATACAAATATTGTCATCTAGACAATATCCACACTCAATTGAGTCCTCATTATATTTATTATCACACTATTTAACAGAATAGTGAGGACTACTAATGTTATTATCTGGACCGCCACTCCGCTTCCCTAGTCCTCCTTACGTTCTCATTTCACAAGAGAACAATGAAAGTAAAAGGGTGAGCTCAACTAGCCCAGTAAGAAATATTATGACTAAGATAATACAGAATAAATTATCATTAGCCTTCAACAGTGTTAAACTAATATAATAAACATCAAGTTTAACTACAATGGAACAAGCAATCCATTAAAAGAGTCAGTAGAGAATAAAATCTACTATATTTTATGATTTAAAAGGTTTTCATCACTTTTATCATTGGGACTCACGACAAATAAATAATCCACATCATCCACTTTACTGACCCAAGGATATTCATTAGTATCACAACCAAAATTATCCATGCACTACGGGCGAGGATATTAGTGTATTCATCAAAGGTCAAGATCATGCCAACAACTATCCATCAATGCACTACACAGGCGAATGAGGACTTTTACCACATCATTTGTAACATTATGGTCATGATTATCTGGATTAATCTCTGGTCATAATCATACCAAGTCCATCTATGCACTACAGGCCACAGATGACTTTCAACATAATATAAACATGAGGATGATGACAATGATATAAGAATTCAATAAAACAAGTTCAAGAATTAATTTATCCAGTAACTAATAACGTCCAAATTGTCAACATGATACTTCTTTGTAGAGTAAAATTCAAGAATGCTCAGAAGATTATTTCCATGAAAAGATATTGGATGAAGCGCAAATATCAAGGATATTCCACTAATTTCATGGAGTATAGAAGTCAAAATTTTAACCAATTGAGTATAATAAAGAATGGAATAATAAAAGAAATCACCAGACATGCAATAGACCTCACAGACAGGTTATCCCAACAGAATAATAAATAACAGAACCAAGTCAGGCGAAATTCACAATCAAGCGGGATGTTCACAAATGAATAATAAATAATCGGGCGGTCATGCGTAAGCATTGAGACAAGATGTTCCAATGAATAATAAAGAATGGAATAACGTAAGAATTTCACCATATATACGATTATTGCATGGGCGGGTTATTCCAACATAATGATAAAGAATGGAATAACAGAAGAATTTCACCAAGTATAGGTGATTTGTTTGACCAGTTAAAGGATGCTAGATATTTCTCAAAAATAGATTTGAGAAGTGGGTATCATCAACTGAAAGTAAGAAAGGAGGATGTACCGAAGACGGCATTCCAAACTTGGTATGGATATTACGAATTTTTGGTGATGTCTTTTGGTTTGACAAACGCCCCTGCAGCGTTCATGGATTTGATTAACAGGGTGTTTAAACCATTTTTAGACAAGTTTGTGGTGGTGTTTATCGACGATATTCTGGTGTACTCTAGAACTCAAGAAGAACACATGGAACACTTACGTCTAACGCTGGAGATGCTAAGAAAGGAAAATTTGTATGCGAAATTCTCTAAATTTGAATTTTGGTTAGAACGTGTACAATTTCTTGGGCACGTAATTGACAAGGATGGAATTTCAGTGGATCCATCAAAGGTCGAGGCTGTGATAAATTGGGAATAACCAAGAACTCCATCAGAAGTAAGAAGTTTCTTGGGATTTGCAGGGTATTACAGACGGTTTATCCAGGATTTCTCCAAGATTGCCACTCCGTTGACAAATTTGACGAGGAAATCTGTAAAATTTGTTTGGACGGAGAAGTGTGAAGGAAGATTCCAAGAATTGAAAAAGAAGTTAAGTATGGCACCTCTGTTGTCATTACCAGATAATAAAAGAAATTTTGTGGTGTACAGTGATGCTTCACTTAAAGGATTAGGATGTGTCCTTATGCAGAACGGAAAAGTCATCGCGTATGCATCAAGGAAATTGAAAGACTACAAAAAGGGTATCCGACTCATGATTTAGAGTTGGCAGCGGTTGTGTTTGCTTTAAAAATATGGAGACACTATCTCTATGGAGAGAAATATGAGATTTACACAGACCATAAGAGTCTAAAGTACATTTTCACTCAAAAAGACCTGAATATGTGCCAAAGGAGATGGATGGAATTGATAAAGGATTACGATTGTGAGATCTTTTTATCATCCAGGCAAAGCAAACGTGGTTGCAGATGCCTTGAGTAGGAAAGGCAGAGAAAAATTGATGTTCTTAACTGATAAGGAGGAGCTTATTTCAGCAATGTCAAGGTTAGAGTTGGAAATCAAATTTCCAAAAGAATCCGATGAAAAATTATACCAGATGGAAGCTAGTCTAACTTTGGTGGACAAAGTGAAGAACGCTCAACTGCAGGATGCGGAATGCAGAAAAATAAAGGAGAGTGTACTTGAAGGAAGGGAGGAAAAATTCAAGGTTGATACTGAAGGAATGCTAAGATTCGAGGGAGGGATCTGGGTTCCAACAGTACCAGATATTAAAGAAGACATCTTGACAGAAGCTCATAGCTCGAGATATTCAATTCATCCGGGAAGTACGAAGATGTATAAAGATTTACGGCGATATTTTTGGTGGCCAAATATGAAAAGAGACGTTGCAGAATGCATTGCAAAGTGCTTGACATGTCAGAGAGTTAAGGTCGAGCATCAAAGGCCAAGTGGATTACTTCAACCATTGGAGATACTGAAATGGAAATGGGAACATATCACAATGGATTTTGTGGTAGGTCTCCCAACGACTCAGAAAGGATACGATGTGATATGGGTGATAGTGGATAGATTGACAAAATTTGCACACTTTTTGCTAATAAAGATTAGATTCAATCTTGATCAGCTGTCAAAGTTATATGTTAAAGAGATCGTGACGAGACATGGAGTTCTAGTGTCAATTGTGTCAGATAGAGATCTGAGGTTCACATCAAACTTCTAGAAGAGATTACAAGAATTTATGGGAACACAGTTACGAATGAGTACGGCATATCATCTGCAAACAGATGGCCAAAGTGAACGAACGATTCAGACATTAGAAGATATGCTGAGAGCATGCATCAGTTAACAAATAACCTTTTATAAAGGAGTTATTAAAATAACTTAAAGGAGTTTAATTCAGTTTTGCCAAACAAGGCCTAATGCCTATTAAGTCTTTAATCTAACTGTGTTTTACCAAATAAGGCATAAGGATTAATTGATTATTTTTTTTAGTGGATAGCCAAACAAGCCTTATGGCTTTTGATTTTCAAATAAAATATAACTGATGTCAGTTAAAGTTAGAATTATATTATATAATTAATACCTATATTATTATTATACGTTATATTGTTAGTACGTAGTTAGAGTTAGGAAGAAAGAACTCAGTAGAAGAGAAGAAGAGAGTTTACAGAGAGAAAAGAAGAGAGGAAGAAAGGCTAGAGAATTTGAGAAAGGAATTGGGAAAAAGAAGCTTGATAATAAAAAGGATAGCCATCATCTTCTACAAGCAAGGTATCATCCTACCCTTTTAAGATTTTAAAATTTTAGTTTTCTCTTTCCTAATTCTCTGTAAAATTCTTGTGAAAGGATAAATTGCTTGATTGTATGTGGCTTTATATGATAAACTAGTGTTGTTAAACTATTTTCATAGGTTTTATATGAGTATAGTCAATGAATTGATGTTAGGTATGTGGTTTGTGAAGAAAAACTATTTTACAGTGAGTTTATATGAATATATGTGAATATGATTTAGTTTAAGGTAGAAATTAAGGTTTAATTAGTTGTTTAGTTGATAAATTGACTATTGTATTTGAAAGAGGTGGTATAAACATAAATAAGGTACTTTGAATTAACTATTTTGGTTGAAAAATAAAATCACAATGTTGATTTTCATTGAAAATATCAAAAAGTGAGTTTTTATCAAAAATAGTGAAATTGGATGTTTTAAATTCGTTGTTTATGTTGTTTTATGGGTAGAAATATGTTAAGAGTCTTTGAATTATGTTTATATGAAGTCTCTATATGAATTACATGTTAATTAGGCTGTTAGAAAGTAGCTTGTAGGCCAAAATTGGCTTTTGTTCATCTTTATTCTTGCTTGTCATTTGTCTGTAAAAGTCTGCAATTCAGTCTTGCATGGCTATTTGGTGCCACGCAATGAGTTGACCTCATAGTTTAATTTTCAGCATCATGATATCATCATCATGACCATGAGTATCGACCCACATATAATCGTAGGCCAAATAGCAATATGAGTTAAGCGAAATAATTCGACATTGTACTTTTTGTACTCAAAATCTGAAGGAATTTTTATGTGTTAATAGTAGGACTATTAAGTTATGATTTCAGTATTTCTATACCATGAATGAGCATGTTATTAATAATTAACTTGTTTTGTAACGTGATTATGTGATTAAAAATCAAATCTTACATGATGAGTGTACTTAGTTATGTTTGTAAAGTGGTAGTGACTAACTATGTCATGCTGACATATGTATATAGGATATTGTGATTCAAATTGTTCGGTTTAGCCTACGAGCAAGGCAAGTTCTCTAATCCATTATCTTGTTAAACCAATTATTGTTTCCAATTTGATTGCAATATAATGATGCAAGGTTTCTAAAACTTTAATTTTGATATTGAGTAAGTTATTCTTGTATTTAACTTGTTGTTTAGCATGCAAATTTATATATACTAATGTTGAACAGTTTTATCGTTCAAATTGCTGTTCATGCTTAGTATTCAATTCTAAATAACCTTGGCTTAATATTGTTCAAGCAAGGTGTGTTATAGTTATTCAAGGTGTATGCTATTAGATTATTCCTAAAGTATGATTTTAAGTTACCATGTCAATTCAATTACGATTATTCTATTGATATGATGTTATTAGTTTTGATATGATGTTATTAGTTTTATTCAACTAATCCTTAGTTGATGTTCGTTGAATTCCAAATTACCTTTAAATGTATCCAAACCAAACTCACTTTGGTGCGGACTTGTACTCTAAATACTGAGATGAACAACCCTATTATTAGGGGTAACTTACGCTTAGCGTTGAAATGTTTGTGCACAATACATTGTACGAAGGGCTGATCCCCCTAAGTGCGAGGAGTCCTTATAGTCTTATGACTGTTAAAGTTTAAGTTAAAAAATTACTTATCACTATGGACATAGTTCGTGGTCTTAGGACCCTCAGTTATATACTTCAGAATGTTGATAAATCATATTGTTTAATTCTATCGAGCCTCTTATTTAACAGTTTTTGTAAAGATTTTTCATTCATTGTTGTTTTAAGTGAGCTTTGTTTGCTCACTCTTGCTTATATAACTATTACAGTTAAAGATGAGAAGGTTGATGTACCTAGCACCAGTAAAGGAAAAGGAAAGATGAACAAGTATTGAAGGCATGTAATATGTTGACATTTTATTACCAGTTTTTAATTGAATGGTTGTAATGAAGTTTATTAATTTTCCGCATTTGAATGATTGTATTTAAAGGTTAGACAACCTGGGAGATTTGTATTATGTAACCCTTTGATGGGGAAGGTTTTATTATTCAATTTCAATGTGATTGGGTAATTAGATATGAATGTTTGATTAAGTGAATACCAAATCCTGTGGGAATGAAGTACCTGGGTTTGGGGGTGTCACATAGAGGACCACAACATCAATTCCAAACCCCAAAGATAGCCCCAGGAGATCCAGTTTCTAACCCCAGATATAACCCAGGGAAATCAGTTTCCAACCCCAGAGATAACCTTGGGAAAGTCAGTTCCAACCCCAGAGATAACCCCGGGAGATCAAGTTTAAATGCCCGGAGTCAACCCCTGGAGGTCAAACCAACCTCAGAGATAACCCTGAGGACATTTAGAGTCAACAGCATAGCGATCTCAAAGATAACCCTGAGAAAAGACTGCTACAACTGTGCAAAAATCGGAGATAACCCTGAGAGGGGCAAAATAGTCATTTTGCTAACTCAAATCAACTCAAATAAAATACACTCATTTCAACTCAAATTGATTCAAAAGAAGTCCCACGAGAACCATATCTTAACTTCCGAGCGCAAACTATGCAAAATAACTCAACGGACTACCTAATGGAGACCCGGAAATGCTATTTTGGTCATGGACCCATCTTCTTGGAATCAAAAAGTTCAAATCCTATGTCATTGCATAGCTCTCGAAAAGAGCTTTTTAGAATGGTATGGCACGCTTCCATCAGACTCCCGGATTGAAAGTTATGAAGTTTCGAGCAAACAGCGCATTGTCTGAGTGCACGTACTTCAAGATGGGGGACCCACATTGCCCGGGGTAACCCGGGCAGCTACAGGTACACCTGTGGCTCACCACTCTATAAATAGAGGGCTTGGGGTGGTCATTTTAGCAAAAGAAAATGCGAGGAAGTCTTTTCCAATTAGCTCTGTACACACTATAAACTGAGTCTTTTCTCATTTTAAACACTTGTGAGCTTATATTTTGCTATATTTCACAGGTGAGAACCGAGTTGTGATGCCCCCAAAATAGGTATACATCACCCATCTTGAGTCACCAAATACATAGTACAAAATTCAAATACAACTTAATTATATAACAGTCGTGTAAAATACGACAAAATATATGCTGTGAGTTTTAATACAAATATTGTCATCTAAACAATATCCACACTCAATTGAGTCCTCATTACATTTATTATCACACTATTTAACAGAATAGTGAGGACTACTAATGCTATTATCTGGACCGTCACTCCATTCCCCGACTAGTCCCTGCTACGTTCTCATTTCCTGAAGAGAACAATGAAAGTAAAAGGATGAGCTCAACTAGCCCAAGAAGAAATATTATGACTAAGATAATACAAGAATAAATTATCGTTGGCTTTCAAAATTTTAAAATGATACAATATAACAAACATCAAGTTTAACTGCAGCGGAACAAGCAATCCATTAAAAGAGTCAAGTAGAAAATAAAATCTACTATCTTTTATGATTTAAAAAGGTTTTTCATCACTTTTATCGCTGAGACTCAGCTTAATAAATAATACACATCATCCCTGCGCTATGGCCAAGGATATTCATTAGTATCACGACCACAAATTATCCATGCACTACGGGCCAAGGATATTCGTGTATTCATCAATGGTCATGATCATGCCAACAACTATCCATCAATGCACTATGGGCCAATGAGGACTTTTACCACATCATTTGTAACATTACGGTCATGATTATACCGATTAATCCCTAGTCATAATCATACCAAGTCCATCTATGCACTACAGGCCACAGATGACTTTCAACATAATATAAACATGAGGATGATGACAATGATATAAGAATTTAATAAAAACAAATTCAAGAATTAATTTATCTAGGAACTAATAACGTCCAAATTGTCAACATGATACTTCTTTGTAGAGTAAAATTCAAGAATGCTCAGAAGAATATTTCCATGAAAAGATACTGGATAAAGCGCAAATATCAAGGATATTCCACTAATTTCATGGAATATAGAAATCAAAACTTTAACCAACTGAGTTTAATAAAGAATGGAATAATAAAAGAAATCATCAGGCATGCGATAGATCGCACGCATGAGTTATTCAACGAATAATAAATAATGGAACCAGGTCGTTCGTAGAAAGCGCACGACGAGATATTCCGACGAAATAATAAAGAATGGAACCGAATTCAATGCGTAAGCGAACAGCATGGATATTCCAGACGTAATAATAAATAACGAACCGAATCAAATGCGTAACACTCAAACAGGATGTTCCAATAGAATAATGAAGAATGGAATAATAGAAGAATTTCACCATGTATGCGGTACTTCGCATAGACATGTTATTCAAACATAATAATAAAGAATGGAATAACAGAAGAATTTCACCAAGTATAGGGTAGACCGCGTATACAGGTTATTCCAACAGAGTAATAAAGAATGGAATAACAGAAGTTCTCTTCATGAATATGAAAGAAATAATACCCCTTACCTTAGAACAAACTGGATATAGGAGTAGTGAAGTAGCAGTTGACTCTTCTTCTTTCTCTCTATAGTTTCTCTCTCTAGAGTTTTAGTGAATTTGTAAGAAATAATGAAGGAATGAGCTTCTATTTATAGGAGAATGGACTGAATAGTAACTAATTCCTGAACGGTCCAGATTGATTTACTTTTAAACGAACGGTCCAGATTGGTTTACTATAAAATATTCTAATAAAATAAAATCTTTTAAATAAAATATAATATATTCTATTTATAATCTAATAAAACGAATAACTTTATAAAAGTATTCTGTTTTATATAAAAAGATTTTACTATGCAAATACTATACATAATAAAATATAATATATTCTATTTATAGTCTAATAAAATGAATAACTTTATAAAAGTATTCTGTTTTATATAAAAAGATTTTACTATGCAAAACTCTATGCATAAAAGAATATAATATATTCTATTTATAGTCTAATAAAATGAATAACTTTATAAAAGTATTCTGTTTTATATAAAAAGCTTTTCTGTTTTATTACATTAATAATACTAATAAAACAAAACTTCATCATCATTATTATAATTCACACTATTAATCGATCAGGTCGGTCCCAGGAAAGAGGAGGCTTTTCAATAAGGATTTCTCCCTATCGGCGCGCAATTAGGTGACCAAACCAATCCTTGGCAAAACTTCTAGACATCGTTAATATTGCAAATAATAATATTAATAACTCTATCATCTCAATTATTGATTTAATAATATAAAAATATCGACAATAATTGAATCAAATAACGTGAGATCTTATGCAACAATTCTTTGAAGCAATAATTGAACAAAACGGAGTGACTTCTCACGTAAGCATCAATAATCAATCTTGTGTGCTACTATGCAACCACAGCGTATTCTGTACTTTTTAACAAGGGTGTTTCAACGAGTTAATGATAAAACTTCCGCCGTTATTTTCATAAAATATTTTTTTTCGTTTTCTCGATCAAATGATAATTTTACGTTGTGGGGTCCACCAATGATTGTGCCGTCATACGAATATTCTCTGTTAAAACGAATATTCCCCGACCAATTGAATATTATATAACAACTTGCGTACTTTACAAAATTTATAAATATTACCCACAACTATAACATTATATCAAATTTATTCCATAATATTTAAAAATGATATTTATAGAAAAATCATCTTTATTTAAAAAAAATGGGGTCTTACAACCTCCCCTTCTTATGAAATTTCGCCCTTGAAATTAGGGTACATACCTGGTATGTCGAAGAGGTAAGGATACCTTGATTTCATTTCAGATTCTAACTCCCAGGTTATTTCCTCAACATCCTGGTTTCTCCACAAAACTTTGACTTGAGGTATAACCTTAGAGCGTAGAATCTGTTCCTTCTTATCCAAGATTTGAACAGGAACCTCTTCATACGTTAAATCTTCCGCTATTTTGTCCTGTTCTAACTCAATAATGTGGTTTGGGTCTTTCACATATTTACATAACATGGATATATGAAAAACGTTATGAACATGAGACATACTTGGAGGTAAAGCGAGTCTATACGCCACAGTTCCTACTCAATAGAGGATTAAAAATAGGCCAATGAATTGAGGATTGAGCTTTCCTCTCTTTACAAATCTCGTAACTCCTTTCCATGGAGCAACACATAACAACACATGATCTCCAATATCGAATTCCACGTCCTTTCAATGAAGATCAGCATAACTCTTTTGTCAATCTTATAAGATTTTTATACGTTGTCTGATCGTTTGTATCTTTTCTGTAGTCATATGTACTAACTCCGGTCCCAACAACGTTGATTCACCCTCCTCATCCCAGCATACTGGAGAATGACACTTTCTTCCATACAACACTTCGAATGGAGCCATACCAATACTTGTTTGATAATTGTTGTTGTAGAAAAACTCCACCAATGGTAAGAACTTGTCCCAACTTCCCTTGAAGTCAAAGACACATAGTCTTAATAAATCTTCAAGAGTTTGAATAGTCCTCTCTGATTGTCCGTCCGTCTGAGGATGATATGCCAAAATAAATCGTAAATCTGTGCCCATAGCTTTTTGTAAACTAACCCAAAATCGTGAAGTGAATCTTGGGACTCGATCAAAAACTATGGATACTGGCATACCATGCAATCTTACAACCTTATTTATGTACATACGAGCAAGACGTTCAAGTGTATAAGTTTCTTGTATAGGTAAGAAATGAGCAGACTTGGTCAATCTATCAACAATGACCCAAATTGCATCTATGCCTTGAGAAACCTTGGGAAGACCGGTAACGAAATCCATGGTAATGTGCTCCCACTTCCATTCTGGAATTTCAAGTGGTTGCAATGGACCTTTTAGTACTTGATGTTCTACCTTGACTCGTTGACAAGTTAAACACCTTGAGATAAACAGCGCTATCTCCCTCTTCATATTGCCCCACCAAAATGTATGTCGAAGATCATGATACATTTTGGTACTCCCAGGATGGATTGCAAACGGTATGTTGTGCGCCTCCATCATGATTTTATACTTTAACTCAGGGTCATTAGGAACACAAAGTCTGGAGTTGACTCGAAGTATTCCTTCTTCATCGATTCTTGCTTTCGGCATAGCCCCTTCTTGTACTTTCTTCCTCATACATATCAGCTCCAGGATTATAGCTTGAGCAACTTTAACTTTATCGATTAAAGTCGATTCTACTCTTATATTCGCCACCATCACGTGGGTCCCTGGAGTCTTTATCTCTATCTCCATCCTTCGCAAGTCATACAAAATGGGCCTTTACGTTGACAATATCGCATTTCGTACGCGTATGATCATCTACTCATCGTCGACTACCACGTTTGCTTTTCGGGGATGGTATTGGATGGTATGATCATAATCTTTCAACAGATTCAAGCCAACGTCGATGTCGCATGTTGAGTTCCTTTTGAGTGAAGAAATATTTAAGGCTTTTATGATCCGTAAAGATCTCCACTTTCTCCCCATACAAGTAATGCCTCCAAATCTTTAGTGCAAAAACGACTGCTGCCAACTCTAGATCATGAGTAGGATAATTACTCTCATATTCTTTGAGTTATTGAGAGGCATAGGCTATGTCTTTCCCATGTTGCATGACAACACATCCTAACCCTTTGCCTGAAGCATCACTGTAGATGACAAATCCCTCCGAGCCAGATGGTATTGTCAGAACAGGTGCTGGTATGAGTCTCCTCTTGAATTCTTGAAAACTCTTCTCGCATTCCTCACTCCAACTGAATTTTGTATCTTTCCGAGTCAGCTGAGTTAATGGAGTAGAAATTCGAGAAAATCCTTCCACGAATCTCCGATAATAACCAGCTAAACCGAGAAAGCTACGTATTTTGGTCACTGATTTAGGTTTTTCCCAGCTTTTAATAGCTTCAATCTTTGCCGGGTTAACAAATATTCTATGACTTGATACCACGTGCCCAAGGAATGCTACTTCCTCAAGCCAGAACTCGCATTTCTTCAACTTGGCATAAAGCGTGTTTTCACGAAGCTTTTGGAGTATCAGCCTCAAGTGTTGCTCATGATCTTCACGGCTTTTGGAATAAATAAGGATGTCATCAATAAAGACGACCACAAAGTGATCCAAATATTCCTTGAATACTCGATTCATCATATCCATGAAGGCAGCAGGAGCATTAGTCAATCCAAAAGACATGACTAGGAATTCATAATGCCGTCTGGGGATTTTTGAAAAGTCGTCTTTGGAATGTCATCGGTTCTAATCTTCAATTGGTGATATCCTAACGAAGATCAATCTTTGAAAAGAATTTGGCACCTTGCAACTGGTCAAACAGGTCATCAATACGTGGCAATGGGTACCTATTTTGATGGTGACATGATTCAATTCCCAATAATCAATACAAAGTCGCATACTCCCATCTTTCTTCTTCACGAATAGAACAGGAGCACCCCAAGGAGAAGTACTAGGATGAATAAAGCCAATGTCTAACAATTCCTGCAGTTGGGTCTTTAACTCCTGAAGTTCAATAGGAGCCATTCGATATAGGGCTTTGGAAATGGGTTTTGTACCGGGTTCAAGGTTGATACAAAATTCAATTTCACGCTCTGGAGGTAGGCCAGGAAGTTCTTCAGGGAATACATCAGGAAATTTATTAACAATAGAAATATCACTCAAAATTGACGTATTTTTGTTTAGATCTGTGACATGAGCTAAGAAAGCTTGACATCTATTTTTTAATAAATGAATAGCTTTATGGCTTGAGATGACAATGATTGATTTTAATGGTTTGGTTGCTTGAATTCGCATAATAGGTTGGTTAGGAATATGAAAGCTAAAAACCTTACGAAAACAATCAATTTTTGCATGATGAGTAGTTAACCAATCAATCCCTAGAATTACGTCAAATGCAAGTATTTTCAATGAAATAAGATCGACAGGTAATGTGAGGGTACCAATTTAAACCAAACAAGACTTATAAATAGTGGATATAATGAAGGTTTCTCCCAACGGAGTTTCCACAGATAAGTCAAAGTCTAATTTCTCCAGAGTTAAATTTAAACGTTGAGCGCAAGTAGGAGAAATAAAAGAATGGGTAGAACCAGTATCAAATAAGGTATATACTTCGCTAGAGTTTATGATAAGCTTACCCGTGATGACCTCGTTCGGGTTCCTTTCTTTCTGGGAGGTCACGACAAACGCTCTCCCTTAAACTACCGATTTTGTCTTGTCTGGGACGACCTTTGATGCCTCCATCCCAGCTGGACTTATCTTCGGTGCACGACAAAATTGGGCCAGGTGGCCTTCTCTTCCACAATTATAACATGCTTTGGATGGCATCGCGCAGTTTGGACTGATGTGTCCCTCCCCTCCACATTTGAAGCATATGATAGGTGGTCGTTCTCCTTCCTTAACGACGGGTGCTGATGCTAACGTCTTTCCATCATTGTTGAATCTCCTCTTCTTAAAATGTCCACTCTTATTATTTTGACCATGATTTCCACCGAAGTGGTTACCATTTCTGGCATGTTGATTCCCTCCACGCTTGTTGTCACCGCTTCGATGACTGTTATCACTGGTATTATCATTTTGTCAGCTGCTCTCTTTTGGTTGGGTTAACTCATTATCACGCTCCAATAACTGAGCCCTATTAACAACATCTGAATACATGCAAAGTTTATGAGAAATAAGGTATTGACGTATCTCGGGTTTCAAACCTCTTAGAAACATCCGTGTCATTCTCTCCTCATTATCAACTAAATGGGACGCAAACCGGGATAGCTTGGCAAACTTGGCTTTGTACTGCGACACGATCATGTTGTTTTGTTCCAGTTTAATGAACTCTACCGCTTTTATGTGATGAATACTTTCGGGAAAGTACTTGTCATTGAACAGTTCTTGGAACTTCTCCCAAGACATCCTCAGTGCGGCAAGTTGAGTATGCTTTACAGATTTTCACCAGTAATCTGCCTCTGCCCGCAACATGAAGGTGGAAAAGAGAACCTTTTGCTCCTCGGAGCATCCCAAGACATCAAATATCTTGTTGATCTGCTTTATCCACATCTCCGCCTTAAGTGGTTTTGGCTCTCCAAAAAACTCTGGTGATCCCAGTTCCTTGAACTGCTTAGCGGTGACCGTCCAAGAGTTGCCAGTGTTTCCACCTGCATTTTGTACAGGAGCTGCTCTTCCCTAATGTTTCATGAATTACATAAAGCCTCTGAACATTCCATCGTTCATCATCTGGTCAGTGTTGTTGTTTGCCTGAGGATTGTCGCCTTCTGATGCACATTATCCTCGATTATTGATGCATGGAGACTCAATGGTCTCCTATGCTCCATTGTTAATCTCAACATTCTGGATGCCATTTTCAAATCTTGCCACAAAACAAAGTTAATTGACATATCAATATATTATCCCTATACTCTACGTGAGACCAATTAAATGCCAAATAAACTTAGGTAGGTCATACTAGCGAAGGAATTCCCGTCTCTCCCTCCTAGTTCTTGTCTCACATCTCGGCCGGGGATCATATCCTAAGCTTTGATACCAAGCTGTGGCGCCCCCAAAATAGGTATACATCACCCATCTTGAGTCGCCAAATACATAGTACAAAATTCAAATACAACTTTATTATACAACGATGAGTGTAAAATACGACAAAACATATCTTTGTGAGTTTTAATACAAATATTGTCATCTAGACAATATCCACACTCAATTGAGTCCTTATTACATTTATTATCACACTATTTAATAGAATAGTGAGGACTACTAATGCTATTATACGGACCGTCACTCCGCTTTCCCACTAGTCCTCGCTACGTTCTCATTTCAAAAGAACAATGAAAGTAAAAGGGTGAGCTCAACTAGCCCGATAAGAAATATTATGACTAAGATAATACATAATAAATTATCGTTAGCCTTGAACAATGTTAAACGATATAATATAACAAATATCAAGTTTAAGCTGCGCGTGAGAACAAGCAATCCATTAAAAAGTCAAGTAGAGAATAAAATCTAATATCTTTTATGATTTAAAAGGTTTTCATCACTTTTATCATTTGAGACTCGACAATAAATAATTCACATCATCCACACTTTTACTGACGAGGATATTCATTAGTATCACTACCACAAATTATCCATGCACTACGGGCCAAGGATATTCGTGTATTTATCAATGGTCATGATCATGCCAACAACTGTCCATCAATGCACTACGGGCCAATGAGGGACTTTTGCCACATCATTTGTAACATTACGGTCATGATTATACCGATTAATCCTGATCATAATCATACCAAGTCCATCTATGCACTACTGAAGCACGAGATGACTTTCAACACAATATAAAACATAAGGATGATGACAATAATATAAGAATTCAATAAAACAAGTTCAAGAATTAATTTATCCGAGAAACTAATAACGTCCAAATTGTCAACATGATACTTCTTTGTGAGAGTAAAATTCAAGAATGCTCGGAAGAATATTTCCATGAAAAGAATCTTTGGATGAAGCGCTTGAATATTAAGGATATTCCACTAATTTCATGGAGTATAGAAATCAAAACTTTAACCAACCGAGTATAATAAAGAATGGAATAACAAAAGAAATCACCGATATGCGATAGACCACGCACGACGAGTTATTCTAACGAATAATAAATAATGGAACCGAATCATGCGTAAGCGCATGCAACGGATATATTCGACAAAATAATAAAGAATGGAACCGAGGTCATGCGTAAACGCACGCAGAGAGGATATTCGGACGAATAATAAATAACGAAACCGAATCATGCGTAAATGCTTCAAACAGGATGTTCCAACAGAATAATGAAGAATGGAATAACGAAGAATTTCACCATGTATGCGGTGCTTAGCATGAGGCAGATTATTCCAACATAATAATAAAGAATGAAATAACAGAAGAATTTCACCAAGTATAGGGTGAAATCATTATACGAGTTATTCCAACAGAATAATAAAGAATGGAATAACAGAAGTTCTCTTCATGAATATGAAAGAAATAATACCCCTTACCTTAGAACAAACTGGATATAGGAGTAGTGAAGTAGTAGAATACTCTTCTTCTTTCTCTCTATAGTTTCTCTTTCTAGAGTTTCAGTGAATTCGTAAGAAATAATGAAGGAATGAGCTTCTATATATAGGAGAATGAATTGAATAGTAACTAATTCCTAAACGATCCAGATTGATTTACTTTTAAACGGACGGTCCAGATTGGTTTACTATAAAATATTCTAATAAAACAAAATCTTTTAAATAAAATATAATATATTCTATTTATAATCTAATAAAATGAATAACTTTATAAAAGTATTACATTTTATATAAAAAAGATTTTACTATACTAACACTATATGAGAGCACTATACAAACACTATGCATAATAAAATATAATATATTCTATTTATAGTCTAATAAAACGAATAACTTTATAAAAGTATTCTATTTTATATAAAAAGATTTTACTATACAAAACACTATGCATAATAATAGATATAATATATTCTATTTATAGTCTAATAAAACGAATAACTTTATAAAAGTATTCTATTTTATATAAAAATCTTTTCTATTTTATTACATTAATAATACTAATAAAACAAAACTTCATCATTATTATTATAATTCACACTATTAATCAACCGGTCGTTCTTAGGAAGAGGGGCTTTCCAATAAGGATTTCTCCTATTGGTAGCAATTAGGTGACCAAACCTCTCTTTGGCGAGAACTTCTGAGACATCGTTAATATTGCAAATAATAATATTAATAACTCTGTCATCTCAATTATTGATTTAATAATATAAAAATATAAATAATAATTGAATCAAATAACGTGAGATACTATGCAACAATTCTTTGAAGCAATAATTGAACAAAAGCGAGTAACTTCTCACGTAAGCATCAATAATCAATCAATAGGTATGTGCTACTATGCAACCACGCGTATTCTTGTACTTTAACACCTGGGTGTTTTAACAATTAACGGTAAAACTTCCTAGTTATTTTCATAAATATTTTTATCGTTTTCTCGATCAAATGAATAATTACATTGTGGGGTCCGCCAATGATTGTGTCGTCGTACGAATATTCTCTGTTAAAACGAATATTCCCCGACCAATCGAATATTATATAACAACTTGCGTACTTTATAAAATTTATAAATATTACCCACAACTATAACATTATATCAAATTCATTCTATAATATTTAAAAATGATATTTATAGAAAAATCATCTTTATTAAAAAAAAAGTTGGGGTCTTACACGAGTGTTCATCCATTTAAAGCTATTGAAGTCTTCTTTGGCAGTCCACTATAAGCCTTCTTACATTTCTTAAAGCCTTTCTCCACTACTATGCACACATAGTTATTCACGTTGAGAATCGTGTTACATCGTATGCGGAACTTGATCCGGTCAAGTGGTTTTATTTCTTTTGTGTGTGTGTGTGTGTGTGTGTGTGTGTGTATATATATATATATATATATATATATATATATTTGTACTAGCATTATCGAGTTATGTCTCGATTGAGCCTGGACTCACGTCCGGAGCGTTTATTGCTTTTGTATATATATATATAAACTGTTGTTGAACTCTGTTCGATGAGCCTGGGCTCACGTTCGGAGCGTTTATTGCTTTTATATATATTTTTATATATAAACTGTTGTCGAACTCTGTTCGATGACCCTGGATATATATCTGGTGCGTTTACTGCTTTTATATATATATAAATACTTATATATATTATTACCATCAAACTCTGTTTGATTGAGCACAGATATAATATTAGATTGCGTTCTGAATTATATATATATATATATATATATATATATATATATATATATACAATTCTGTCGGGCACAGAGTTTACTTACATTGGCCTTTTACTACTTTCTTTACATTTAGTCCCTTTGGAGTTTACTTACGTGGCGGTTGATACTTTTCTTGCTTTATTTACATTTCGTCACTTTGAGTTTACTTCATGGCGGTTGATATCATCTATATATATATATATTTATAGCTTTTATATATTTACATTTCCAATCCCCATGGAGTTGCTTCGTGGTGGTTGATCGTTTATATATATATATATATATATATATATATATATATATATATATATATATTTACTGACTTTTATATATATAATTGCTTACAGACTTTCATACAAACTTCTACATCATGTGAGCCTAGGAATCATGTGATCACGGATTGATCTCCACGAATCTAGATTCGGTTCAAGTGATGGACATTTTGGTCATGTCGAAACATACATTATTCACGGTGTTTGAATTTCCTTAGATGGATCTCATGCCCACAAGGAATTCGGCACTACTATGTATATTATTTTCTCGAAGATGCCTCGCTTCTCGAAAATAAAAGCAATCAAGCCAAAAATAAAATAAAATGGAAGTATCAAAGGCCTCAATTACTATTGAGCATAAGGGTTTGAAAAACCTCTTTTACAAAACGTCACTACTATATCTTGTTAAAACTGAACTTATATACAAAATTCAAACCCTTTATATATAGGTGCAAATGAGGCATAGCACTACTTCCAAATAATTTCACATTAACCCATACACACACGTATATTAATATAACAGTTTAATTGAAAAATGGCAGTCACCGTGGTAACACGGATGTCGGGGTGCCTAACACCTTCCCTCCGCATAATCAAGCCCCGGTGTAACACCCCCTTCCCAAAAAGGAAAGGGAGGTCAAGTGCAAAGCACAACAAACCTCAAATTAAATAAACAGAGCACTAACAACCTCAAAATATTAATAGTGGTGATCCATTAATAAAGTAATAAGTACAATTCTCCAAATAGAGTCAAAATAATCAAAACTTAAAATTTGAATCAACCTAGATGGTCAAAGACAACACTCCCATCACACTAGCCACAGAATCACCCTACGCAAACTGCTTGGGAAGAAAAACACACATGATGAGCGATTGCCCAAGATGCGGATATAAAGATACAAAAGATATACAATTGAAATACTGAAATCAACATAGACAAAATATTGCCTCGACAAAAATAAACCTCCAAAAGTCTGAATAGAATATATCTGAACCATCAGAATTAACAAAACAAACAGAAGAGTAAAGAAAATAATGAACTGAAATAACTAACCCAATTAATTGAACTGAACAGAAATCAACAAAACTAATACAATGAAATAATAGGCTAAAACAAATGGTCAAGGGTTATTTCATGCACCGATTGAGCTCAGAAATATATCTTGCCACACAGGCAAGTCAAACTAATGCCATACAGGCAAATCAAATGATGCCACACTGGCAAATCAAAACAATGCCATACAAGCACATCAAAATAATGCCACACAGGCACATCAAAATAATGCCACATAGGCAAGTCAAAATAATGCCACACAGGCAACCAAAATAATGCCACATAGGCAAATCACACATTAGACCACGAATCCAAATGTATGCAAATCGGATAGGTGTGTTTGGCACAACATCACCAATTCGCATAACAGAAAACAAGGGTTAACCCATACGCCTCTCACAACAAAACACCAAATGGCCCACTTCCTCCGGAGCCCAAACGGAGACGCCGTGAACTAATCACACCTCCACGAAAAGTGTCATGTCCCTCGTGCCAAGACGACATGCTTGTGGTACCCCCACAAGTGGTTATAGCTCAGGTATACCCTACGGTATATTCTAATAAAAATATCATGTCACAACACATGCGACATAATATCAATAAAAGGGTTCTATATGTACATGTTGAACCAAATCAAATTATAGTCACAATGTCTCAAAAAGAAGGTAGCAACATGTACCGCTCTACAACTATCAAAAATAAATAGTACTAAACATGATAACCTAATTCAAAGAGTACAAATACGAGTCATATATATCAACTCCAAATTAAAATGAAACTAATATATTTATTTCACAGGAAACAATTATGTGAAATAATAACAAAATTCAAACAAGCGACAAAACGAAAAAATCAAATTTAACAAGAGTGTCGCTGAAAGAGTACGGAATCCATACCTGGATTAAGCAATGTAGCACCCGGAATTATATTCCAAATTGTAACTCCTTAAATTCTCTCCGTTCGAACTCAAACTAAGCACTCAAGTACTTGACCTCATTTTTTAACAAGTGAATTAAGTTCGTTCTGAAAATGATCACGAGGTTCAATCCAAATACATTCTGCACACAATCCGTTGATGTTCCAGCCATTGAATCTTGAGCCTTCCTTTGTGTAAACTAATTCATTTTCCTTGTGCAAGGAGTAATAATAAACCTTCTGAAAGGGGTAAAGCTTACAGCCGCCTTCATATCCAAGGTAATATACCCTGTTGTCTAATATTATTTGTCTAATCTCCTCATATACAGGAATTGAAAATGAGCCATTTCTTCCAATAAACAGTGCTCGATTCCTTAAGCTACTTTGGCAAACCCAATGCTTTACTAAGAAATCAAATCTCAGTATAGTACAAGTCTTAAAGTTATTTTTGTCCAACTTTACAAGTAAGAGATCTCCATAACCATATACAAAAACAAAAAGAAAGAAAATGAGTCTATTTTGATTCTTCAGTAGGTTAATTCCATCTCACAACTCGCTCTTTCTCTTGGTTAAGCGGCAACCTCCTCTTTTTCTTTTTATTTGACAAATAAAGGTAGGGTTCACTATATATGATTTTTGTTTTATTTATTTATTAATATATATTACTAGTTTTCCTAATTTTAATAGGATTTAAATATTATCCAAATACAAAATAGACTCAATTTGTATAAAAGCCCAAATTAATGTAATCACATACTTATTATAGTTCACACAAATTAAATATAATTAATTTGACCCAAATATAAGAAAAGCCCAATTAAAATATGGATTTAAATATTATTTTTTTATGTTTTATTTTTTTCCGGGTATTACATCACCTACCCCTTAAAAAGGATTCCGTCCCCGGAATCAAAAGAATGAACGTACCTAATTTTCAAAAAGATGCGTACCTAATTTATTTTATTAATTTGTGTAATTAGTTCGAACGGAAGGAATTTAACGAGTTTTTAGAATATACTTTGGGTATTACATTGCTTAATTCAGGTACGGATTCCGTACTCTTTCAGCGAGACTATTTTGTTTTTGATTTATTCATTTCATTTATTCGTTTCGAAATTTAGTATTGCATCTCATAATTATTCCTTGTCAATTTATTTTGATAGTTCGTTTGGTGTTCATAGTTGGAACTTATATTTGTACTCTTTAGACTAGTACAACATGTCTAAATTTATTTTGATAGTTAAAATGCTTGATATTGATACTTAGAACTTCGTGTTTGTACTCTTGATCTAGTGTATCATCTTTTGTATTTCTTTTGATTCTCGTAGAAAGTACATGTTAATATTTTTGGAGACTTTGAGTTAATGATTCATTTCATTTTAACATGTACATATTAGAAACCCTTTTTGTTGATATTATATCGCATGTGTTGTGACATGGTATCCTTGTTAGAATCTAGTAGGGTATACGAGCTATAACCACGTGGGGGTACCACAGGCATGTCCTCTTAACATCGAGGCATGACACCTTCCATGGCGGTGTGATCGATCCACGGCGTCTCGTTTTGTGCTCCGTTGGGAGTTGGCCATTTGGTGTTTTTGTTGTGGGGGCGTATGGGTCAACCTAGTTTTTACGCTACGCTTACGTTATGCGGAGTGGTGATGTTTGTGTCAAACACGCCTTTTCGATTTTGCACGCATGTCTGATTGCAGCGATCCGATGTGTGATTGCTGTCATGTGGCATTATTTTGATTACACAATGTGGCATTATTTGACTTGCTTGTGTGGCAAGGTATATTACTATTTATTTTGAGCTCGGTGAAAATAACACCCACCATTTGATTCACTATCATTTTGTTATGTTAGTTTATTAAATGCGATTCGATTCATTTAATTGTGTTAGTTATTTCGTTTCATCATTCTTTTATTCTATATCCATCTTTGGGCATTTAGCTCATGCTGCATGTTTTTTCTTCCGGCAGTAATCGAGGATCGAGGCAAGTGTGATGAGAGCTCCTTCATTCCAATGGTTTAGAAATATTTTGTTTAGGCTTGTTATGTCAGTTTATTTAGTATTGTAATCATTATTTTAGATTGTGGTTTGAGCAAGTGTGGCATTTATTACGGTTTGTCTTATGAGATTTAATTATTATGAGATTATTCTTTTGTGGTTTAGAGCCTTGTGATATTCGTTAGTTATGTTGTGTTGTGCATAACCTCTCTTTCTATTTTGGATAGGGGGTGTTACAGAGTTGTCCGAAAAGGAAAGGGAGGTCACGTGCAAAGCACAACAAACCTCAAATTAAATAAACAGAGCACTAACAACCTCAAAATATTAATAGTGGTGATCCATTAATAAAGTAATAAGTACAATTCTCCAAATGGAGTCAAAATAATCAAAACTTAAAATTTGAATCAACCTAGATGGTCAAAGGCAACACTCTCATCACACTAGCCCTGAATCACCCCTACAAACCTGCCGGAAGAAAAACACAACATGAGCTAATTGCCCAATACGGATATAAAGATACAAAAGATATACAACTGAAATACGAAATCAACATAGACAAAATATTGCCTCTGACAAAAATAAAACTCCAAAAGTCTGAATAGAATATATCTGAACCATCAGAATTAACGAAACAAACAGAAGAGTAAAGAAAATAATGAACTGAAATAACTAACCCAATTAATTGAACTGAACAGAAATCAACAAAAATAATACAATGAAATAATAAGCTGAAACAAATGGTTGGGGTTATTTCATACCGATTGAGCTCAGAAATATATCTTGCCATACAGGCAAGTCAAACTAATGCCACACAGGCAAATCAAATGATGCCACACAGGCAAATCAAAATAATGCCACACAAGCACATCAAAATAATGCCACACAGGCACATCAAAATAATGCCACACAGGCAACCAAAATAATGCCACACAGGCAAATCACACATTGGACCGCGAATCCAAATGTATGCAAATCGGATAGGTGTGTTTGGCACAACATCACCAATCCGCAGAACAGAAAACTAGGGTTAACCCATACGCCTCCCACAACAAAACACCAAATGGACCACTTCCTACGGAGCCCAAACGGAGACGCCGTGAACTAATCACACCGCCACGGAAAGTGTCATGTCTCTCGTGCCAAGACGACATGCCTGTGGTACCCCCACAGGTGGTTATAGCTCAGGTATACCCTACGGTATATTCTAATAAAAATATCATGTCACAACACATGCGAAAAAATACCAACAAAAGGGTTCTATATGTACATGTTGAACCAAATCAAATTATAGTCACAATGTCTCAAAAAGAAGGTAGCAACATGTACCGCTCTACAACTATCAAAAATAAATAGTACTAAACATGATAACCTAATTCAAAGAGTACAAATACGAGTCATATATATCAACTCCAAATTAAAATGAAACTAATATATTTATTTCATAGGAAACAATTATGTGAAATAATAACGAAATTCAAACAATGCGACAAAAACGAAAAAATCAAATTTAACAAGAGTATCATTTGAAAGAGTACTAATCCATACCGAGATTAAGCAATGTAGCACTTTAAATTATATTCCAAATTGTAACTCCTTAAATTCTCTCTGTTCGAACTAAAACTAAGCACTCAAGTACTTGACCTCATTTTTTAACAAGTGAATTAAGTTCGTTCTGAAAATGATCACGAGGTTCAATCCAAATACATTCTGCACACAATCCGTTGACGTTCCAGCCATTGAATCTTGAGCCTTCCTTTGTGTAAACTAATTCATTTTCCTTGTGCAAGGAGTGATAATAAACCTTCTGAAAGGGGTAAACCTTACAGCCGCCTTCATATCCAAGGTAATATACCCTGTTGTCTAATATTATTTGTCTAATCTCCTCAAATCTGAGGCCCGAAAATGAGCCATTTCTTCAATAAGCGATTGCTTTCGATTCCTTAAGCTACTTTAGCAAACCCAATGCTTTACTAAGAAATCAAATCTCAGTATAGTACAAGTCTTAAAGTCATTTTTGTCCAACTTTACAAGTAAGAGATCTCCATAACCATATACAAAAACAAAAAGAAAGAAAATGAGTCTATTTTGATTCTTTAGTAGGTTAATTCCATCTCACAACTCGCTCTTTCTCTTGGTTAAGCGGCAACCTCCTCTTTTTCTTTTTATTTGACGAATAAAGGTAGGGTTCACTATATATGATTTTTGTTTTATTTATTTATTAATATATATATTACTAGTTTTCCTAATTTTAATAGGATTTTAATATTACCCAAATACAAAATAGACTCAATTTGTATAAAAGCCCAAATTAATGTAATCACATACTTATTATAGTTCACACAAATTAAATATAATTAATTTGACCCAAACATAAGAAAAGCCCAATTAAAATATGGATTTAAATATTATTTTTTTATTTTTTTCTGGGTACTACACCCGGACCCTAACGAATCTCGATTTCACAGACCTGTTAAGCAGTGTTACATCACTAGGTCAATGTGCAAACTTTTTCTCAGTTGAGTTGGTACAACCATTTAAAAATACCAACTGACGACTCGTACAGTCCAGTCGTCGACATATATATGTCGGACCTTTTCACAACTTTTTTTTTCAAACAAATCTCACCTAACATGAGAACAACAAAAGTCAAGAACAAAAAAGGGACACTAAAAATCTCGACGTCGACAATATATATAGCACCATCACTGTTTATAATAGTGACCTCATCTTAAGATTCTGAATTTTCTTTTTTCTTTTGTTTTTCTTCTTTTTTTAACTCTTTATTACAAATTTATTCAAAATTATTCTTATATATACATATATATCCGATTTTGGACCCAAGTTTGAGTCGTTATATATATGTATAATATTAGTTCATCACCATTATCATTATTATAATAATAAAAAAAAAATCACTACTACAAAAGAATTTTCAAACCATACTTACTCATCTGAATTGTTTCTCACTTGATAGCAAATTTCTTTTCTTTACCTTTTTGCAGCCACACAAGTCTCTCTTTCCTCTCTTTCCCTCAATTTGTATAATGAAATAAAATTAGGTATAGATGTTTATTAATGAAAAGGTATTGTTCTAATGAACTTCCAATTGGGTTCAAATAATATTAAGGCCCAAATTTTACTAATTTAATTTATTCATCACTTATTAATACGTATTAGCCCACATAAATTAAATGACCACTTTGACCCAAATAAAATTCAAAGTCCAATTAAAATATTAAAAATAAATAAATAAATTTATATATTATTTATTATTTTATTTTTTCCGTGTTACATGGGCCTTGTTTTGAAATACTCTTCAATTAAATATTTCATTCAATCAAGATCTGGGGCAATGTTGGGACATGGTTACTTGGGCCCAAATCATGTAATTATTTGGGTCTAGCCAAGGTGTAACCCAACTTATTTAATGGACCTGATTTGGTGTTAGCCATATATACATTTATTTGGACACTTGCTCAAATAGTGGGAGAGTTCTTATTAAAATAAGATTGTGTTTCCTTATTTGGTGAGATAAGGAGATCCAACTTGGGAAGGAAGCGATCGGTCATTAATTGCGGTTATAAGGTAATTCTAAAAGGACTCTTACTCTAATTAGATTCGGTGGATATGACAACTATAAATACAATAATAAGTAAGGGTTTGGGAGAGGAACACAAGGATAACAACATATGACACAAATAAACAATTTTTACTCTCCATATTATTTTAGTGGATTTCTTATCTCTCTCCGTGGTTTTTTTCCAATTGAGTTTTCACGTAAATTTTTGTGTCCATATTTTATACCTCTTACAATGATGTGTGTATGTTTATCTGTGTGTATTTCATGAGTTTGATTTCATAACAATACAATCAAATACTCCAAAGACTTGTTAATGCGATTTTAGCCCTCTTGTTTTAGTGATTTAAATCGGTACAAAAATTTGGGCGTTAACATTGGTAAATATATGGGAAAGCATATTCTAATAATTAATTAAAATCATCGATTTACCAAGAAGAGGAGATCTACACAAAAGATAAGTAATTCTTTTTTATTTACAAAATCAACATGATTATTGTTACTATTTTACTTGTGATATAAATTTGGTATTGAAAGTTCTTGACTTGGTAGACTTTTTATTTACAATGTGATGTTATGCTTATAAATGATAAAATTCATATAGTTTATGCTTATAAAAGCCCATTTGTTGCATCATGTGTCACTTATATGATTAATTTTCTTTATTCAAATTAATAAATCATACCCATGTGATTACTATCACTTGGTAGTACAACAACAATGATATATATACGGTGCATATTTAAATTGTTATCCGATTTCAAGGAAAAGTTGTGATTTGAAAACTAATATGAACATCGTAGGTTAAATATATGCCAGTAATTATGTGATTCGCTAAGTGTGATGGTATCATATATATAGGCTAATTAATACTGCATATAAGATAAAATTATCTAATAGGATTGCTTGATATGAAATTTTACATGTGTTTTAATCCATGACAACAGTTTTTAGTGATGGACTTGATGATGAATCCCTGCAAAATGTCAATGCCCATTTGAGTTTTTATGATTCAGTGCATGTTTTTTGGTGCAAGATAAAGAATTAATTTTTCGAAGCTAAGCATGAATAGTCAATGAAGTCGCAAATGGGCGACCTCATCACCTTCGACAAGCACCACCACTTCAATGACTTAGTGGAATTTAATCATAACAACCCACATCCAATCGACGTTCAACCATTACGATCACCCAAAATCAAATTTTATCATCGGATGACAATATTTGATTTCTCGGCGAACCTTTTAAGCATAACACATTTAGTGCTCTCATTAGCGGTTTCTATGGTCTTCAAGTGGCGAGAGGAAAAAAAATATTAGGCGGGCCAACTTCGGATAATGCCAGTTCACTTCAGACTATATCACATCGGCTTCAATATGTCTTCGGTTATCTACATTTGGAGATATAAAGTTGGATCAAAGCCTCCCAAGTGGTTGGGAAGGCTATTATGGGGATAAAAGGTCGGATTGGGGGTATAAGGTCGAATAAACGTACTTCGGGAAGGCTTTATTCTCCCGAAAAGATAAACATTCTTCGGATAGACATCCTTCGGATAAACATTCTACGGATAAACATCCTTCGGGAAGACTTAGTTACTTTCGAAAGGATAAACATCCTTCGAATAAACATCTTTCGGGAAGGCTTTGTTCTCCCGAAAGACAAATGACAATAGATGTGGTGGGTTCAGTACTTTTACCAACACGGCAGTCAGAGGGTATGGTGGACTTTTTATATATTCTCTTATTTTAAATTCTTTATAAATAAGAGACTGGAGGTAATGTTGGGATGTAATTATTTGGGTCTAGCTGAGGTGTAGCCCAACTTATTTAATGAACCAGATTTGATGTTGGCTCATATACGTTTATTTGGACAGTTTGGTCAAATAGTGGACAGTGGGAGAGTCCTTATTAAAGTAAGATTGTGTTTCTTTATTTGGTGGGATAAGGAGATCTAACTTGGGAAGGAAGCGATCAGACATTAATTGCAGTTATAAGGTGATTCTAAAAATGACTCATACTCCTAATCGAATTCGGGTGGATATGACAACTATAAATACAACAATAAGCAAGGGTTTGGGAGAGGAACACAAGGACAATAATATATGACACAAATAAACAATTTGTACTCTCCATATTATTTTAGTGGATTTCTTATCTCTCTCCGTAGTTTTTTTTCAATTGGGTTTTTACGTAAATTCTTGTGTCCATATTTTATCTCTTATAATAATGTGTATATGTTTATCTGTGTGTATTTCATGAGTTTGATTTCACAATAATACAATCAAATATTCCATTAATTTGTTAGCGTGATTTTGACATATTATTTTGGTGATTTTATCGAGCATACAAAATTTGGTGTTGACAAAACTCATACGCTACGTCAAATCCATTCAAGATATGGCTTTTTATATGTTGGTCTTATGGGAAACCTCATTGGGTCCACGTGTCTAACAATCTCTACTACTCGATTGACAGGTACATTTGCATTGTTCATGTGGCTTATGTTTACATTTGGCCTTATACGATTGAATAAGTCTACACAGACCGGTTTTTAGAAATATTGGACATTTTCAGTTTTTTTTTTTTTTTGACTAAAAAAATGTATAGTATTTATTCTAGCAGAAATTTTTATAAAATATAGTATTTTTTTAGGTGTAATTTGGATAAAACACTATATTTTATAAAAATTCAAATGTTAAAATAAATCTTATCATTTTTTCAGGAAGAAACAAAAAAAAAAAAATCACTTGTCCAATAAAGTGTCTGTGTAGCAATGCTCTATATGATTTCCTACTTGAGGAATATCTGGATGGACCTATGTTTGGTTCTCAAACAGAAGGTTGGTGGTAGGTCTTTCATAATCAGTCTTAGGCTCGACTCTTTGTTCAGAATCTTTTCTTGGACCTAAAGGAACATCATTTGCTCCAGTTACCCTGGGGTGTGGTCTTTGCCTAGAATAACTGGATTTGTCCGATCTATACGTGGATCTGGGCATATTAGGTCTGAAGATGGGCACGTAGCCACGTATGGCCGAGTCACATACACCACCAGATGGCTGTCCAGAAACCTGGCGGGTGGTCAGGAACTACCCTATTAGCTTGCACAGACACAATTCTGTCATCCATTGATGGCATTGATTGGACATTCATTTGTCCTTGTAAAATCAATAAAATAAAACAAAATTTATTTTAAATCTTTCATTCGATAAAGATAAAGATTGTTCAAATTTAAATCTCAATTCTTTCAAACTTAATTTAAAGAACATATTTAAATACCACACTAAAAAACTCTCGCCCAAATCATATTCACCTCTAAAAATTTTCGCCCAAATCAAATCAAAATAATATTAACAATAATTATAATAATAATAATTATTATAATTATAATTATAATTATAATTATAATAGTAGTAATAATAATAATAATTATAATAATTACTAGTATTATAATAATAATAATAATAATAATAATATGTTATAAAATTATAACATATATATTTATGGATGTCTAGATTTATATTTAATTGTAATGCTCTTTGGTATTTTAGAACTCCCATGTTCATTAAGTTTTAAGTTCAAGCGACTTTTGAGTTTTGAAACTTTCAAGTCCATGTGAATCTATAAATAAGAAAGCATGAGCATTGTAATAGATGAGGATGGATATATGGAGAATATATGAAAATATTATGAGACATGCCTCTTTTCTCTAATCATTTTATTCTTAATTTTAGTAATCTTTTATAACATATTATCAAGTACGAATTGCTTCTCAAATTAAATCTTGAAGATAATCTTATTTGATTTGAAGGAGAAGGTATGTTTATCAATTATATATATATGGATACGCAAATTTTTTTAGTATAACATACTGCATGTTATTCCATTCATAATCTATTATTAGAGTTTGTTGTTCTTGGTTCTAGCATGCTTATGACTCTCATACTCATATGCAAGTCATCATCACACCACCCTCAAATTATTTTGTTGTTATACGGCGTAATATCTAACCTCAGTTATTGTGCAGTGTTTATTTTTATAAAAGTGTATTGTAATTTTGCATTCCTTTTAATTTAAATAAATCAAAAGGGATCCGATAGAATGCATGATGTTTTAGTTCTTTTTAGTTCTCGTACTAAAACAATCTTTTGATATATTTTTAATGATTTCTGATATATTTCCTTTGGGCATGCATAGTAGCATATTTGATATATTTCTAATGATTTTGATATATTTCCTTTTTGGCGTGCATGGTAGCATATTTGATATATTTCTAATGACCTTTTGATAAATTTTTGTATGAAGTTACAATGTCAAATATGCTTAGTAGTATTGGCTTGTTATTTTTAGTGGACAAATTTAGTTTAAATGTTTTCTTGCATTTCTATAAATTGTTTCATTACAATTAAAATTGAACATATATAATTATTAATTTGATGAAAAATATGTTTAGTTATTTAATATTTAAATCTTATAAATTTGAATTTGTTGCCCTTAATTTATATCGAGCAAGAATTATTTGTAATGGAATTTTGATCTTTGAGATTCATATAAAGGCAAAAGAACCTTGGAGATCTGATTATAGTTGATAATCATGTATCCTGCAGGATCATGCAAAATTAATGATTTTTATTATTATCATCTCCATGAAAAATTAAAGTTGAGTACATTACAGTAAAAGACTCATTTGTCTTATGAAATGATTTAAAGGAAAGATTTTAAAAACTCATTATAATTGGTTGCACCTGAAGTTGCAAGATTTTAAAAGTGTTGAGTGAAAAACACTGATGAATACATGTTAGAGAAAATATTTATTATATTTCATGCCTCGAATATGCTCCTGCAGCAGCAATATCGAGAGCGTAAGTTTACAAAATATTCCCTGAAGCGATAAAGGAAGCTATGTTTCCAGAAGTGAAATTATGTCTTCTAGTAGTTGTACAAAATAATGAATTTTTGTTGAAATACCAACAATCTCGCTCGATCGATTCTATTACATTCCCTGAAATGAATGGAACCTCATTTGATAATCATAGAGGAAATTATGATTGTGGTTGTGGTAGTAGACGTGAAAGAAACAATCAATATAGAAAAGGAATGTACTTGTCGTACTCCTAAATATTTGGTATATAGATTTGTACCAAGACTCCATAAAAGAAACGGAAATGGAATTGAAATAAACTTTATTGTTCATAATGATCCTGAAGATCCCATGAATTATTTTGACTTTTCAAATGGAGTGGATATAACTAATTTTGATATTTATGGTTTCCTTGATGATATGTTGATAGAGATGTTCATACCAATTAATTATTTTTATTTCATTATATTATGACATTATAATAAGTATTTTTTTTGTTTTATTTAATTTCAAGTAATAAAGTTAAATTTATGTTTTGCATATATGAAGTTGTATGGGCCAGAAGCTCATCAAACTTAATTAAAGGCTCTAGAAGAGCGATTATTCATCAAACATAATTGAAAGCTCTAGAAGAGTGATTATTCATCAAACTTAATTAAAGTCTCTGGAATAGCGATTATAATGTTGTCAAAAGGGCACAAAACTTTGTATTGATGATTCTTTATATTCTTTTGAGGCAAGCAGAAATTTGCTCAGTTTTAAGGATATACGTTATAATGGTTATCATATTGAAACCAACATTGAAGATAGTAAAGTAATTTCTTTATATTACTTCAAAACTATCGGGCCAGAAGCTCATATTAGAAAAACTATATATTTTCTCTTCTAGGATATAGTATACTAAAATGAGAATAGTTGAAACAAATGTTGTAAAACACCAGAAGTGTATAATACACCAGAAGTGTTCGGATCCAAAAAGATTTTTATGATTTGACATTCCAGGATCAATAATGTTGCGTTGAATTATTGAAAACTCCCATGAACATCCCGTAAGGAACCAGAAGATTCATTTACTTATTGATTATATCAAAGTAAATTAATTACCAATACATGCATGGGGTCATGCTTATTCATAACCTCGATAAGTGATATTTTAAGGTATAATTTGAGGATTGTAATTTTAATGAAACAGTCTTCTCACCATTAGGGGGAGAAAAGTCGTTGCCTGAAGCACGACGTTAGATCGTTGCCTGAAGCACGACGGGAGATTAATTGGAATGTTTCAACGTTATTTAATCCTGATTCTCATACAAATCAATATGAACTAGAAGTTAAAAGGATTATTCATTTGCAATGAATTGCAAATCAATTATCAGAATTATTCACCGATAATAAGAAAAGAGTGATATCTCACATTTTAGCTGCTAATACTCTAGAAGAGATTGAAGTCCCTGTAGGACAATCAATTAATACAGCAGCAAATTGAATTAAAGTCACACTTGAAACATGGAAGAATGATCGGTGTTAAAAATAAAATTTTCTCAAAAGAAGAAAGTACAAGAAAAACAAGTTGCAGCCTATAAAGAGGCTATACCCATGAAACAGGCTACAAAAGCTATTGATCTATCCAAAACTAATGAACAAAAATCTCTTGTAAATAAAATTCTTGAAGAGTTCTCTCCTGAAGAGGATGAGTTATCCCCTGAAGAGGATCAAGTACTTGAAAATAACGAGATCTCGATACATTATGTATATACAGGAGACAAATATATTGGATAGAAATGAAATTATTGTCGACAACATATTTTTATATAAAGTTGTTCTTGATATTACTAGAAGTAATGATCATAAATATGAACCACAAATTGTTGATGAATGTAGAAATATTTGGCCAAAGTAGAAAGAGGCGATTCAAATAGAACTAAATTCTCAAAGTAAACGTGAAGTTTTTGGACCTGTAGTCTGAACACCTAAAGGTGTAATGCCTATTGGATAAAAATGGGTATTTGTACGAAATAAGAAAAATAAAATTATATTGTACAAAGCGCGACTTGTAGCACAAGGTTTCTCGCAGAGACCTGAAATTAATTATGGAGAAACATATGCCCTTGTAATGGACACAATTATATTCAGATTTTTAATTAGCTTGGTAGCAAAAGAAAAATTTGGATATGCGATTAATGAATGTTGTTACAACATATCTGTATGGATCATTAGATAATGATCATATATACATAAAAATCCCTGAAGGATATAAAATGCCTGAAGCATATAATTCTACATCTCGAAGTATGTATTCTATTAAGTTACAAAGATCTTTATATGAGTTAAAGCAATTCAGATGCATATTGTGGTACAATTGCCTGAGTAGATATCTTTTGAAAGAAGGATTTGAGAATAATCCAATTTGTGCATGCATTTTTATCAAAAGATCATAATATGAATTTGCTATTATTACCGTATTTATTGATGAAAGATCTTGCTCCAGAAGAGTTGACAAAAATAACAAATTTGAGATGAAAGATATTGGTAAGACAAATTTTTGTTTTGGCCTTCAAATTGAGCTATGGAATTCTTGTTCATCAATCAACATACACAGAAAAAGTCCTGAAGTAACTTTACATGGATAATGTTAATCCTTTAAGTACTTCAATGATAGATTGGTCACTTGATTTCAAGAAAGATCCGTTTTGATCACAAGAAAATAATGAAGAAACTCTTGGTCCTAAAGTACAATATCTTTGTACAATTGGTGCTTTGATGTATATTGTAAAATTTCTCATAACTTGATATAGCATTTGCAGTTAACTTACAAGTAATATGGATCAAAACCACAGTTAGTTGGATCTGCTGATGCAGAGATTATCACAATTTATGAAGTAAGTTGTGAATGTATTTGGTTGAGATCAGTAATTCAATATATTTGTGTGAACTGCGGATGATCATCAATCATAAATAGTCCAACGATATTATATGAAGATAATGTCTCTTGTATCACTCAAATTAGAGGATGCTATATCATGGGTGATATATAGAACCAAACATATTGCACCAAAATTATTTTAAGCCCCAGAAGAATGGCGATATTGATATCAAGCATATATGATCATGTGATAATTTGGTTGATGGATTCATTAAGTCATTACCAACTATGATTTTGAAGAAGATGGTGCACAATATTGGCATACTTCGACTTAATGATATTTTTACCATGAACAATAGAAATTCTATGTACTTATGAAGGGTAGTAAAAAGGATATGTGCTGATTGTACTCTTTTTCCTTCGCTAAGGTTTTTTTTCCGCTGGGTTTTCCTTTGCAAGGTTTTAATGAGGCAATCTCAAGGCACTAGAAGTTATACAAGAATATTGTACTCTTTTCCTTAGCCAAAAATTTTCCCACTGGGTTTTTATTTGGTAAGGTTTTTAACGAGGCAAATTCTTAAAAAATTGCTACAAAAGGACTCCATCCATTCTGTATGATGACAATGTTGCATGTATATTTCAATTAAAGGGAGGATACATTAAAGATAATCTAATGATTTGTTCGATGAAAGCATTACCAACTACAATGTTTGATGGATTGCGTCCTTGATATTGGAATGCGACAACTAGAGTACTTAATGATACATTCATGAGGGGGAGTTTATACGCACTGCACTCTTTTTCCCTTAACCAATGTTTTTTTTTCCATTGGGTTTTTCCTGGTAAGGTTTTTAATGAGGCAGCTTTCTATGCGTATAGATATCCAATAGACATCCAAGAGGGAGTGTTATAAAATTATAACATATATATTTATGGATGTCTAGATTTATATTTAATTGTAATGCTCTTTGGTATTTTAGAACTCCCAAGTTCATTAAGTAACTCCCATATTCAATAAGTTTTAAACTCATGACTTTTGAGTTTTGAAACTTCCAAATCCAATGTGTCTATAAATAAGAGCATGAAGATTGTAATAGATGAGGATAAATATATGGAAGATATATGAAAATATTATGAGACATGCCTCTTTTCTCTAATCATTTTATTCTTAATTTTAGTAATCTTTTATAACATAATAATAATAATAGTAATAATTATAATTATAATTATAATTATTATTACAATACTATAATAATAATAATAATAATAATAATAATAATAATTATTATTATTATTATTATTATTATTATTATTAGTACTATTACAATAATAGTACTATTATTATTATAATAGTACTAATAATAATAATAATAATAATAATAATAATAATAATAATTATTATTATTATTATTATTATTATTATATTGATTTGGGCAAATAAATTTAGAGGTAAATTTGATTTAGACGAGAATTTTAGTGTGAAATGAAACGTAAATCTTTAGATTAAGTTGAAAGAATAAAGATAAAATCTGAACCATTCTTATGTTTTGTCAAATAAAAATTCAAAATAAATTTATTTTATTATATAAATAATTGGCACTTCGAAATCATCCTAAAAACAATTTTAAACTCAAAATTGACACTACTTTAAATTTAATCAATATAATAAAAATATTATAAAAATATTATTCATCATAAAATTTATTTATTTAATAATTTATAATGGATCACCTCCATTTTAAATTTGAAAACATTTCAAATTCACTTTTAAAAGTCGGATAATAATTTTATAAATTGAACCGGAGAAAATCCTATAGGTATCCTATCGGACCTATCCCCTGCGAGAATGTTTATTTACCGGATTGCATTAATTAGGACTATTAATCCTCCATATCATCCCTCATAAGTACTACGAATAGCTCTTCTAGGAAAATTGAACATGAAAATTAAACATAACTATATTTAAATTTTATCTATTTATATTTTAACTCACCATTAAAAATCAAAATACAAATAAGTAAAATTCAAATACACTCGTGTCTAATTTTCATATCCACATAGTTTTTGGACTACAAAACCCACCCTTTCCATCTCTTCTAGTTATTAGCACCTTGTCTGGGGGTCTATCTCCTTAAATCTACCTAATGACAAAACAAAAACAATATTATCTTTAAACCCGCAAACAAACATGCTGTGTCCAACAAAACAAACCATGTCTTTTAAGGTAAGTCGCTAACAAAATGAAGACATGCGAATGCTGCAGCAAGTTTCCTAAAGTTATCGACTTAAAATCTCTAAGTAATTACATGACATCAACATGACCATTCACCCACCCAACATAATACTTCTCCAAACACCCTAGTTACTATCCACAACTGCCTTGTCAATTTCATCCACATGATCTTGAAGTACATTCCACTGCAAAATAATTGAAGCAAATAATTTACATACACCCAAATAACCTTATATACTACTATATGAGAATAACAAGAACAAAAGTAAGGAATAAAGGCATACCTGATCCATGGTTAAGGAAATACCTGAAACAAGTATAAGGATGTTGTAATTAATTTGATCTCAACAATTATATCAATCTTAGGCATGAAAAGCGGAACAAAAAAAAAAAAGCATGCGACACCGTGAACAAAGAATACCAAGCTTTCTAAGCATTGAAATGGGCATTTAAGTCTTAATTAACACTACCAGAAAGGGATGATTGGGGAAGACAGACAGTTGTAATGACAAGTCAAATAAGAAGAATATAATGGCCTTTTTTTTCAACAAACTACTACTACAATCAATAGAATATTTGCTAACCAAATAAACAACAAAATGATCCTTTGCTACCTCAAAAGGCAGTATTGGTTTCAATAAAGAAATAGATCCATCAAAGCAGCGAATTGTCACGTCCCGCAGAAGGTTCTAGAGGTTTATCCCACGCGGAAGGCACACAAGTGCTTATTGGAGCCTTGGAAGCATACTTGGGCAAAGATGTGGGCAAGTCTCTAGAACATTCTCCAACATAGTAGCAGGTTGTGGAACAATCTAGAATAATTAACAAACTTGTGGAGTATTTTAGGAAGGTCCTCAAATAGTCAACATAATTGTAGAACATGTATGTAACTAGAAGCTTGTACCTAGAACTTTCTAGGAAGTTACTTGTAATCTTAGGTTCTAGAATACTCCATTGAGGAGGTGGGATGGCTATAAATAGAAGGTGGTCTCATTTGGCCAAACCATCGAATTGAATGGGATAGAATACAATCCAAGGCCATCCTAAGCAAAGTATTCTCCAACCATCCTTGTGTAGAGCTTTCTTGTGTAATAGAGTATTGTTTCTTTAAAGTGCTCTCTTGTTCCTTTTCAAGCTTCCTTTCCAGTTCTTGTGGTGTTTAACTTGGTGGAAGGCTTACTTAGCAACTTTCTAGAGAGATTGTTGTCTAAGGCCGCACAGTAGGACTTAGAATTCTCTCCAAGGCCATGACAGTTGGTATCCGAGATAAGGTTTTAACGAAAGCGTTTGTTATTACTAAACACCATGTCGAATGTTACGGAAGAGCAACAAAGGGGTAGGGATGAGATGCCGAACCCACCCAAAGGTACAAGAGGTAACAAATTGAGGGACGCTATGGCTACCATGGAAGCTCGAGTGATAAAGCTAGAGATTGCCATGGCGGATGTCATAGAGCGGCTTGACCGACTAGAACAAAACGCGGAGGATCTGTCGAGGCACTCAACACAAGGATAGAGAGGTACCTTGACAAATTGATTGAGGGCATGACGCGGCACAGGAAAGCATGGCCTTCCAAGCGAAAATCTTGGAAGCCTTGGCAAACATTCAAGGAGAAATGCAGACGATGAAGGCCTCCATAGAAGAGACGAAAACGGATTGGGCTCTTTACAAGAGTGTTGTGGCGAATGGGGTTGACACGCCACACCACCAGGCGAGGGAGATTCCAAGGGTCAAGGACGTGCCTAAACCCAAGGAGTATGATGGCAAGAGGGATGCCACGGTGATTGATAATTTCTTGTGGCACATGGAGCGATACTTTGCAGTGCTAAATTTGGAAGACAAAGTGAAGGTAAACCTTGTTTCCCTCTATTTCACTGATATTGCAATGGTTTGGTGGTGCAGGATATGTGTCGAGATGGAGAAAGGCACGTGCACATTCAATACATGGTAGCTCTTAAAGACAAAACTCAAGAAGCAGTTCTATCCCGTGAAAGAGAATGAAGGAGCTCAAGCACGATGGTTCAATTCATGTGAACGAGTTCTCTAATCTCATGCTCCAAATCTCCAACATGAGCAAGGATGATCCCTTCTTCAACTTCATGGACGAGTTGAAGCCATGGGCTGCCCAAGAAATCAAGTGTCATGTGTGAAGGATGTGTCTACCACCATAACAGTTGCAAAAACTTTGGTGGAGTATCGTTCGAGTGAAAGAGAACTCTCTAAACCAAAGGGCACCCATACCAACTAGAGCAAGGTGATAGAAAAGGGGATGACATCTACTAACCTCAAGGGGAATAGGGGTAGAGCCGTACACCACCGAGACAAGGGAGGTTGAAGTTCTGACAAGAAGCCACAAGAAAATTGTTTCATATGTAATGAACCTCATTAGGTCATTAGGTGAGATAGTCTCCAAAATGCCAAGCCCTCATTGCATTAATCATAAAGGGAGAACACGAGGAGGAAGCTACAGTGCAAGCTCTTCAACTCCTCAACTCAGTGCATGTCAGGCTTACTCCTCACCAAGCGGGTGATAGGAGACCAAGAGACGACTTTCATGGCAATGAGGGGAAAAATCACCAAGGAATGATCGGGCAAAGGTTGGTGCTAAATCCTTCTCAGGATGTTATTGGTGTGGTGGTGGGGACCACTTCATCACGCAACGGAAGACTTTGCTTAGCATTATATTGTCAAGCAGCATGGGGAAGCAACCTAAGGGAGTATTGCAGATACCAAAGAGGATTGTGGAGCGAGATGCCAAGGTCAAGAAGTCGAGATCCGACAAGAGCAAGACGACTCGGAGGAAGGGCCTTCAATACGTCGACATAGAGGTCAAGGGCACAATTGTGCAAGCGTTGGTGGACTAAAGGGCCACACATAACTTTTTGACTCCTTATGTGTGCGGAGCGTTGGGGCTCAAACCAACCAGGGCGAAGGATGGGTGAAGTCCGTCAATTCTAAAGAACAGCAAACCCATTGCATAGTAAAAAGGGTTGAACTGTGCCGGGAGCATAGACAGGAAAGGCCGACTTCACTATCATCGATAAGGCTGTAAACGGATATATACGGATTCGGATACCAGTGTATCCGTATTCGAAAAAATTAATCCGCATTCGTATTCGTATCCGGTATCTGGCGGATTTTAAAAATATTATCTGTATCCGGTATTCAACATAATATTCGAATACGGATAATATCCGATTTCGCTTCTGACAAATTTAAAAACTAAGATTATTTTTTTTTGGCGAAATTACTACGATTTTATTTAATTACTAGATATTAATTAATGTAAAGTTATACTAATGAATGTAAGATTTTAATGAATGTAAATTATTAATTAATGAACGTAGGTTATTAATATATGTATGTAACAAGCTAATAGTTATAGTTCTGTAAGTTAATATATACATATGTAAGTTATTAATATATATGTAACAAGCTAATATGCAATACCTCCTTTCCGAAAAAGGAAAGAGAGGTTACGTGCAAAACGCAACAAACCTCAAAATAAGTAAACAGAGCACTAATGACTTCAAAATATTTATAGTGATGATCCACCAATGCCGAAATAAATATAATTCTTCGAAAAGAAGACATAATAATCAAAACCTAAAATCAAATAAACCTAGATAGTCAAATGAAGCTCTCTTCACACTTACCATTGATTCCCTGATTACCTGCCAGAAGAAAAACACAGCATGAGCCAAATGCCCAGTACGGATATAGATATACAAAGATGTTGAAATATGAAATCAACAGAGACAAAATACTTAACAAAGCCTCAAGCTTAAAGACCGACGAAAAATATGATATCCAAAGTCTGAATAGAATATATCTGAATAAACAAAATTAACGAAACAAACAAAGTAAAAAATAATGAATCTGAAATAACTAACTCAATCAATTGAGATGAATAGAACCAAACAAAAATAACACGCTGAATTAATAAGTTGAATCAAATGGTTGGGTATTATAATTTCATACTAAGCTCAGAAATATACCTTGCCACACAGGCAAGTCAAAACAATGTCACACAGACAAGTCAAAATAATGTCACACAGGCAAGTCAAAATAGCGCCACACAGGCAAATCACACATTGGATCGCGAATCCAAATGTATGCAAATCGAATAGGTGTGTTTGGCACAACATCACCGATCCGCATAACAGAAAACTAGGGCCGACCCATACGCCTCCCACAACAAAACACCAAATGGCCCACTTCCTCCAGAGCCCAAACGGAGACGTTGTGGACTAATCACACCGTCACGGAAAGTGTCATGCCTCGGTGCCAAGACGACATGCCTATGGTACCCCCACAGATAGTTATAGCTCAGATATACCCTACGGTATATCCTAACAAAGATACCATGTCACAACAGATGCGACATAATACCAACAAAAAAGGTTCTAGATGTACATGTTGAGCTGGATCAAATCATAATTAAGATTTCTCAAAAAGAAGGCAACAACATGTGCATTAGCTCTACAAATATTAAAATAAATACTAGACATGATAACCTAATTGAAATAGTACAAAAAAGCGAGTTGATAACCACGCCCAACATGAAACTATCATATTAATTTCACACGGAACAATTATGTGAAATAATATCCAAATTTGAAACGAGTAACAAAACAAATTAATTAAATTTAACAAGAGTATCGCTGAAAAATTATAGAATATGTACAAATTGTAATAGAAGAAAAGAGTTTAAATTACTAAATAAAGCCAAGGTATCAAAGTTCAAATTTCTATTTAAGAGTGTCAATAGAATTATAAGAAAATGAAACGAATGACGAGATATCACGAGATCTGAAAAAGAATGCAAAAATAATCAAAGGAGTGGAATACGGAATCCAGTACTGGATTAAGTAATATAATACTCAAAATTTATATTCCAAATATACTCCTTAAATTTCCTCCGTCGATCTAAAAAAATAATAATAATGCAATTACAAGTTATTTAATAACTATAATTTATATTAATATGAAATTAATTTCTCCAATAATCTTTGTGATGCCATTGCAAACTCCATGCATACATACATATAATACATCAACGACAATTATTTTGAGTGTTTCATTTGGAACATCGATTCTCGCCAATTTGGGATAATATATATATATATATATATATATATATATATATATATATAAAAATATTGTAAATTACTGAATCAACATTTTTTTGTTTTGTAATATCTCGAGACTACCATTAAATCTGCTTGGATATTTCTAAATGTAGCAAGGTGAACCTAAATGATATATAATCAAATGAACTGAATTTAAGAGTGCAAAAGGTTTTATTTATTTTCCATATCTCGAATGAATAGTTTTTTCTTCTTAAATTAAACATGAACTAAATTCCAAGAGAATCCAAAACAAAAGTTAAACGGAAGAATAAAATAATATACCAAATCGGTAACTATATATATAACAAGGTGTTTAGATTTGATGTGCACGGGATTATATATATATATATATATATATATATATATATATATATACACACATATTATTTACCAAGATTGGAATAATTTTTCTTTTTCATTTTCTTGTTCCTTTCCTTCTGCACTCTCTCTGCCTCCTCTTGTTCCTTTATGTTATTCCCACAGTTAGTCTCATCAGACTTAAAGAAGTAAAATTAGGTTTTAGTTGTTTATTAATTAATTGAGCCTTGCCTTAATAAATTTTTAATTGGGTTCAATTAATATAAAGGCCCAAATTTTCAACCAAATAATATTACCTATCACTTCTAATTAGCCCACAAATTTAACCCAAACAATAAAAAATCCCACATAAATTTACTCTCTTATAAACAGTATACTTAAAAACAGATTTTTTTTTTACGGGTATTACATAATAACTATAGTTTTGTAAGTTAATATATATATATATATATATATATATATATATATATATATATATAGACACACACACACATATATTATAATATATCATACCTATCTTATAATGTATACACACACACACACACACACATATATATATATATAAATAATATTGCATACATCTCTTAAATAACATACATTTATTAAAACTATGTCATTTTGGAAATTCTTTTAAAAAACAAAATAATATTAAAAATAGCGGTCTCACTTGCTTTTCTTTAATTTACAAAAATGCCACCCATGACCCCACTTGTTTTAGAAATATCTTCAAAATGACGTAGTTTTAAATTTTAATAAAGATATGTTATGTAAGAGAGAGATACTTTAGATTCATCTTTATATATATATATATATATATATATATATATATGTATGTATATATATATATATATATGTAAGTTATAAATGAATGTAAGTTATTAATATATATAATATATAACTTATATATATATATATACACACACACAAACACATATATATATATAAGTTATTCATATATATATATATATGGGGAATGATCCATGGCACACGTTAGCTATGAACATTATTCTAGCCAATTGTTATCTAGCCGTCCAAAATTAGATCGAATGACTAAGGTGAGGGTTCATCCGCTACTCAATCTAGTGGCTAGAGAATTTTTTTTTTTATTAAACGCTACTCTCTCTAGCGACGAGGAGAAATTTTTTGCTGGCCACAGGAGGGAGTAAAGGCCAGGAGAAATTTCTAAAATACCCCCACCCTTAGTTAAATTTAAATAGTTTCAATGTACAAAATAGTTGTATAAATATTAAATAATTTTTTAAGTAATAAAAACTAACATTATCAACTATATATAATGTATTTATTTCTATAAATAATTTTTATAAATATTAAAATTTAAAATTATTAATTATATTCAATGTATTTATTTGTATGAATAATTTCTCAAGTATAATTATTAAAATATAAATACATTAAAAAATTATTACTTAAGAAATTATTCATACAAATACAACTATTTTATACATTGAAACTATTTAAATCTAACTAAGGTCAGGGGTATTTTAGAAATTTCTCTCCCCTCTACTACTCTTGTGGCCAAGAAAAAAATTCTCTCTGACATAGAGGAGTAGTAGAATCGAACCCTCACCTTAGTCATTTAATCTAATTTTGGACTACCGGATAACAATTAATCTGAAATAGTGCCCATAACTAATGTGTGCCGTGGATCATTCCACACACACACATATATATATATATATATATATATATATATATATATATATGTGTGTGTGTGTGTGTGTGTCTTGGTCTGAAGGCCATGCGTGAGTTATTAATTAATGAATGTAAGTTATTAATATACATATATATATATATATAAAAGTTATTAATCAATGAATGTAAGTTATTAATATAGATATATATATATATACATATATATATGTAATTTATTAGATATATATAATTAATAACTTAATTATATATTTATATAATTAATATAAGTCTATATATTAATAATGTGTGTGTGTGTGTGTGTATATATATATATATAATTAACTATGCGAGTTATTAATATATATATATATATAAGTTATTCGACTGGATATATTTACGGTCGGATGTTAAACGAATACGCCTATATCCGTATCCGTATCCGTACTCGTTTATTTACGGATACCTTTAAACCGAATACGGATATATCTGTTTTTTCCCGAATGCGAATAATATCCGTTTTTTTTCGAATACGGATGCAGACGAATACGAATTTTCTGGTTACCATTTCCAGCCCTAGTCATCGACATGGATGATCACCAAGTCGTCCTTGGAATGGACTTCATGGAGAGGCATGATTCATCGATATGGGGAGTATTGGTGATCCACGAGAATAATGGATGTGCCTCATGCAAAGTACCTTTGTTGCAACTGGGGGGAGGCACTAGCAAGTTGCTTGGTGCAATTGAGTTCATCAAAGGGTCAAAGTTAACATCGAGCGAGAAACTTGTTTGACCGCGGATAGAGGTGAGTATGATGCGGTTTGAAGCTCAAATCATACACGAAACCGCTTAGATGCAGTTTGACAAATCCAAAACCGCATATGAAACCGCTTGTGATTGGTGCGGTGCGGGTTTGAATCGTGCAATGCGATTTCATTTGGTGCGGTTTTGGTTCCAAAACCAATTGAAAAACAAAATTTTATGCAATTTGAATTAACAATTTAGCATCACACAATATTAAAGTTGTAAAAAAGATCAAAGCAAAGGCACCGGAGTTTTTATCCCTCGTTCTACACATCCAAAAAGGAAAAACAAGCAGCAAGAAAGAATATTCAGTACTACTTCATCTAACACCGAGTTTCAGAAACACGCTGATAACTAAAGAGGGCTGCCTCGAGATTTGTCTAATTCCAATAACTTCAATTCTTTTAACCATAAAAGATATTGAATCCAAATAATTAAATATATATATATATATATATAATTTATGAAGTATATATACATATATATGCTCAAGCAGTGTCTAGTCCAATAATTTTCTACAATTAAGGGATAATTGTATGAGATTTGTATGGTGATGGTGATCGTGTAGATCGATACCATCCAAATCCAGAATTAGTAGCTTACTTTTTATGGGAGGTTTAATTGAAACATCTCTCCTGTAATAGGATTGTATAATTAATTAATTTTCATAGTGCGGTTTGGTTTCGTTTTTATGCGTGCGGTTTTGGCTAGTAACCAAACCGAAACCATAAATTTAGTTTTTCAACTCATCTAAAACCGCCACATACGCCAGAACCGTTGGTGCGATTTTCATTGATGCGGTTTGTGCAGTTTTTTGTGCGGTTTCGATTCCAATTTAGTTCTTTACTCAACTCTAACCGCGGACATATGCTGAAGTCATCAAGAAATGTCGAACACAGTGCGAGATTCGACGCTGAAGCTCGTGACGAGGGCATCAGGAAATTAGAGGTGGGGGAGAATGTCATGTCCCGCAGAAGGTTCTAGAGGTTTCTCCCACGCGGAAGGCACACAAGCGCTTATTGGAGGCGTACTTGGGCAAGTCTCTAGAACATTCTCCAACATGATAGAAAGCGCTACATAGTTCCACATGGTTGTGGAACAATCTAGAATAATTAAGAAGCTTGTGGAGTATTTTAGGAAGGTTCTAAAACAAGTTGTTCTAAAAGTCGTGACTAGTTGGCGACTAGGTCGGTCGAGGCTCGCCGAGTCGACTGCACCCTAGTCGATTGATTTAGTCATTGGCCGAGCTTAGTCCGGATCAAGTCACGACTAGTCGGTAAAATCGGGACAAATCGAAACAAATCAAGCATATCAGATATAAAAAAGCAGAACATGTGAAATGTTTTGGGGCCATAGTGTAATTTATAGATTTTGTTTATAACTTTTAAACCCTACCTCCCTCTGCCGACTGCTTCTTCTTAGGAAAAAAAAAATAGCCGCCGACGACGCTACTGCTTCTTCTTCCTTCGACCGATGACGCCAACTCTTTCTCGCCTGAAACAGTTTCGACGACAACGCCGACTTACTTCTTCTTCCTTCGACGACGACGCTACTGCTGCTCGTCGACTCCTCGCCTGAAACAGTTTCGAAGACGAAGCCAACTTACTTCTTCTTCCTTCGATGACGACCGACGACGACGCTACTGCTGCTCGCCTACTCTCCTTCTTCGACGACGCCGACTGCTACTCAGGTAGTTCTTTTCCGGCTCGTCTCTCTCTCTCAGTTTCTCTGTTGATTTTTGTAAACAGTTTACAAATATTGATGTAAGGCTTATAAGGCATACTGATATAAGGCTTAACAGTTTACAAATACAAATACTGATATTTTTTTTTGGTTTTAGTTAATTAGTTCCTTAGTGGGCATTAAAGAAAAGGTTGAATAAATTAAGTTGGTTAATTTTTTTAGTTAATTGTAATATTTCATTATAACTTTTAAATTTTTTCAACTTCAGTTAAAATTAAATTCTTAAAATCTGACTGTGGGGTTTAGAGAAATGACTGATTTTATATTTTTATGCATAAGTATAATATCACTATCAATGGCTCAATCACCATCTTTGTCTTCGGCAGCCTCTAATACTTCTGAGTGTTCAATATTAAAAAGAGCTTCAGATGATATTGGATGGGAATATGGCTTCCTTGTAAATCCTAACAACAAGGATCGTTAGAGATGCAAATTGTGTGACAAAGAGTATGGTGGAGGAGTTTATAGATTAAAACAACACATAACAAATATAAAAGGGAAATGTAGAATCATGCCCCAAGTCAACCAAGGAAGATTAAAGAAAAGTTTAAGATGGCACTTAACAAGGCAGCAACTAAAAAGAGAGACAAGAGGATAGATGACATGAATGTTAGAGCGGAAGTGGAAGTGGAGACAATTCCAGAAGGAAATGAAGACGAAGAAGTTGAAGTTTTAGGGTCAAGGAAGAGGCCCCATTATCTTGGTCCCATAGATAGATATCTGAGGGCCATCAATCCGGTTTGAGTCAAAGTAAGAAGATCTGACAACAAAACATGAATGATGCACTTTGGAAAGAGAGAACTTCGTGATGTGAATAGGTACTTGGCTCGATGGATGTACGGCCCGGGTATTCCATTTCATGTTATTGACAATGATAGCTTTAAACGCTTTGTTGAGGCGGTGGGTATATTTGTGAGGCTTCCAACCCCAAGTCAATACCAATTAAAGGAGTCGTTGTTGAAGGGGAGGTGGAGAACCAAACAATCACTCAAGAAAAGAAGAAGAAGAGTGGGCTTCAACGGGATGCTCTATCATAATGGATGCTTGGACCAAATAAAAAAAAGAAGAAGCATCATGAATTTATGTGTTAATTGTAGGATTGGGACTTGTTTTCTTTCTTCTAAGGAAGATTCGGAGAGGTGTCGCACACGGCTGAATATATATTTAGCTATGTTGACAAGTGCATTGATGAAGTTAGGCGCAAAAATGTAATCCAGTAGACACACGGACAATGCCTCTAATAATATGGCGGTGGAGGCATTGTTGAAGGCCAAGAGACCACATATGTTTTGGACCTCATATGCAACCCACACATAAACCTCATGCTTGAAGGATTGGAAAGCAACAAAAGTTCAAAGACACTATTGAAAGGGCAAAGAAGTTCACTATATTTATTTATGGTCATCATAGAACATTGGCATTGATGAGAAAACATACAAAAAAGAGAGACATAGTGAGGTCGGGTGTTACTAGATTTGCAACCGCCTTCTTGATAATGCAAAGTATGATGGAGAAGAAACAAGAGTTGAAGATGATATGTCCTACCAATGAATGGAGAGCTCTTCCATGGGTGAAGACCGCAAAGGGGAAAGCCGCATTTGCTACGGTGATGAGTACGGCGTTTTGGAATAGTGTAACTCTTTGCTTGAAAGTGTTTGCTCCATTAGTGATGGTTCTTCGTCTTGTTGATGGGGATTGGAAGCCCTCAATGGGCTTTGTGTATGGAGAGCTCAAGAAAGCGAAAGAAGATATCAAAGAGGCATCTGAACAAACCGAGGGTAACTCTGGCCAATACTACAAGTCATTGACACAAAAAGCTTAGGTCGACGATAGTCCATTGCATTTGACGACTTACTTTTTGAATCCATTTTACCTCTTCAAGGATCCTACCATGAAAGATGATCCAATTATCATGGATGGTGTTTTTTACTTGTGTTGAATCTTTCTTCCCGATGATTTTGAAGTTCAAAATGAGGTTATCAATAAAGAGTTGTTGAAGTACAAAACAAAGAGGGTGGATTTGGTAGACCATTGGCATGAGGATGTGAGAAGAACAATGACACTTATGATCAAGAAGTAACTTAGTAATTACTTTTCTAGTTTTCTTTTCTTAGTTAGTAACTTAGTTTTTTTTTCCCAATCAAGTAACTTATAGTTAGTATTAAATTACTCATTGAATTGTGCTTCTTTCATGATTAGTTGGATGGTGGTCTAACTATGACAATCATACCACCAACTTGAAAAAAATGGCCATTAAAATTCTCTCTTTGACTTCGAGTTCATCCGGGTGTGAGAGAAATTGGAGCACTTTTGAGGGAGTAAGTACATATTCCCTCTATTATATGTTGTAATTTTTTAATAAGGGTATTAGAATTATTAACTTGAGAGTTTTCTTTAATGTATAGATACATACGAAGAAAAGGAATAGACTTGACGCAACAAGGTTGAACAACCTAGTGTATGTCCAATTCAATGCCAAACTTGTCAACAAGAAAAGAAGGGTAAAGGAGAAGGAGGTCTTAATTACTAGTGAAGCAACAAATGCACAAGGATGGATTGTTGAAGGTGGTGACGATGAAGTTGAGCCGGGTTCGGGACTTGCATGGGATATGGTTGGGGAAACTATGGGAGCGGATGAGGTCCTTCTACCTAGAAGAAGTGGTAGAAACGTGCGAGAACTAGATGAAGACGAGTTTGTGTCAGAAAATGATGACAACGAAGAGGAAGATGAGAATTATGAGTTTGAGTCCGATGGAGAGCAAGTCTTGGAGGGATATGGAGAAGAGGAGTGATTTACTATTGATTTTGTGCTATTTAGTTTCATTTGGTTAATTTGTTTTCATGTTTTGAACTTAGAGCGTCGAACTATTTGGTTTTACTTAGTTTCCATGTTTTTATTTGATGATTTGTGTTACTTATGTTATTCTACTTATTCAAAACTTATGGAGGAAGGAGAATATATATTTTTTTTAAAAAATTGAAAATCTGACTAGCCGATTAATCCCCTAGTCGCTAGTCGGTAGCCAAACGACATGGGACCGACTAGCGACTTTTAGAACACTGCTAAAATACTAATTGTAGAACATGTATGTAACTAGAAGCTTGTACCTAGAGCTTTCTAGGAAGTTACTTAGTAATCTTAGGTTCTAGAATCCTCCATTGAGGAGGTGGAATGACTATAAATAGGAGGTGGTCTCATTTGGCCAAACCATCGAATCGAATGGCATAGAATCCAATCCAAGGCCATCCTAAGCGAAGCATTCTCTAAGCATCCTTGTGTAAAGCTTTCTTTAAAGTACTCTTGTTTCTTTTCAAGCTTCCTTTCAAGCTTCCTATAAGGCTTAACAACTTTCTAGGGAGATTGTTGTTTAAGTCCGCATAGTGAGGCTTAGAATTCTCTAAGGTCATGACATAATGGTGATTTGGTCATGTTGCATCCCTATTCTAAATCCACGCAAGAACAATCATGGCTTTGGAGCAAAGGAAAATTTTTATAACTATTCGAAGTGGAAATCCTCAACTAAAAGCATTTTCATCAACAATATGGATTTCTATGACAACACAGATATATTAAATAAATCATAAATGAATAAATATGCAACCATCTTAGAAAATTCCAAGCTTCACAACCTCTACACTCGCTAACTACAAACGAAGATTTTATTTGAAATGAAAGAAAAAGAGTAATATGCTACAAGAAAATAAACATGAGACAACTGGCAGAAACATCACGGCCCCAAATTGAGAGCAGCCAAACTAGAGTCTTAGCAATAGGTGTTGGTAAACCTAGGAATGCTAGTATTAGTTAGTCAGAAATTCAAATAGGAATCTAAATCACAGGAAAATCAGTATTTCAAGGCTACAACAAAGAGCATCCTTTCTCTTTATTCAAATTTATTTTATGTTAATTTTTTTGGCAGGGGCCTGCTGGGTGGGGTGGTTGTTCAACTCTCCGGATCTCTAACAAAGGCAAGAGGATCGACAATGTTCACGAAGCGGCTAACACGTTAAGGATTGTAGTGAACCATGCTAAATTTGGGAAAGATAACTTCTAGATGCAGAAGTTATGGCAAGTCATTCATAAAATCTTAATAAAATCTTGAAGAAGTTGGATCGTTTAATAGGTGTCCCTCACGAGGAGCAGTTTGAGAAGCTTGCAAAGAAAGAAGGAAAGTCCATGGTTATAACAGTGGAGCAGAAAGAAGAATACAAGGTTCAAGGAAGCATGGAAAAAAATATTTATGAATACCACTGCAAATTGATCAGAGTTGTATTGATGCTTCCAAATCAGGATGCAAAACCGTTTTTAACTTTCTTATAGAGCCAGTGAGCCCACCGATAAAATCCTGTCCAAATTAAAAGGCTACAACATAATTATAATTCTGTAATACAACTTCCTTCTAATTTTATATTTGACCTTCCTCTTCTTTTTTCAATCATTTTTTAGGCGTATTCCCTTTTTTTCATTTGGCTAATCAAACTTCATTAGATTTCAAAAATATCCATAGGTACAAAGTTCTCTACTTTCTTTACATTTGTATTTCTTAATCACATATTTATTAAAATACTCTCCTGTCCCAAAATTAAACCCACCCTCTCTCTGTTTTGGGACTTGTCAAAACCACGTCACCTTTGTTTTCAACTCTTCTGCCCTTTGTTTTACCCTTTATTATTAGTTCTGAATGGGTATGAGAAAACTGTTTACAAAACTTTCATTTTTTTTAGACAAAGGAACCCACAGCCAATGCCTTATCCTTTTTTGTTGATGTGCCTAGTATATGTAGTGTAGAACCTATGACCTCTAGCTCAACCAATTTTCTAACAGCAATTCTACTGTTTTCTTATAAATGCCTAAAAGTATAATGGCATATGCAGATAAATATTAAAATAAATAACAGTAGGAGTAATATTAACAAACCCTAGACACAAAAAAAAATTGAAGTAACTACCAGTACCAGAAGAAATCTATACCTTTTCTACCAGGCAATTGCTTCCCATCTTTGACATAAAATTCTCGAATATCAACCACAACTTTTCCTTGCCAATTTCTCACCGAAACTCTCCTATTCTTCGAAATCTACCAAAATTTGTAAACAAAATCCCTTAATGTCAAAGATAAATACAAAAATATATTAAATGTGTTTGTAAATACTTCTACAGAGAGAATAATTTATAGAGATACCTCACAGACAACAATATCATCGTCGGATTCATCCCCGGAGTCTGTCTTAACAATCTTCTTCGGCCGCGCATCACCGTCGGAGGCGCAGTCTTCCTCGTCCTTCCCCTTTCCCCTCTTCGACATCTCTCCTTTTTTTTTTCCTTTCTCTCTCTAGTTTTTCCCAAATCGTTGTTTGCAAGCGATTTTAACTAAACCCCTAACACTAAAGTCACCAAAGTAGGACCAAAGTAGCTTGATAGAGAGTAAAGAGGGAAACCCTGGTTGACTCAATAGTTTAAAATATTTGAGTAAATATTTATTAAGTATATACTATGATGGGGGATCTAAAGCGCTCCTCTTAAATAATATTAAATACAAACCTGCGCATTGCGGCAAAATTATTCAAATTTTTAATAATAAATATGTATGTATAATTAATAAATTAAAATATAATAAGAAGATGGTAGATTGTTGTGCGATGATCAAATTTTACACAGAAAAACAAATGAAAATACATTGTAAGGGGTAGTGTTGAGAGTTTATCGGTTTGTGCATTACATCTTCTGCTTTGTTTCAAGGTATTTTTTGTAACAATTGTTTCAAATTTTTGACCAAAGTTAACTTCATGTAACCTCTCCTGTGTGGATTTTTTTTTTAGGAAAACAGAATCCTATCAACCCATGGTTAATTTGGCCACTTTTATTTCATTCCATTCATTTCCTTCAAATCCAAACATAGCATAAACCCAATGCACAATATGATAATTAAAAGCAACCATCAAATACAAGTTTAAAAAATGGTACACGCCATCTCATTTCATAGTTAATTTGCAATATGGACAACTGAAAATTGGAAAGATAAAGCACCATCTTCTAATTGGTTAAACAAAAACTGGCCTCCTGATAAAGGAAGGTAACTGAGGAAAAAACATGAATAGAGATACAAGTGGACTGCATTCATTCATCAGCACATGAACTGATGCAATTTCTATATAAATTTTAAGCAATTTTGAACTTGGTATATACAACCAGCTAGATTAGAAAAGAAAAAAAATAGCTTACATAGTGCATACAAGTATTGAAATCTTATCACATCTACTCCTGGTGAGACTTTGTTGGTGCATAGACTTCCTTATGAAGGCAGGTATGTTACAGCAGAAAAACCGCATGGTAGCCTACTGTTTTTTTTTTTTTGCTCCAATATACTTCATTACCCTATTTCCATCTAAAATTTATGTTCAGTAGACCAGGGACCAGAAAGTAGCAAGTTAAGCCAAAGCACCGAGGACCAAAACTTGGCAAAAAAGCTATTGCCTAACGATTCTCATCTGCACAAGATAAATAGATTGAATAACTTAGCAATCAGGACACACCCTTTGAATAAAGTTTCAAAACTTGTCTGCACCAATTTTCCCACCAATGACATGAATATCGGTGTAATCATGAGTTTTTGTGTAATACTTCAAGTCGGCTTCTTGACATAAAGCAATTTTACTTGATAAATCTAACTTCTTCAGCAGATATGTTTTCCCTTGATGCATATAGACGACACCTTCATACACCTGAAAGATTAATTAAATTATCAATTTTCAAAAAGAAATAGCAGCATAGACAAACTACTACCGAACCCAATCAAGCTCTCACCTCCATTTATTAAAAGAGAAACAGGTCCATCATAATTCAAAAAATAAAAAATATAGTGACTGCTTTACTAATATTATGGAGGAACCGAAATGCGAGTTGAAAGACTTGAAACCAGAAATTGTTAAACCAGAGAATAATTCAAGTTAACACTCGTTATAAAAGTTTAGGTGGTTTATACTGTGATATCTTTTGATTATGAAGAAGTACCTGAACAATTGAGAGAAGAGAGTCGAGTCCATCCAATGCAGAAGCGCGCAGCAGGAAGTCAGGAACACCAATAACAGGCAAGGAGTCAATGCAGCTACCATGCCTTCAATCATCAGAACTTAATTCAATGCACATACAACAATAGAGCACTATAAGGAATTTATGAAGCACTGTGATATATGCTAACCTGGCAAGTGAGCCGCACCACCTGCACCAGCAATGATTAACTGGATTCCATTCTCCAATGCAAACGTAGCATAAAAAAAAAAACAGTTTCTCAGAGCTCCACAAGAAACTGATTCTGTAAAAAGATGCACTGGCCTTAGTTTATAGTGGCAAACTTGCACAAGATATGTTGTAAGTGTATGCATGATAACTCCAAAACAAATGCAATAAATAGATTCCAAAATACATATTAGCCAGACATAATCATGGAATTACAATTATCTATCAAATAAAATTGGACATTACTTTAGATAGTCACCTGTGTTGTAAAATGGTGTAGTGATAACAGTGTTCACTTGCAGTTTCCAGGAGTGATGTATCCAGAAAGATCTATAACATCTATTTGAGGAAGAATTCTAGAGCACAGCTGCACACGTACATCCCATAGCATAAGATCCATGAATGCTAACATTAGTTACCATCCATCTGGTTTTCTTTTGCTCAGACTAAGAATCATCAATTCGAGAACATGCAAGCATTGCGATTGGCAATTCCATTAGCATCGGTAAGTAAATCAAACTGCATCACCTTTTCTAACACCAATATCTTTTAAGTAATTAGCAAGCTGTAGGAAAGTACATATGAAACCCATCAACAATTCATTTAATGAAATCCAACTATAGGCCACAAATTCAACATAGAGATAGACAGACCTGACACACTCTCTGGAGCAGCTGGTGTATGTCAAACTGCCATCAGCAGCAGGTTCGTTTCATTCCCAGTATATTGCAAATTTGTCACCATTCCCAGACTCAATGTTTCTATCTTAAAAAAAGGAAAAATAATTCCAATAACAATAAATCAAAACCTTGTCTAAGAAATCTTATGCATAATACATCGTTGAATCTCCAGTCAGAGTTATCTCCATAAACGTGTTCCATTACAACGTAAGGCCTTCATAGTCTTCCTTTCTTCTCTCCTTATTCTTCTGTTACCTGTTAATGTGGCTACAATATTATCAAAAACTGGGTATACAAATGATTCTAATAGCTCCTCAATCTCATAAGTGTAACGAAGGGCCTCATAATTGGAACGACACCTAAGCCTCTGGATAGAGCCTGCGATTCCATTGTTGGCAAGTCGTGAATCAGTATGTGTAAACTTGATCACCTTATGCTTTTTTAACAACAAATACATCTCCCCTATGTAGTAACTCGCCTGCATAATTAAGAAGCAGCTAAGAAATGGTTCTAGAGACACTCAAATCAAATGGGACAATAGGGAAGTGGCAGTATAATTTCCAAAACCTTAGAACAGGAAATAGGAGTCTTTAGATAGGGCTTCTTTGCAGCATAATGTGGTGGCAATGAAGCGCTTCAATCAAAAAATATCTTTAAAATCACTGCGAAAAGCATTAGAAGATTAAACAATTGCAACAGCTAGACCCAACCAAAGGGGAAAAAAACTTTGGGAACGATCCAATAGGATCTTTGATCAAGAGAAGGAATAACCAGAGTGGCATTCATTAATTTTGCAATTGCAACCATGTCGATATCTGCATTAGCGTTATTTTGACGGAGAACACAAAAAATACAAACTGTTGTATAAGGAAAATAGAAACTGTTATTTAGGGACGACCGGGGTGGGAAGATTAGCAAACAAAATTTAATTATCTTAGCAGTATGAGAGCTGAAATACAAAAGATTTGTCCCTTTCTTACTCTATTAAGTCTCTTGTTTCATCTTTTTGTTGATGAATTTCCAAAGCAAATCGCTAATTTTTTTTACTCCTCTGGTCTATGCTGATAATATAAATGTAGTGCTTACAGATCGATACTAATAGTAAGCTAAAATAGTAAAATTGAACAACAAATGAATTATTCTCTATCAATATGGCAAATCAATTCAGCTGTATAAATGAAGCAATCTATGCCGGTAGACACAAATGTTCAAGTTTATAAAGACAGAGCATAACACCAAATAACCACTCATTACAATAAAAAAATTAAATTTGGCGGGGCATTAAACATTGGAGTTCCAATTGAGTAAATGATATTATCATACCTTGCAAGTGGTAAATTCTAGAGAGCGATACTTTTCATTCTCAATTTATATGTTATTGCGTCATACTAAAATTATGGTGGTGAACTTGAGGACAATATGTTTTCTTATACTAATATCAATGGAAAAATTACTAATCGCGATTCTTTTTCTTTATTTTTTTTGATAAATGAAACTTTGTGGAATAGAGTATTTTAAAGTAAGATAAGAATCTAAAGAATGTAGAATTACCTGGTCATTTTTAGACCATTTTCTGTTATCATCCTTGTATTGCTACAGCCATGAGGGCAAACTTGAGATGGTGGAAGTAGTGGCAGACTCATTTTTATTAGTTGTCCTTGCTATGCTTTGAGCTTCTCTTGTGAAATTCTTGGAACATTCTGCACAGCAAGTGAGGTTATTCTCAATTCCAATTGTAATAGGCACTTCTCCTGCAATATGGAATGCCGTTTTATCTCCATTTCTTTTGCCAATTTTTATCTTATGTGGTTTGATCATTGTAGATGACACTGGTTGATGTTCAATAATGTTGGAATCAGGACCAACTGGTCCAGACTGGTCTCCTACTTGTTGGGTAATACTATTATTCTGGACTTCTGAGTGCTTCAAGCAAAATGCGCAGCAACTCAACCTAAAAGTTCGAAAAGAAAAAGAAAATTGACTTATCACTTTACTTAGCAAGCTTTTGTATTATATACAAGGGTAAAAAGGTATAACAGAACAGCCAAAATTACACCAGCAAAATAGCACATACTACCAACAAAGAAATTCCAATATAGACAGTTAGACACCCGTAAAGAAGTACCCCACAGGAGAACCAGAGAATTAAACAGATAAAACTTATATCATCACAACCAAATTTGCCACATATCTCCAATCTGTGTCTCGCCTCCCTTGCACATATAGGATGAAAGGAAGCTCTACAAGATCCTAAACAGGCAACAATACAAAAAGATATGTCAATAATGCACAGTAGACCAGAGGAAGACAATAGAAACCCATACTCTCTTCTACCACAGCAACACAGTTAAGATTCTACAGAAACAGATATAAGCATACTTTGACCATCAATTGGAGAAGATTACCAGGTTAGTACCCATCTAGGCAACAACAAAATCAGCACTGTATGTTTATGTTTAGCAGAAACAAAAAATTTAATCAAAAGCTAGACATGATTCTATTTTAAGTATACAGAAAATATACTCTCTTCTACCACAACAACACAGTTAAGATGTAACAGATCAGAAGATTCTACAGAAACAGATATAAGCATACTTTGACCATCAATTGGAGAAGATTACCGGGTTAGTACCCATCTAGGCAACAACAAAATCAGCAATGTATGTTTATGTTTAGCAGAAACAAAACATTTAATCAAAAGCTAGACATGATTGTATTTTAACTATTCAAAATTTGACCCACACATGGAGGAAATCAAAACAGACTATTGGAAAGTACCTAATCAATAAAATCAAATAGAAAGTTGAATCTGCAAAACCCAGAAACAGATAACACATACTTAAATAAAGAATCTCCTCCCCATTGGATAAGTCAGTGCCGAGAAAAAACCGGTGGTAGGGGTTTCGGATACCCGGAAGTCCGATTTCAGATGACGACATGGCAAGCGATGCGAGCTCGGAGATTATGTGCCGGTGATAGAATGTATGCGCCGATCGAAGGTTATGTGCCGATCTAGCATGTATGAGCAAAAGACTCCATCAATTGATGCGAGCTCGGAGATTATGTGCCGGTGATAGCATGTATGCGCCTATCGAAGGTAATGTGACGATGTATTTGCCGATCGTAGATGTATGAGCAAAAGACTCCATCAATTGCGCCGGTCGAAGGTTATGTGCCGATGGAAGCCAAATATATGTTTCCATATATTATTTTGAAGGGGTTTTGTTTTGAAGGATATTTTGTAAAAGGATACAAGTGTCGTAAGGTTAGAAGGACAGACGGCACTATATGTGGTAGAGACAGACGTCCAAAATATTGTGTTATGTCTTTGTAATTTAGTATATATAATAGATTTTTTATTAAAATTAGAGTTGTTTTTGAAATTTTTTAAAAAAAAAATAAGTGGGTTATTCTGATTTGCATTTTTTGTAAATAAAAAGCAAGCAAGTTTTAATACTCTACATTTTAATATTATTTTGTATTTTAAAATTTTTTTAAAGCAGCATAGTTTTAATAAAAGAGTGTTATTTAAGAAGAGTGTTTTAGATTAAATCCTACATATACTATATACTAAAATACAACAACACAAATCTTGAATCATTTTAATTGATCCCAGTAAATTAACCTACCAAGTTTGATAACTTGATAGCTAAAAAGTTATTTATTTATTTTTATTTTTCATTTTTTATCATAACTTTTAGTATTTCCAAAAGCGGGTTTAACAACACAAATGTGACACCTCCAAAAATAGGTATACATCACCCATCTTGAAATCGCCAAATACATACATGTACATAAATCAAATACAACTTAATGTATTATTGGTAAAACTACGACAAAACATAAATTGAGAGTTTAAACAAGAATATTGCCTTCTGCATAATATCCACTCTCAATGGAGTCCTCATAGACGATGATACAAACTCAAATTCAGGTCCTCATTACATTTATTATCACACTATTTCATAGAATAGTGAGGACTACTAATGTTATCATCTAGACTGTCAATCCGTTCCCCGACTCATCCCAACTATATTCTCATTTCCTGAAGAGAACAATGAAAGCAAAAAGGGTGAGCTCAACTAGCCCAGTAAGAAAATATTATGACTAAGATAATGCAGAATAAGTTATCATTAGCCTTCAACAATGTTAAACTGATAAAATACAATAGACATCAAGTTTAATTGCAGCGAAACAAGCAATCCATTAGAAAAGTCAAGTAGAGAATAAAATCTACTGTCTTCTATGATTTAAAATGTTTTCATCAATTTTTTTATCGCTGAGACTCAGCTTAATAAATAAACCACATCATCGAATCATCCCTTTCACTACGTGCCAAGGATATTCATTAAATCATCAATGGTCATGATGACTATACCAAATAATCCTCGGTCATAATCATACCAAAAACGTCCCCATCAACGCACTACAAAAGCCATCGAGGATTTTTACCACATCATTCGTCACATTACGGTCATGACTATACCGAATAATCTCCGTCATAATCACACCAAGTCCATCTATATATGTAAGCGAAGATGACTTTTATCACAATATAAACATGAGAATGATGACAATGATATAAACATTAATCAAACGAAAAACAAGGATAAATATTTAAAGACTTTAAATTTATCCAAATATTATCAATCACTTAATAAACTCATAATCTAATATTATTAATATTATAATAATATTTTAATCACTTCTTAAACTTATAAATAATTTATTTCAATTGTTTACACTTTATCAAATAATGCATTTAATCATTCAAAAGATGCCATACTCATAAGATTTCATCACCAATGATCAAATCCCTTATCAAAAATCTGCATATACCCTATATAGGATTCCCAAGCCATAAAATCTTATTTACCAATTTTGTTACTTCACATAACATATTTAATTCATTTACTCATAACTAGTTCATTTTCATGAAAAATACCAAATTAGTCCCAAAAATATTTTTTTTTATGGGATTTAACAGAATATAGTCCCATATTAAACATATATTTTTCTCAGAATTTTTAAAATTCATTTACTATTTTTCAAAAATCAATTTATAATTAATTCCTTAAGAAATTAGCTACCTCAAGTTTAACTCCAGAAATTTCCAAATCTTGGAAAGATCTTATACATGTTAACGTGATCTTTCAGTTTAAATTTCATGGTCATCGGAGTTATAGAACTCCGGTTATAGCATTTTTTGTTGGAAAAACCTAAATATTAAAATGGTCATAACTTGCTCATTTTAAGTCGGAGTGAGGTCATTTTTGGACAGGAGGTACTTTATACAATTTATTTTCATGTCCCAAAAGCCCGTAATTTTTCTCACAAATTAAGTTGCCAAAACAGCCCTTTTAAACTTCTGGGCAATAGCCTTTTTGGAAATTTTTAGTTTTTGACTCCTTTGCTAAAATCAGTCCACACGAAAATCTACAACACCTTTTTTAGTGATTCCACTTGGATAAGTTAGAAAACTCATAGATCTAACTCTAGGACTTGACCACACTCAAAAATTCGAAATAGAATAGGAGATATGGTCAATTGAATTTCATATTCCATTTTCACCAAAATTTGATTTTCAATCCTTTGTGATTTCTAAGAAACTTTCATGTTTTCACATAATAACCAACATAACTTATCATAACACTTACTAATACTACATATACCCATGATTTTTATCAATCCAATATTTTTATTATGACTTTCATCATAATCAATAGTCCAATGCTTATATTATAACTTTCATCATAATCCACATAAACAGATCATTTCCACAATTTAATAAGAAATGAATATAAAGGATTATTCACCATGCATGTGGTAATCCACATATACAAAGTTATTCTAACGAAATAATAACGAATGGAATAATGAAGATTCACCATACGTGCGTGCGATAGATCGCACAGACATTTTATTCCCAATGTAATAATAAAGAATGGAACCAGAATCAAATACATAAACGCTTGCATACGATATTTCCGGCTGAATAATAAATAATGGAACCAGTCATGCGTAAACGCATAATGTGATATTATTACGAAATAATAAATAATGGAATAACAACATGAAATTCACCATAAATGCGATAGACCGCACATGCATGAAAGTTATTCCAACATAATGATAAATAATGGAACCAGTACGCATAAATGCGTAAACACATCGGCAGGATATTCCAATGAGAATAATAAAGAATGGAATAATAGAAGAATTTCACCATGTATGCGGTATTGCCAGCATATACTGAGTTATTCAACAGAATAATAAGGAATGGAATAATGTAAGAATTTCACCAAGTATAGGGTAGTCCCCTCATATCTGAGGTTATTCCAACAAAATAATAAAGAATGGAATAACGAAGTTCTCTTCATGAATACTGAAAGAAATAATACCTCTTACGAGTACAACAAATAATATCCCTTACCTTATAAAGAAGAGTACTCAAAGCGGGTAGGGCGAGGATATACTTGAAGAAAACTTGCACTACGCTTCAAAACTTTCTTAAACTCTAAAGAAATACGCTCAAGATTATAGAAGAAGAATTCTCTCTACGCTTCTCTCTCTAGAGTTTCATGAATTAAGTGAAGAATAATGAAGGAATGAGCTTCTATTTATAGGAGAATGGATTGAATAGTAACTAATTCATGAATCAGTCCAAGATTGATTCACTTTTAAACGAATGATTAGATTGATTTAATAAAATATTCTAATAAAACAAAATCTTTTTAAATAAAATATAATATATTCTATTTATAATCTAATAAAACGAATAACTTTATAAAAGTATTATGTTTTATATAAAAAAGATTTTACTATCACAAACACTATCAAGAGCCTTATACAAAATACTTATATCATAATAAAATATAATATATTCTAATTATTGTCTAATAAAACAAATAACTTTATAAAAGTATTCATTTTATATAAAAAAGATTTACTATGCAAAACACTATGCATAATATAATATAATATATTCTAATTATTATCTAATAAAACAAATAACTTTATAAAAGTATTCTGTTTTATATAAAAAGATTTTCTGTTTTATTACATTAATAATACTAATAAAACAAACTTCATCATCGTTATTATAATTCACACTATTAATCGACCAGGTCGTTTCTAAGAAAGATGGGACTTTCTAATAAGGATTTCTCCCTATTGGCGCGCAATTAGGTGACCAAACCTTTCCTTGGCAGAACTTCTAGACATCGTTAATATTACAAATAATAATGTTAATAACTTTGTCGTCTTAATTATTGATTTAATAATATATAAAATATTGACAATAATTGAATCAAATAACGTGAGATACTATGCATCAATTACTGTAGCAATAATTGAACAAAACTGAGTGACTTCTCACGTAAGCATCAATAATCAATACCGTATGCTATTATGCAACCACGCGTATTACTGTACTTTTACTACCGAGTAGTTCAATAGTATTAACGGTAAAACTTCCGCCGTTATTTTCAATAAAATATTTTTGTCATTTTCTCAATCCGACAATAATTCCGTTGTGGGGTCCACCAATGATTGTACCATCGTACGGATATTCCCCGACAAAAAGAATATTTCCCGACCAATCGAATATTATATAACAACTTGCATACTTTGCAAAATTTATAAATATTAACCACAACTATAACATTATATTAAATCCACACCATAATAAAAAAAAATATTTTGAGAAATTTAAATCTTTATTCGTAAAATTTGGGATTTTACAATCTCCCCTCCTTATGAAATTTTGCCCTCAAAATTTACGTACGTACCTGATATGCCGAACATATGAGGATACCTCATCAGATTTCTAAACAACCTTTTAGCGTATAATATGTTCCTTCTTATCCAAGCTTTTAACAAGTATTTCCTCATAATACGTTAAATCTTCCGCTTATCTTGTTTGGTTCTAAATCAATAATGTGGTTGAATTAGTCCACATATTTACGTAACATCGATACGTGATAAACGTTATGAACACACAACAAATTGGCGGTAAAAACGAGTCTATAGGCCACAGTTCCTACTTGATCAAGGATTTCAAATGGGCCAATAAAATCGAGGGTTGAGATAACGCTTTCTTGAACCTTCTTCTTCACATTCATCAGCTCCAGGTGTGTAGTTTGAGTGGCTTTAACTTTATCGATTAAAGTCGATTCTACTCGTATATTCGTTATCTTCACGTGGGTCCCTAGAGTCTTTAACTCTTTCTTCATCATTTGTAAGTTATAAAAATGGGTTTTTATCTTTGGGTCAATACAAAATTCGATTTCACGCTCTAGGGTAGGCTAAGAAGTCTTCAAGAATACGTCAGGAAATTTATTAACAATAGAAATATCATTCAAATCTGACGTATTTTTATTTAAATCCATGACATGAGCTAAGAAAGCTTGACATTCATTTTTCAATAAACGAATAGCTTTATGGCTTGAGATGACAGTGATTGATTTTTGTGGTTTGGTTGCTTGAATTCGCATAATAGGTTGGTTAAGAATATGAAAGCTAACAACCTTACGAAAATAATCGATTTTAGCATGATGAGTAGTTAACCAATCAATCCCTAAAATCACATCAAATGCAAGTATTTTCAAAGAAATAAGATCGACGGTAACGTAACGAAGTGTTCTGATTTGAATCAAACAAAACTTATAAACAGTGGATGTAACGAAGGTTTCTCCCAACGGAGTTTCAACATATAAGTCAAAGTCTAATTTCTCCGGAGTCAAATTTAAACGTTGAGCGCAAGTATTAGAAATGAAAGAGTGGGTAGAACCAGTATCAAATAAAGTATAAACTTTACTATAGTTTATGATTAGCTTACCCGTGATAACTTCGTTCGGGTTCTTCGACAAACGCTCTCACTCAAACTACCGGCTTTTGACTTGTCTGAGACATCCCAGTTAGACTTAACTTTGCTGTAGAGTACATTCCACCCTTAATTGCTTCGTCACATTCCTGATCCATGATTCGAATCATTATTCTCTGATCCATGTCGAATTGGGGTTGACAGCCTATATGCGGGGGGTAATTTCGAACTCGATGTTGGATTCTCCCAATTCTTTGTCCAAAAAGCGAAATCCATTTCATCTATTTTGGCCTTATTAGATCGGACGTCTTTTTTCTACAATATCAACGTCGTCAGACTTTTTACCCATGCATCATCTATTCTCATTCGTTCATTTGCTTCTTCTTCTTCATCGAACTTTGATCATAGCATTCTCGATTCCAACTAATATCTTATATTACTCGCCAAAGAGTGCTTTTGTTCAAGCATCGCACATCGGGTAACACAATTTTGAATTGTTGTATCGCTTTGCTCCACAACCGCCTGCCGTTCTTCAGCCTGCTCTTCCAACTCATGAATACGATTGTGTAATTCTAAATTTCGATCATAAAATTCTTCTAACCAATTCTCCTCAGGTTCCTCTTCTTCTCTTCTTCCTCTTATCTCACTCTCATTTACCTCTACCTCTGCTGACTAGCTCGGGTGCAACTATTAGTTCTTCACTTACCACGTAGATATCTCTAATTTCTTCTTCGTCTGACATCACATTAACCTGGTTAGTGATTAAAGGTGTCTCAATGGTCTCATTCACTCCATTGTTAACATTTTTAGTTGCCATTTTCAAACACTGCCACAAAACAAGAGTTAATTAACATATCACATATTATCCCTATACTCTGACCGACCAATTAAATACCAAATAAACTTAGGTAGGTCATACTAGCGAAGGAATTCCCCGTCTCTCCCCTCCTAGTTCTCGTCTCACATCTCAGCCAGGGATCATATCCCTAAGCTTTGATACCAACTGTGACGCCCCCAAAAATATGTATACATCACCCATAATACATGGTACATAAATCAAATACAACTTAATTATACAACTGTCGTGTAAAATACGACAAAACATAAACTGAGAGTTTAAACAAGAATATTGCCTTCTAGACAATATCCACTCTCAATGGAGTCCTCATAGACAATATACAAACTCAAATTCAGTCCTCATTACATTTATTATCACACTATTTCATAGAATAGTGAGGACTACTAATGTTATCATCTAGATTGTCAATCCGTTTCCCGACTCGTCCCAACTATATTCTCATTTCCTGAAGAGAACAATGAAAGCAAAAAGGGTGAGCTCAACTAGCCCAGTAAGAAATATTATGACTAAGATAATGCAGAATAAGTTATCATTAGCCTTCAACAATGTTAAACTGATAAAATACAATAGACATCAAGTTTAACTGCAGTGGAACAAGCAATCCATTAGAAAAGTCAAGTAGAGAATAAAATCTATTATCTTCTATGATTTAAAATGTTTTCATCAATTTCTTTATCGTTTGAGACTCGACTTAATAAATAAACCACATCATCGAATCATCCACCTTTTACTAGCCAAGGATATTCATTAAATCATCAATGGTCATGACTATACCGAATAATCCTCATCATAATCATACCAAAAAGCTGTCCATCAACGCACTACAAAGCAATGGCGAGGATTTTTACCACATCATTCGTCACATTACGATTATGATTATCTGAATAATCCTTAGTCATAATCACACCAAGTCCATCTATGCACGTAAGCCAAAGATGACTTTTATCACAATATAAACATGAGAATGATGACAATGATATAAGCATTAATCAAGCGAAAAAAGGATAAATATTTAAAGACTTTAAATTTATCCAAATATTATCAATCACTTAATAAACTCATAATCTAATATTATTAATATTATAACAATATTTTAATCACTTCTTAAACTTATAAACAATTTATTTCAATTGTTTACACTTTACCAAATAATGCATTTAATCATTCAAAAATGCCATACTCATAAGATTTCATCACCAATGATCAAATCCCTTATCAAAAATCTGCATATACCCTATATAGGATTCCCAAGCCATAAAATCCTATTTACCAATTTTGTTACTTCACATAACATATTTAATTCATTTACTCATAACTAGTTCATTTTCATGAAAAATACCAAATCAGTCCCAAAAATATTTCTTTTATGGGATTTAACAGAATATAGTCCCATATTGAACATATATTTTTCTCGGAATTTTTAAAATTCATTTACTATTTTTCAAAAATCAATTTCTAATTAATTCCTTAAGAAATTAGCTACCTCAAGTTTAACTCCAGAAATTCCCAAATCTTGGCAGGATCTTATACATGTTAACGTGATCTTCCAGTTTAAATTTCATGGTCTTCGAAGTTATAGAACTTTCGGTTATAGCGTTTTTAAATCGGAAAAAACCTAAATATTGAAATGGTCATAACTTGCTCATTTTAAGTCGGAATGAGCTCATTTTTGGACGAGGAGGTACTTTATACCATATATTTTCATGTCCCAAAAGGCCATGAATTTTTCTCACAAATTAAGTGGCCAAAATAGCCCTTTTAAACTTCTAGGCGTATAGCTTTTTTGAAATTTTCAGGCTTTTGACTCCTTTGCTAAAATCAGTCCACACGAAAATCTACAACACCTTTTCTAGTGATTCCACTTGGATAAGTTAGAAAACTCATATATCTAACTCTAGAACTTGACCACACTCAAAAATTCAAAATAGAATAGGAGATATGGTCAATTAAATTTCATATTCCATTTTCACCAAAATCTGATTTTCAATCCTTTGTGATTTCTAAGAAACTTTCATGTTTTCACATAATAACCAACATAACTTATCATAACACTTACTAATACTACATATACCCATGATTTTCATCATCCAATGCTTTTATTATGACTTTCATCATAATCAACAAATCCAATGCTTATATTATGACTTTCATCATAATCCACGTAAATGATCATTTCCACAATTTAATAAGAAATGAATATAAAGGATTATTCACCATGCATGTGGTAATCCACATATCTGAGTTATTCAACAGAATAATAACGAATGGAATAATGAAAGGATTCACCATGCGTGTGATAGATACATGCAGCAGAAAAGTTATTCCCAATAGAATAATAAAGAATGGAACCCGGTCGTGTGCGTAAAGCGCGACGAGGATATTCGGCGATATTAAACGAATAATAATAAATAATGGAACCACGGTCATGCGCGTAAGCGCATGACAAGATATTCTTAATAAAATAATAAATAATGGAATAACAACGAAATTCACCATGCATGCGATAGGCCGCATACGAATGAGTTATTCCAAATAATAATAAATAATGGAACCGAATGTCATGCGTAAATGCATTAACGAGATATTCCAAGCGAGAATAATAAAGAATGAAATAATAGAAGAATTTCACCATGTATGCGGTACTTCGCATATACAGGTTATTCCAACAGAATAATAAGGAATGGAATAATAGAAGAATTTCACCAAGTATAGGGTAGTCCGCGTATACAAGTTATTCCAACAAAATAATAAAGAATGGAATAACAGAAGTTCTCTTCATGAATACGAAAGAAATAATACCTCTTACGGTACAACAAATAATATCCCTTACCTTATAAAGAAGAGTACTCCGACGGGTAGAGGCGGGATATACTTGAAGAAAACTTGCACTACGCTCAAAGCTTTCTTAAACTCTAAAGAAATACGCTTTCAAGATTATAGAAGAAAGAATTCTCTCTAGGTTTCTCTCTCTAGAGTTTGATGAATTCGTAAGAAATAATGAAGGAATGAACTTCTATTTATAGAAGAATGGACTGAATAGTAACTAATCCATGAACGGTCCAGATTGATTCACTTTTAAACGGACGGTCCGGGTTGATTTAATAAAATATTCTAATAAAACAAAATCTTTTTAAATAAAATATAATATATTCTATTTATAATCTAATAAAATGAATAACTTTATAAAAGTATTACATTTTATATAAAAAATTTTTACTATGCAAACACTATGCGAGCCTATGCAAACACATTACGCATAATAAAATATAATATATTCTAATTATTATCTAATAAAACAAATAACTTTATAAAAATTATTACATTTTATATAAAAAGATTTTACTATCTAAAACACACTATAAAAATAAAATATAATATATTCTAATTATTGTCTAATAAAATAAATAACTTTAAAAAGTAACTTTATAAAAAAGATTTTATATACAAAACACATATGTAATAAAATATAATATATTCTAATTAAATAAAACAAATAACTTTATAAAAGTATTATATAAAAACATTAATAATAATACTAATAAAACAAACTTCATCATCATTATTATAATTCACATTATTAATCGACCAGGTCGTTTTCAGGAAAGAGGGGGCTTTCCAATAAGGATTTCTCCCTATTGGCGCGCAATTAGGTGACCAAACCTCTCATTGGCAGAACTTCTAGACATCGTTAATATTACAAATAATAATGTTAATAACTTCGTCGTCTCAATTATTGATTTAATAATATATAAAATATTGACAATAATTGAATCAAATAACGTGAGATCTTATGCATCAATTCTTTGTAGCGATAATTGAACAAAAGCGGTGACTTCTCGTAAGCATCAATAATCAATACTGGTATTACTCTTATGCAACCACCCAGCGTATTCTTGTACTTTTACTCTTAAGTAGTTCAAAACAAATGATAATGGTAAAAACTTCCGCCAGATTATTTTTCAATAAAATATTTTTGTCGTTTTTCTCGATCCAAATGATAATTCCACATTTATTAGGGTCCACCAATGATTGATTGTCGTAATTAAATGCGGATATTCCCATGTTTAAAAAAGAATATTTCCGACCCAATCGAATATTATATAACAACTTGCATACTTTGCAAAATTTATAAATATTAACCACAACTATAACATTATATTAAATCCACACCATAATAAAAAAAATATTTTAGAAATTTAAATCTTTATTATATAAAATTTGGGATTTTATCTCATAATCAATTAAAATAATCGTTATTTATTGATAATATATTCTAAACTTACTCGTATTTGGACAACTTATTAAATATTATTAACACCAAGTTTTGTAGGTCCAATTATCGAATCTTCACACACGATTTGACGGCTCATAGGGTGATAGTTCATTGTGTGAATGAGTATGGGCGCTTATAAGGTTTAGGAGGTTTTAGCCTTTAGTGTTTCATGCCCACTGTTAATTGAAGTCTAACTTCATTTATAGTCATCCGTCACCTTAGCTCCACCCGAAGGGGGACTCTACAAACATACTTACCGAGCCCGGTCATCACGTATTCTCAAGAAAAGGGATTGGATCTCCCCGGCTGGAGTTAACTTATCCGAAGTTGGGACTACGACCCAAACCAGTATCCTTATTGGCCCATCGGCCCCTAATGGGCCCCATTAGCATCCCTAAGCGAAGCCTTGGCCTTGACCCTACATGAGATTCGAACATAAAATGCTCCCGAACATTGCCCCCCGGTCTCTTGTTATAATGATATTTATAATTAGAGACTTTGAAGAGTCATGTGATAAGAAGTGATGAAAGAATCTGAAGGGAGTTCTACTGGCGGTTTTCCTCATTTTTGAAATGCTATCACGACTTCATAGGACCGAGCCTCACATGTAAATAACCGCCCTTGGGTTTCGTGAAGCCTCCATTATAAAACTGACGTAGCCATCAAAAGTCACTTTTTCCAAATCTTTCTTTTTAAATTTTTAAATGAAGGCGATTTCCGACAAATATTTTTGTCTCTCTGAAATTTTTTTGATTCGGTTTTTCTGCTCCTAAATCACCTCCAAAACTTTACATTTCTACTTCTTTTGCTTTAATGGTTGATCCTACCCTTTGCTGCAAAACCTCTGTTATCGATAACACCACTATTCCCCCCCTCCATTGGCATACAGCTTGACTTGGTACCATCTACAAAGGCACCACGATTTGATATCGCATGGGGTCCTTGATTCTTCTACTCTAATCGACCTCGAAACCAAAAATTGAACCGTTTACTCCTACAGAAATATTTTTCCCATGTCAACACCAAATCTACCATCACCTCATCCCTAACTATTCGATATTTGAACCTGGTTCAATATTCCCAAGTACAAACTTGGTGCCAGTGATTGAACGAAATGATGTTACTGGCGTCCAGTGATTAGGTTGCCATCCTCTCTACGCCTTGAAGTATGAGGGTTCGGTTTCCCCTTCTGAGTTCATCTCATCTTTTCTCTATTTCATGGGAATCGGGTTACGCATGACTAGTGCCGAACTTCGTATATCCACGTGATTAATTTATAATACGTAATAGGAGGCGGGCATCTCCCCAAGCTGGACTTCTTCTTTGTTTTGTTCACCATTGGCGAGTCAAGGAAAGACCTTGACTAAATCGTGTAATGTCCGCCAAGCCACCTTTTTTGAAGACCCCTCTAGTAACAAAGGGTGGCACCCACATGGATCTCATGAGGGGGTGACCTCAAACTCTTCTTTGGCTTGGGCCACTCCGAAGACCCTATTGCAAAGGTGTCCAAATTCTCGAAGGATCGGGTTGATGCCTTCTAAGAAGTTTATAAGAAGCTACGCAGAAGAGGCGAATGGGGTCTGAGAGGTCTTATCCAGCGAGGCACAGCTCTGAGTATACGGTAGTAAGTTATAACTCCCAAACTTTTACATATCTTGAATTATCTTCGATTTTTATTAACTGTTTTTATTTGTCATGCATTAACCATTTTCAAGCTCGAGGTGATGCCTCCTTCACGCCTCTGCCTTGTGGCCATGAAGCCCATCCGCCCCTCGGCCGAGATGATTATCCAGACGAGGAGATCATCCCAATTTAGAAGCTCTCAATCAAAGTGCGCGATCGGGTCAGTCCCTCCTAGACACTACCACCAAAATCGATAATAAAAACATCTTGAAGATGAAGCGATCGGAGAAGATGGCTTTCTTGAAGAAGAGTAAGAAGAAGCCTTCCACCAAGGGCCCTCGAGCCATCTTCTTGGTTGTTCAAACCAACCTCCCTCCACCTCCAGGCTCAAACAGTCCTCGAGGATTCGGAGAAGCAGAAGAGTTCCCCTCGAACCTCGTTCCAGAGGCCTCGCACCGACAAAGATCCGGATCATCCAGTTGTGGGTGACCATATTCCTAGCTCGACCCCTACATCCAAACCGATACCGATGCAGCTCTTCCCAGGGACGCCTACCACGCTTCGGCGAAGGAGCCCTTGAAGGTGTTCCCCTTTACTAAGCTCTAACACTCCAAATTACGTGGGAGATGATGAAGCGATTGAGATTCTCTCCATAAGAGTATCTGTGGCCCTACATCAAGGCCAGTGTCACGATTAAGCCCAAAGTCTTAAAGTATTTTCCTTTTTTTCGATCCTTTGTTTCTCCTAACTTATGAATTCCATCACTTTATTGTAGGCGATGCTATCCTTGCCCGAAAACTATTTTGCCTCGGCCCGTCTTTTTATTAAGAAGGAGGTTCATATGAAGGCGGATGTGGAATTGCTCGGAGCCGAGGTTGAAGGTTTGAGATCGGACTTGAAGAAGGAGAGGATCTCTACGTGAAGACGAAATAAAGTGACGGCCGAACGTCGGACCAACGAGCTTAAGGAACAATATGCTCTACTTCACCAGAGTTCGTTGGTCTCGACATTCATGTATCAAAAAACTCATCGAGGAGAAAGATCTTTATCGAAGAAAACCGGGGATCGGAAAAGGCCCTTCATGCCACTTGAGGACAAGTTCACTGGGGATGCCGCGATAAGATGATGCATTTGATTCGGAAAACAATGTCTTAGGAAAGAATGTGCCGAAGTGAAATAGCGAGCCATAGAAGAGTATGAAGAATCTCCTACCACGACCAAGAAGATCATGTCTCGGTTCTTTGAAGGCTATGAAGCTTATCGGGAGAAAGCTTGATGCGAAGATGAAGGCTGCTGGGCTCGATCTGCCAATCATGATTCTCCTGATGAGGAATCGAGAAGAAGGAAATTTGAAGATGGGGGGTCCTAAAGAATAGTTTCTTTCTGGTTTTGTGTATAATTTTGTAAATTTTTCTTATTCCTTTTGTTTGTAACTTTCCGTCGATTCCACGCTTGTAACTTCTTACCGTCGGTTATGTTGTTTCTAACTTTACGATCGGTTTTGTTCAACTTATCGATTAGATTTTTAAAAATTTGTGGATATAAATAAAGTACACGGCTTGACCTTCCTATTACTTCATAAGGCCCTCCTGGTTTAGCATCAACTTGCAGTGTGCAGAAATTGATGCCCCCGATTC